>JAYKKM010000389.1:200000-412500 GCA_035772405.1 Chrysogorgia sp. JL179-B06 | reverse complement strand
CTATCTATCTCTCTATCTCTATATCTATCTATCTCTCTATCTCTCTATCTCTATCTATCTCTATATATCTTCTATCTATCTCTCTATCTCTCTATCTCTCTCTATCTCTCTATCTCTCTATCTCTCTATCTCTCTATCTCTCTATCTCTCTATCTCTCTATCTCTCTATCTCTCTATCTCTCTATCTCTCTCTCTATCTATCTATCTATCTATCTATCTATCTGTCTATCTGTCTATCTGTCTATCTGTCTGTCTGTCTGTCTGTCTGTCTGTCTGTCTGTCTGTCTGTCTGTCTGTCTGTCTGTCTGTCTGTCTGTCTGTCTGTCTGTCTGTCTGTCTGTCTGTCTGTCTGTCTATCTATCTATCTATCTATCTATCTATCTAACATCACATAGTAATATTGTAATATGGTAATATTGTAGTTTGGTGTGGTGTTATAAAAAAATATTTTCATCGCAGTAGCTCTTCAAGAACAAGTGTGTTGGACCTTTGTTTTGTGCACAACAATTAACGCCTTCTTACCATTTCACCATTGGTCCCTGGTGGTCCAGGTGGTCCAGAAGGTCCTGGATATCCCTAAAATTAAATGGTGGTTATGTTAATATGACAAGACGATTTAACCTCGTACCCAGGGGCCCATTTTCAATGGTCGTTTTTCAAATGGTTGGTTTTCATGACCAAATGGTTTCATATTTTCCGAGGAGGAGCAATTTCCCCCGACCCCTACTCCCATGGGTGGAAAAAATATTTTTCTTTCTGGGACCGTAGACCCAAAACCAAAAAAATTTCTGCCAGTTCATGTTCTTTTTAGCAATGGAATTTAGCAATTATAAAAAATTAGGAATACCGAACTAGAGTGAGATAAATAGAAGCTCTTTTAACCAATATGTAATGATATTTTATATGATTAACATTGTTTTTTATAAGTATGGGCTAAGTATTTCTTTTCAAAATAATTCAAATTTGTCCTGGTACCGTGATTCACTGGATCAGACTTGAATATTAACCCATTATTTGTGCCCTGGTGCGCCCTAATTTGTTATTTTACTCTGGAGACTCTTGCGCCTTAATGGGCTAAACATGTTCTACTTTCCTGTCTAAATTTCTTTCACTTTTATCAAAATTTTCTTCACATTTTCTTTCTCTGCTTCAGTGCTACTGGAACTTGAAATATTTTCTGGGAACCCAAAAATTTTCTGGGACCAATGGTCCCGTGGTCCGATACATTTTCCACCCCTGCCTACTCCACTGATACCCTGACACAGACTCACCTGATACCCATAGCGCTTCCCTCGCCAGATTGAATGGGCTGTAACCAGCAGCAATGATACTTACTTAAGGTGTGTCACAGTACTTACCTGAGCTCCACTTTTCCCTGGTCTTCCTGGGGGTCCCCTTGGTCCAGATCCCTTTAAAGAAATCGCGATTAGTTTAAGCATTCAGTACACGTAAAAGTACCACACAGTACAGTACAAATACGTCTCACCCGTTGTTACATGAAAGGTTTTTCACTGCAACAATAATAATAATAATAATACAGTATTTATATAGCGCTTTTTCCAAAACAATATTGTCCGAAAGCGCTTTACATAATATATAGAAATTTATCTAAAATTAATGATATAGTTCAATGTCAAGCCTAAATAACTATAAGAATAATTACAGAAAATATAAACAACATAGCTAAAACTAATATAAAACTAAAACTTATCCAATGTTTAAGAAAACGCCTTTTTGAAAAGGAAAGTTTTAAGAACTGTTAACAGAGGGACTACATTTTAACTCAAATGGCAGAGCATTCCACAGCCGCGGTGCTGAGACTGAAAAAGAACGATGGCCATAACTATGAAGGTTATATGCTGGTTCCCTAAGGAGTATCTTTTTAGCGGAGCGCAAATGGCGGTTCGGTACATAGGGCTCTAACAAATCCTTAATGTAACTGGGCGCGATATCATGAAGTGCCTTTATATGTATAGAGAAGAAGCTTGAATTCTATGCGCTATTCGAAACAAGTGTAGTTCACTGACTGATAAATTTGTCTGGCTAGTGTAATTCTTTTCGCAATCTACAGTAACGGCGTGGGGTTCCATCAGTGAGAAGTTGAACGTTTTCTATCAATAACCATGGGATTTGCAATTGCAAACAAGCCTGGCAATAATTATTTTCGTTGTACCTGTCAGAAAAAATTGTACCTGTCACGGTACAACTTAGCGTAATGTCTAAAAACTAAGTGTAACATCTCAAAACGTAACGTAACGTCTCCAGACTTAGCGTAACGTCTCACAACTTAGCGCAATGTCTCCACTCTTAGCGTAACGTCTCCAAACTTAGCGTAATATCTCCAAACTTAGCGTAATGTCACCAAACTTAGTGCAATGTCTCCAAATTTAGCACAATGTCTCCAAACTTAGCGTAACGTCTCAAAAATTAGCGTAATATCTCTCATCTGAGATTGTACAATACGAAATCTAAACGCAGCCATTCAACACAAAAAAGGGGGTATGAAACTCAAACCAGCATTTGTCGGCAAATTACTATTCAAAATCAGGCGATCGACTGTGCAAACTTCAAACTGTGCAAACTTCGACTGTGCAAACTTCGACTGTGCAAACTTCGACAGAGGAACTGAGGAGTGAGCGACTATAGTTACAAAAATATCCTTTTTGCTACCTGAATGAATAGTATTGCCTTTTTGCGCTGTACAGGATGTCTTTTGGTTCCTAATTCTAATAATTGTTGATAGTTTTATTCGTTTCTTTAGATTTTTAATACTCGCCAGGCTGCGTGTTAATCCTTATAGCTAAATATATTTATCCAAGAACATTGGGTTACTTTTGAATGATCACACCTAATAATGACCACGCACACTTTTCGGAAAATGTAATGCTCGCAGCCCCTGGTGATATGGTAAACTGCCAAGAATTTAGTGACGAGATACTGACGTTTCGAGCGGAGCCCTTCATATATATATATATATATATATATATATATATATATATATATATATATATATATATATATATATATATATATATATATATATATATATATATATATATATATATATATATATATATATATATATATATATATATATATATATATATATATATATATATACTTACAGATGGCAAATTGTTGAAGATGTTCCTAAAATCTTGCGGTGAAGGTCCTTTTCCATTTTGTCCACCTATCGCACCTTGCAGCCGTCCCATATCCTTGGGTGGAAAAGATAAAAATAAAGTTATAATTAAAGTTGAGGGAAAGACAAAATAAAGTTATAGTTAAAGTTGAGGGAAAGACAAAATAAAGTTATAATTAAAGTTGAGGGAAAGACAAAATAAAGTTTAGTCAAAGCATAGTTAATACTAGGAGTAATCAAAGATTATGTAAGTGCGTTCGACGCATGTGGACCAGCAAATGGACCATAGTGAATGAAGATTGGTTTATAAACATAAAATTATGCTGTAACGAATTATGAAAATAAATAAAGCTAATAAATATATTACAGCGTCTTAATTCAAGGAGACACTGTAACCTCAATGTTTTTGACAACGGTGACATCCCGCATGATTTCCGTATGTTATTTTAATATTAGAATGGTATTCCCGTTCGTTTCAGTTTGATTTGAAATATGATTGCTTGCGGACCGCCAGATAAGTCGTTCAATTCAGAAATATTACAAACGTGAAGTTCGATTTGGCAAAAGTGTCGCTTGAATGGAAAATTTATAACTTCGCGAGGCTTGCTCATTTCGAATCAAAGTTGGGGAGATGAGCTCTGGAGATGAGCTGATTCGTGCAACTGGCTGGCCCGCAACTCAGGCGACGCAAAAACCTGAAAGAAATCAAGCGGGTTGAACGTTTGGCTGTGAAGCAACCTCGTACCCAGGCTTTTCACACGCTCGGGTTGATCGTCCAGGTTGTTGTAGTCTTGAGAAAGACTACTGTTGGTGACTGACGTTTCGACGGCCTCAGCGGCGGTCGACTTCAGAGTCTAAAGATGACTGCCGCTGAGGCCGTCGAAACGTCAGTCACCAACAATAGTCTTTCTCAAGACTACAACAACCTGGACGATCAACTTCACACATCTAATGATACTCCGTACAGATGTCTTTAAATGTTCTTATTTCGTTCGTGTCACTAGGCTCTGGAACTCTCTCCCATACTCTATACGTGCCATTAACACGTTGTCGTTTTTTAAGAGGCTACTTTCTCAGCATTATTTCAAACTTTTTCCTGTTGCTTTTAATCCGTAGTTTTTCTGTTTCGTATAATTTCGTTATGTCTATTACTCTTTGATTTCATATTAATGTTATATGTTATTTGTATTTGTAAAGGGTGACCAATCCTGAGGGAATCTTGAATTCTGTTTTTGGTTTACCCTAATACATTCAATTTTTAGTTGTAATACTGTAATTGATATGTACAGTATTATAAATTCTAATAAATAAATAGGTTCAAACCATTTACTTTATCTCGTTTGTATCATGCAGTTGGTAAATTAACAAAAAAGATTGTTTAATTAGCAATCTCTAAGAAATTATTTTTTACTTACAATGTCAATACTTGGACCAGGGGCACCAGGTGAACCTGCGTCACCAGCAGGACCATCTCTGCCAGGATTACCCTGGAAAATAATTGAACAATAATTAAAATGGTTCTCTGGTGGAAAAAGACGCCTTTTAATAAAAATCCTGTACAATAGACTAAAATCACGCTATTGTCATGCTATTGTGAAGGGTTTCGTTCAGTTGTATACTGTTTCAATGACATCAAAATCAATGACGTCAAAATCAATGACGTCAAAATCAATGACGTCAAAAATTAATGAGCGATCGCGTTCGCTCAGAACAAAAATGGTGGCCTTCAATTTCCTAAAAATATGATAAACAAAACTACATTTTACTGAAACTAATTGTCAAATTGTTAAAGTGCCCCTAACCTCAAACTTTTTTATTTGGAAGAACTTTTAAAATGATAAAGTAACTTCTTTTGAAGATTTTCGTTTCTTCGCTTTCTTTTTGAGATATATCAGTTTGTTTGATATGCAAATGTATGGAATTTACGTCACACATGTATAATGACTTATTGGAGAAATGTATGTATCTCTTTCATTCTCGAACGAAATCCTTTAAAATCGAGAAGTTTGGTGTTGTGGGAGAAACACGCATTATGCATGTATGACGTAATTTCCAGACATTTGCATATCAAACAAACTGATATATCTCAAAACGAAAGCGAAGAAGCGAAAATCTTCAAAAGAAGTTACTTTATCATTTTAAAAGTTCTTCCAATTAAGACAATAAAAAAGTTTGAGGTTAGGGGCACTTTAAATAGCCTAGTGGTAGATGAGCCAATACCTATGCAATAATGCTCGATATACTTCAATGAGCTGGATTTTATCCCGAATCTCATGATGACCGGCTATGAGCATGCGCATTCCCGAGATTACGAACTTGTTATCGCAACATGAGTAGAACCATTACTCTACCTGAGGACCTGAGGGTCCTGGAGGTCCTTTTCCTCCTGATGCTCCTGCCTTTCCTGCGGATCCCTGTTTGTAGAAGAGACAGAGCAATTTTAATCAATAATACTGTTTGTAAAACTCCGTTGTGCTTGCGTTGTGTTCGGTTTTCACGAGCGCAAGCAGAAGCGCAAGCAGAAGGAAAATATATCTTTCATCCTTGTGCTTCCGTCAGTACTTGTGCTTGCGTCGGTGCTTACGCTTGCGTCAGTGCTTTAGCTTGCGTCAGTGCTTTAGCTTGCGTCAGTGCTTTAGCTTGCGTCAGTACTTGTGCTTGCGTCGGTGCTTACGCTGCGTCAGTGCTTGCGCTTCCGTCAGTACTTGTGCTTGCGTCTGTGCTTGTGCTTGCGTCAGTGCTTGTGCTTGCGTCGGTGCTTGCGCTTGCGTCAGTGCTTGTGCTTGCGTCGGTGCTTGTGCTTGCGTCAGTGCTTGTGCTTGCGTCAGTGCTTGTGCTTGCGTCGGTGCTTGTGCTTGCGTCGGTGCTTGCGCTTGCGTCGGTGCTTGCGCTTCCGTCAGTGCTTGTGCTTGCGTCTGTGCTTGTGCTTGCGTCAGTGCTTGTGCTTGCGTCGGTGCTTGCGCTTGCGTCGAGCCTGTTTTCACTGTGAAATAAGGACTCTTGTGCTTGCGCTTATACTTGCATCGCTCGTGGAAATCAGGCTTAAAATACGTTTCTACGAATTCAACTTACAGGCCTGCCTTGTCGTCCTGGTTTTCCTGCGTCTCCTTTGATCTGTATAAATCGTAAACAGTCACAAGACAGTCAAAACGATTCCCCAGTGTAGGGTTATATTTCAAACCTTTATCTAACCTTCCTACTAACCCTGGAACAACTAGTTTTCAGGTCTCTCCGCGGAATCCTTATTTTAAAGTATACTTTCTAACGATCATCTTTATGAAACGGAAAACTGCGGAGGCCCCCCGTAGACTCCTCTTTCTCTAGGAGTAGCGCCCACCCGGGAGGAGCAGCTATCCCTGGAATTAGCCACTTATTCCAGCCGGAGCTGGTTTCAATTTTTTTGAGGCTCTTGGTGAAAGCCCGACTTACAATTAGCACTGCTCATTGGATTATGTTTACCGACTAATTTTCAGTCTCCAGGGACCGATAGCTGAACTAGACGCACCAGAGATGTCCCGAGATATCCCCATGTTCCCGATTTTCCCATAGTGGTGTTATGTTATGCAACTGCCAACAGTGGCAACCCATCCAGTTAGTGTATCAGAGGTACGCGTACGCTGCTTGACAAGCAGCTTTCAGTAATCACTATACTCCGGCTTGGTCCATAACCAGTGTTCAGCAAAGTACTGATATTTTGTACTTAAGTAAAAGTAAAAAGTAACTCCTCAGTTTATACTTAAGTAAAAGTAAAAGTATGGCCTGAAAATCTTACTTAAGTAAAACTAAAAGTATGGCCTGAAAATCTTACTTAAGTAAAAGTAAAAGTATGGCAAAAAAATATTCCAGAAAAGTATGGCAAAAAAATATTCTAGAAAAGTACTTCTGAAACAAACTATATATTCTCGAACCACTAACCAACATGGCAAATGAAAATTAATAATCTGGTACTGTACTTAATGTGGGCTTAATTTAATCTGGGCGCTGTTTGGCGGCGCCTACTCAACAGTTGCCAATCACGTCATGCAAAACCAACTTCACGCGATTTCTCCACTCTAGATCTCCAGTCGATAGATAGAGTGGACCGAGTATTTTGTGATTCCGCGTTCCGAATTTTTTTACTTTGCCGATAAAACAAAAAGTAACGAAGTTAAAAAGTAATTATTTAACAAAAATTTTACTTCGTTACAAGTAAAAAGTATTTGTTGAAAAATATACTTCGTTTTTCTTTGTTTGAGCTTGCCCATATTCAGGCTCCCCCCCCCCCCCCCTTTGCTTGTTGAACTAAAACCAAAAATTAAACTAAATATTTTACAGTACATGATTAATTTGTTTAGATTGCTTGTTCTTCATAAATTCACCACAAAACAAAGTGCTTGTGCTTTACATTAGTTATTGTGTTTTGTGTTTTACTGTCAGAATAAATAATGAAATGCTGGATAAATATAACTAATTATTAGCACAAACGAAATTTCTAGCCATCGTCTGGTGGCCTAATTTCGCAAAAAATCATGTTAGAAATTGCTGTAAAAGCACTTCTGAGCCTTTCAAAATTTTCCTGTGGGTCCCAGACTTCCCAGCCACAATCGCGGCTTTGCGGCGAACATATAGCCACGACTTCCTTCATTCTCCACAGGCCCCCCCCCCCCCCTTTGAAGGTTCTGGCTACGTCACTGCCCACATTCACTACAACATTGTGTATGTTACTGGCGAAGATTGTCCATAACTGCCACAAAGCTCCTACGTTTATCCCAAATTTAAAGTACAAAAACAAAGTATAAAACGGTGAAGTACCTGAGCAGAATACTTACATAATATGTGTTCCCATCAACAACTACAGCATCTTCAGGAATAACCTTATCCGCTGCCTTAACTTCATCGACTGTAATTTGACGTGTAACCTCCTTTGGTTCAAGAGAACGGATTTTTTTTGTTAATTTTGCTACACATTCTGATCTGTAGTCACAATAGTTAATAGCTGTATTTTCATCACCAGGGAATAAACGAAGTTCTTGAACTGTACCCTAAAATAAGATATTTCAGGAAATGTGAAATAATAATAATAATAATAATAAAAGACGTATTAGGTATACCAACTTGGAACATAAACCACTTAACAGATCACAACAATTATCGACACCATACAAAAGACTTCTTCGCACGCACCAACGAACAATAGACCTACCAACAAACAATATACCCACGCTTAACGAATGACGCGACACCCACTCACATTGATTATGACAAAAACAAACGATGACGTAATGACCAGACGTATATATAGGCAAACCCTGACAAACACGCTTTACTTGACTCTGAAGATGACCGCCGCTGAGGCCGTCGAAACGTCAGTCACCAACAACAGTCTTTCTCAAGACTACAACAACCTGGACGATCAACTTCACACATATAATGATACTCCTAGGTTCAAACCATTTACTTTAATATATTCTTAATGTTACATATAAAACTAATTACAGTTTCATTATAAGATAAAGCCTACTACATATATTACCACTATGAACAAAAAATCTATTAATTTAAAAAAAGAAAAGTCTTAAGTGCTGACTTAAAACTACTTAACATATCAAAGCTTCTAATTTCCTGTGGTAATGAATTCCACAGTTTTGGTGCGGCAACCGAGAATGTTCTGTCTCCATGAGTCACCGTTTTGGATTTTGGCTCAAGTAGCAGATTTCGGTCAGATGATCTCAAAGCACGAGTAGAGATAAAATCACATCGATTTCATAGATGGAAATGGAATCTAGTGCTAACCCTAACGAGGTCCTCCCCCGCAACATTTTGTTGAGCCACGCCCTTTAGACTTCGGGAAAATGCTCTGTTAAGGTGGCTCCTTAGGGTTTTCAACATAATGCATAACTACAGGTTCGATTCCTGTACGGGACTTAGAATCATTTTTCTGAGGATATGAGCTTGACGATCGTCCACGTATCGTCTATATTGGACTAAGAGGCTTAAGGAAGCCTGCGAGGCAGCGACAAAATATCACATTACGTTTCCTGGTATTTTTTGTTACAGAACATCATTTTAGATTAATAAATGTTCGCATTTGCCAAAAGCATGAACAACAAACATTCTATCACAAGAAATTTAACCTCCAAAGTCGCCCAAATTTTGTCCGCCATTGCTCAAAACTTGTTCCAGACAAGCCCGCGATTCTACAACAGAGTATGTGATTATGACGTCAAAGACTCAACACGTGATAAAGCTTTATGGAAATTATACGACAAGTTACAATAGAAAGTTATCCACAAGTAGCTTTATATTCATACACAACTAGCCACGTGTTGAGTATTTGACGTCACTTCCTCTAATCGCAAACATGTTCAAGTAATGGCGGCCGTATAATCTCGTATAAAAACAGTCTGAAAAGGCGACTTCCCATGCTCGTTATTGCTTGAAATTTGGCAAGTTAACTAAGAACACCATACTCTTTACAAATATGTAAAAATTTTGGATACCAAAAATTTGATTACAGGGGCACTTTAAGGATGCCTAGTCTTGCCCCTTGTGACTTATGTTGTTATTTTGTGTTGTTATTTACCTCTATGGCAACAACGAATCTAAAATATAATATCGTTTTTTTTGGTAAAATTTCTTCAAACTTCACAGTCTTTTAGATTCTTATAACATCTAACATTCTCTGGTATATCTTTTTTCAAAAATTCATGACGTGGTTTCGGGAGAATGAACGTCATTTCTCGACCTCTTAGTAAATAGGTATTATTTATGATAGAGATTCTAAAATGGTCTCGTGGTCTAAAAGGGGTCATATTATTTAATGCTTTGTGCACCATTATTGACAGACAGACAGACAGACAGCAGACAAACAGACAGACAGACACAGTCACACACAGTCGCTGAGATACACAGGTGGACAGATTCAAACGAACAGACACACAGTCGTTGAGATACACAAGTGGACAGACAGACACACAGGTGGACAGATGCAAACGAACAGACACGCAGTCATTGAGATACACAAGTCGACAGACAGACAGACAGACAGACAGACAGATAGACAGACAGACAGACAGACAGACAGACAGACAGACAGACACATTAATTGAAATACACAGACGGACAGACGCACACTGAGATACACAGACACGCAAGCACACATGACATGCACTTACCTCAAAGTTAGTATTTCCAGCCATGCGTTTTCCCAAGAGTGTTATTCCATCCGTTGGTACATTAGAAATATTAAATTTATTTAGTTTTAGTCGGGTAATGCTTTCACAGTCTACTAACAACTCCAACGTCTCCTTAATGATAGCAATTGACAAAAGATGCCAATGACCATCATCAATATTCACTCGAAGATTGACTGATTTAAGTAAATTGTCTGTACCACGATATTCCAACGCCAAAGGGTTTGTTTTCAACGCCAGCGCAGCCTTGAAATCCGAGGAATAAATGGTGAACAAGTGTCCTTCGTTTCCCTTTTTCAGCTTTAAAATACTAACGATGCTCATGGATTCCATAGTCTTAGAAGAAGAGAGTAACTTGTTTGTTTCAATACTCAACAACGAGGTACTATCGAGCTCATAGGCACTTTTGTCACAAAGACCAGGTACTAGCTTGCAACCCACAGGAAGGTCTTTAAGTCTCATTGTCGCAACAAGGTCGGCTGAACCTGTTCGAAAATTAATGGAGCAAATTGGTCTCAAGTACTTTATTACACTAACATCTTGTAAGATCTGACCTGAGGAAACGTCGTTCATGAATATACGTAAGTACTCTTACTTAAGTATTTTTCGACACATTGAAGTTCTCTTATTTCTCCTTTTCATATTATATCCAGTTCTTTTGAGAACTTAGCAACTTTCATATTTATTCTTATTACCTTAATTGTAAACAGCAGCAGTCTTTTTTATAAATACCGCATAAAATCAGTGTATTCGTATAATACTGTAATTCGTGACATGCACAGCATGATTGTTTTTTATCGATTTTATTAGATATTAATGTAAATACAAAAAATACCCAAACGGAAATAGCGCGAACGGCGAGGCGCCTTCCCGTTGAAATTAAAAATAGATAAAGTCATAGACCAACTGAGTGCTCGGAATTCACGATGCACCAACACACACGCACAGCCCCAACACCATTCTTCCGAACTTCACCGAAAGAACAAAATGAATAAAACTGCGTGGTTGAAGCTGCGCACATACAACGATGCTCCAACTCTCAGTGACAGAACAGTTACGGTATAATGACCATGTACAAGTCATATCGACGTCAAAAATAGATGTTAGTAATGATAAATAAGCATTGAGTAAAAATCTTTTGAATGTCGCAAGACTGCAGAGACTATTGGGTTGGTTGCTATTTTACAAATAGAATTCCAGAGAGGAAGAATTCTGTTAAAGTAGGAGGCTTGGAAAGTCAATTATACTCAACACGACGCAATATCAGCATAACACTATCTCCTTGAACACCAGCGTATCTTGTTGATGTACTTGAAGTATATAATCCCAAGACAGCTTCGATCATCTAAGAAACTTCTTTAAGTGAGCTTGTCATTTGCTGTGCCTTTCCTCTTGAATAGCCTTCCGGATAGTATTAAATTAAGTAGCGCTACAATAATTTTTAAAACTTTTCTTAAGCCTAAAGCCCGGCGCAAGTTGCACGCACTAGTGCAAGTTGCACGCACAGTGACCAATTGCGTGCGACGAAAATCCTAGTGTGCGGGGAAAATATACAGGATTTTTGTCACTCGTGTCGTGAACAACAAATATCAAACATGTTTGATATTTTCTGTCATTCGTGACAAAAATTCCCAGCAAAGAAGTGCGCATGCGTGTTATTCCCCAAAACAACATGGCGGATAGTGAACAAGATGATTTGTCAGACGACTATTTCTTTTGCTGATACGGAGACGTCGAAGACGTCTGAGGGCGGCTAATCGCCAGTTATGGACGAAACGATGGATTTTGAGAAGACAAAGGCAAGGAGTCTATGATAATCTTATTCAAGAACTGAACGCAGAGGGCCTTTGTCTTCTCAAAATCCATCGTTTCGTCCATAACTGGCGATTAGCCGCCCTCAGACGTCTTCGACGTCTCCGTATCAAAAGAAATAGCAAGATATCTTCGTCGTCTGACAAATCATTGTTGTTGTTTTGGGGAATAAAAGGCATGCGCACTTCTTTGATGCGAAGAGTTGCGAGTTAGGTTTTTGCCGCACACTAGGAATTTTTGTCACGAATTACAGAAAATATCAAACGTTTTGTTTGATATTTGTTGTTCACGACAAAAATCCTGTATATTTTCCCCGCACACTAGGATTTTCGTCGCACGCAATTGGTCACGAATGACATCTGTGCGTGCAACTTGCACTAGTGTGCGCCGGGCTTAAGCCTTTTCTTGTCGTTTCTTGTTTTTATTTCCGCCCAAGAGCAACGAACGACAAATGGAAACCACAGGGACAAGAAAAGGCAGTAGTCGCTACTTGTTTTCGAGATAGATTTGATCCTATCTAAAAAATAAGAAACTACACAGAGAAGCAACGAAAGGCGAGAAAATACAAGGAAAGACATAAACAGTCCAGCACTAGCCTGCGAGGGGATGCACGATCTTTTTTATCCGAGGATGCAATGCTTCAGGGCCTTTTTTAACTATTAAGCTGGGGGGCAAGTGCCCCCCCAGTCCCCCCTTGTGCCCCCCCACTAATCAATTTTTGCCCCCCCAGGAAAAGTCCTTTTTTCTTAAATTTAATCAACCAATAAGCATAGAATAAAAATTAAACAAATGGAAAGTAAGTTTTAGCCCTTAATTAACAACTTATAGACTTACTGAAATTATTATGTTGACCTACGTGGCGCGCGTCCCCCATTTAAAATCCCGCAAACAAGTGTTTTCTGTTTTTTACCATAATATGATAAACGCAATATTATATGACCGATTATAAGCACAATGTTTTGGTAGCTTATGAAGATGCCTAAAGGATGAAGTGTTTATATTGGTTCCGTACTACTTCTGAGTTTATATATTAAAGTGTTTCATAATCTTGATACCCCCTTTGTAATCGTGCATTTTCAGCAATGGCGTGGTGCCTTAATTTCGCAAAAATTCTTATCAGAAATCGCCGTAAAAGCACTTCTGGGCTTTGCAAAATTAAAAATGTTCCTGAGGGGGCATGCCCCCAGACCCCCCTACTAGATTACCGTTACCCCTTTCGAACAACCCTGGATCCGCCACTGATCATGAACTGTAGAACAAATATTTTTAAATAAAATGGCAGACAAAAAAAGCCTCAGAAACAGTAAACATATATTTTGGCTACGAAGGTCCCTTTTAGGAAAATGCCCCCCCACGGAAAAATCCTTAAAAAAGGCCCTGCAATGCTCTGCTATCAAACAAGATATGTAGTATTTGTTTGCTTCGCCATTAGATGGCGGAAACTTTCACAGTTAAAGTGCCCATAATAACCTCAAAATGTTTTATTGTCTTGTTTGGAAGAACTTTTAAAATGATAAAGTAACTTCTTTTGAAGATTTTCGTTTCTTTGCTTTCTTTTCGAGATATATCAGTTTGTTTGATATGCAAATGTCTGGAATTTCGTCACACATGCATAATGACTTATTGGAGAAATGTGTATATCTCTTTCATTCTGGAACGAAATCCTTTAAAATCAAGAAGTTTGGTGTTGGTTGCGGGAGAAACGCACACACGTGTTATTCACACTTTAGTGTTTTTATTTCATGAACATTGAACACAGATATATAACATGCTCTGATAACTCATTATGCATGTGTGACGAAATTCCAGATATTTGCATATCAAACAAACTGATATATCTCAAAAACAAAGCGAATAGTTACTTTCTCGTTTTAAAAGTTCTTCCAAATAAGACAATAATTTTGAGGTTAGGGGCACTTAATAAAGCCTGGTTTCCATATGATCGTAATATGATCGCAACGCTCGCTACGATAGCTGCGATCGCTCAAATGCGATGTATTTGATTCGACACATGACAAATTCGATGTTTGAAACAGGCGTAACTGCGCCAAGGAAATATCGTTTTTGGGTTCGACAGATATTTCGAATGAGAGAAGAGCTTGGAGCTTTTCACATCGCTGAACCAGTGTTTCCATATATAAATCGCCGCGATAGAACATTTTGTATCTGCGCGATCGCTACGTGGTTTCCATATGATCGCTACGATCGCCGGTTTTAAAATTGAGCGATCGCAGCGATCATATGGAGTGAAACTATGGAAGAAATTCAGCGTTACGAATGTCTCTACAACAGGCTGCAATGTATATGCAATGGTCAGCAAATGACATCTGTTGCAGAAATTACTTTCATCAAAATAATATATGCGTGCTGATGTATATCGGCCCACAGGAAATATCGTGTTTTTATACGACGTTAATTGGCGGGTTGCTTGTTTTTTGTTAATTTTTATTTGTTTATGGTGAGGGCATTGAGAGTAAATATAATCATATTACTTTTGATGAAGACAACACCTGATTCGTCAACATGATAACATAATATGTCGATTACTACAAATATGACTCGTCAACGCATTTTGGCCGTGGGCAGATTTTGGTATGTGTAATTTTGCGCAAGTTGATTAGACCTATGATTAGACTAATAATCACAAGGCAATTCATTTGCGCAAAGTTTCGTCCTTCGAGTATCAGGTAATATAACAACTCGGTTCAGTGGAGCGCGGTGATGCCTGCGAAGGAGGCTAACTGTACCTAATTGTAAGCACTTGAAATCCGGTCCAGTTCGAATTGGAGGCTTTGAAATGGCATCCCAAAGTCAAACAAGTCAGTATTTACAGAGAAATTTGAGGTTGAAATCGTCAAAATCCTGTGTTAATTAAGATCACATATCCAGTTGTCCGTCACGGAGTTGATTTTCTTTGTTTTTAGTTCATGAATTATTAATGAGTTTGAGATAGGTTAAGAAAGTGATAAAAGAAATTAAATACAGTATTTCGATTCAACGCTGCTGAAGTCAACTGAAAAAGATGACTCGAGCCATAGTTAATACTTAATACTGGTTTAGTTATTGAGTTTATCGAATCGACTGAGTAATGCTTTTTGTAAATTATTGGCGCATCACTGCAAGACTTTGCGCTATACTCCACACCAACTTTTGTGCTGAATTTGTACACTGATAATTTTTGTGCATGTAATAGGCAGTCACTAGTCAGCTCAACTGTCCCAAATCGGTTCCCCGTATTAACCATAAGCGCCTACAATTAAATATAGTATCAAAAAAGCTTGCCAAGCCATATATAGACCGAATTGTAAGGTATATTCGAAGACATATCGTGAGGCATTCGAAGGTATACATTACAAAATATTCGAAGGTACGACAGGAAGCACTCAGATGTTCGACGCTGTGTAGCATTCGAGGGGGTAGATTCTAAAGCATTCGAAGGCACTTTGCGAAGTACTCGAGTCGTAGGTACTTTTCGAAGTATTGGTTTGCGTCAAGCAGACTCGTGGCATTTTCACATAATGCTTTTATTTAAACTGTTAATGATATTCATGGTTTATATTACAATGATAAAAATCGCATAAATATTATTAAATATGTCGCCAGCAAATATTGATTATTTGGTTAATATGTATTGTACATTTACTGTTGTAAGTCAATCAACTTAGCTTATGTTTCTCTCGATGTATAAGCGTTTTGCGATTGCGAAAGTGGGAATACGTCATAATATCCTTCGAAAATTATATAAATACCCTATACTCCAATATATTTCTATAACATGGAACCTATTTCTATAACATGGAGTACGCAAGACCATAGTAAATAGAAAGAAGCTATGGTTGTTTGCGACACATTATTAACGATGTCTATCATACATCGATACAGTATACACCATTATTTGTATATTGTATATTGTATATTGTAACCAACCAAAAACCAGGCCCCTTGCAGATCGGGATTACGATTACATTTGATGGCGAAACGGAAGTCTTATATTCTCATTCTGTAAAACCATTGTGATTGCAATGGATCTCTTCGCACCGATGCAAAACTATTTTATATACAACCCAGAAGTGACACATACATTATACAGCAATGTTATACATGTTATACTCGAAATAAACAAACACTCTTAACAATGGCAAGCGCAAATATTGGCCCTGTGTGAGTTTCCATTCATGAGTCCATTTCGAAAACGCAAAGAATTTGCAACTCGGCTCCGGGTCGCGAGCGACGGTACGCAAACGCGAACAACGGTTCCACGTCCGAGGTAAATGCATTACGATGTCTACTCTAACTTAGATTTGAAGCGATTCTTTCGCGGCTATTGAAGTAAATTTGTGTACGATCTACATGCGCACCGTAGCCCAACACAGGACAGTAAAAAATTACATGGCAGAAGTTGGAACAACAGGCTATTGTCTGCAATGTGAGGCGACTCCGGCGAGTTTATCTGTAGCGTTTATACCATTAAAACTAGGCTGTTAACATCTTTCAAAACACAAGGTATACACTTGGTAACTACACCAGTTAATCATGGTAAAATGAATACAGTGATGTTGGCCTTACCGTCTGGTAAATTCCGACTGAAACTGAAAGAGCTCTCAACGAGACATACCGCACAGATTAAGAGCTGAAGCAACATCATGATTACCCTAAAAGAAGATACGATGCGCGTTTTAGTGTGTCGACTCGAGCTACACACAACTATCACGTGGAATATATAATGACTTACCGGAGCAATAAAGCTGCTTCACTTTCCAACGAGTAGGACACGAAAGTAGGTCTCGGTGTGGATAAAGCTTCACCGCTGGTCTGATCAATTGGAGTGTCTAAACTGGAAAACTTCAAAATATTTGTAATCCGATACAACAGAATTACGCTATGTGCGGGTCTGTGGAGTTCATTGGGTCACCTTACAAGACTCTTTTGTTATAGTAGTCTGGTGCGCACAAGCGTCCATTTATAATGAATGGAAGAAGTGCGTGGACAGTTTGGATGCCGTTGTTGTAAGTTAAAGCACTTCGCGCTTACAATCTCTTCTATTTGTATCAATTAAAAAACCCTTTCATTTAGGGAGCTGTTGTTGCACTTTTCACATTGTTAGTTAAATTAATATTGCGTGACAAGTGGAGACTTAAACATGAGTCGTTAATGTACATTAATAGAAGCTTTTAAAAATATCGACTGCTGCGCTATTTAGCTTATTATCTTTCTATCGAAATTACGCTCTTCGGAGAATGGACAGGTAAGACAGCCGACGTTAATCATGTGAATTTATTTATTTATTTATTTATTAAAAATTCTTTTTACACGGTAGCCTATTCAGTGTTAACATTAAAACTATATACATCACTGATTTTAAAAGGGCCGTGCATAATACAAAACAATTTATGATTCGTGAGCGCATTCTGATCAATAGCAGAACACTGCGAAACTAATGATGATATATTGAGCAGGGCTCTTACTATAATCAGAATGGTAATTACTAGTCGACTGTATTGAAGTACTGTTAGTCGCAATGATTATTTGCAAACAAAGCAACAAAGACAGGGTTTTTACACTTGATAAAACGTACATAAGAAATCTCTGATAAAATCTTCATGCTCTTAGTCTGCGCAGCCATTTTTCGGCTTCCCTCTCTCTCGAAAAAATTCGAAATCCGTTTTCGAAGACGAAGAAACCAAAAACAAATATCGCGTTTTATTTTCGTTTTTCAAATTGTTTTTTCAACATGGAAAAACGGAGAACGCAATTTTTCGACCGTTTATCGTTTTTCAAGTGCTCTGAAAACGGTTGGCTCTTTGGCAAAAGCCATGTTGTGTCAACCTTGTCCTCAGGGAAGGCCCTGGGGACAAGGTTGATGTTATGTCAGTAACGTAACGTAGCGTAACGTAACGTAACGTAACGGCTGACGTTTCATATAAGTACCCGAATTTAAAACATAGTCCTAACCGCAAAGCTTACCCTAGCCCTAATACTAACCCTAACTCTCGCGATAATTTCGAATGTTACTACCGATAGTCTATTTCGGGATTTATATGCATAGTTCCTGGCCTTCCCGTGCGTGGGCGATGACCAAACAAAACTAAAGGCGGAAACTAGGCTAAATCAAATGATGTTATTAATATCAAGAAATGTTTGAAAGGTTATACGGGTTTAATTCCCGTCAAGTACTCCGAATATTTCACACCTTGCTTGCAGACACTCGTTCTAGAAATTTGACTATGAGTAGTATAGAGAGACAACGTTGAACATCTGCGTCCGGTTAACCAACTATTGATATTTAACACTATAACACTATCTGTCAACACGTCTCGGGTTATATTAACTATGCTTCCAGTAGCGTTGTACTTGCCAGGAATTTAGTTACGTGAGTGGGAGGGGCGTGTTGAGGCGCGTGATCTGAATTCGGCGGGTTTCTAAGAACAAATATGCTGGACAGGTAGCCGTGCGTCGCATATTAGTATATTACATGTGCATTACGCCTTTTCGCCACTCGCAAATAAAAGTTGCGTAGTAAAAGTTACTTCAGAATAGCTTGGCTGAAATTATCTCAAATCCTGACATTTCACAAAATTCCAAAAATAAACCCAATTTGTTATACAGTAAAAACCCGCGAGTAAGAACCTAGTTTTTAAGAACCTGTTAGGCTAAAATTTGCCAGTTATACGCCCTCTATACAAGAACCTGTTTAGCCTAAAATTTGAAACAGGTTCTTATTTTCTAAAATCTATATAAAAAAATGTGTACACTTGGGTGAATAAGATACAGATCAACATTTTTGGAGACACAGGTGCCTTATTACTCCAATTTAATACAATGTAAATGCCAATGTTGAAAATCAAATAGAATTGTTATTGTTGTAATTACACATAAATACTGTAACTGTATATGTATTGTTGATACAGTATCTCCATGGCTACACATCAGCATATGGAAGAGTCTGTTTTTTTCATGAATTTCTTTATAAATACTTACATGGTATGCAGATGTTATATTATAAGGAATACAGGCTGAATACCACTAAATTCTATTAGCTACAATGTATTTTTTTCTTTAGAAAGTAAGGACCTATTTAAGAACCTAAATAACCTCAATTTGTGCTAAGTACCATTTATATAAGAACCTGTTTAGGCTAACTTGGGAAAACGCAGGTTCTTACTCGCTGTGCCTCAACACAGCCCACGTTTTCAGCACATTTGTATGACATGTATGTACCAATATGCACACTCTGGCATTATGCAATAGTTGTTGCTGAAAACTAGGAATTCAAAAATTTCGGCCTGGGTACGAGGTTGGCCCGTGGCCTCCCAAAAATTAACAGCCGCCCGTTCCTAACCTGTATCCACCGCAAGCTGGACAGAATATTTACACATTTTTTTTCATGTTTTACACTGCACGAAAAATGGATTTACTCAAATTTACAACTACGCAAATATGGACCAAATACAATGGCTGACAGCGAACCCAAAAGGACTTTAAAAAAGACTGGATCTAGAACTTTAGTTAATAGTAAGCCATTTTTTTTCCAAACCAAATACCTATTTTAAAATAAAATAATTTAAGGAAAAAATATGACAAAACGACGGAGAGTAAAGAAGAATGTGGCATCTAAGGTAGACGCTGTCAACAAAGGTAAAACTTCAGTACAAGTTAAAACTAATTTGGAAAAAGATGACGAAAAGGTTACGTGTGTAGAAACTGATCCACAGCCTTCAGATGCAAAGAAACAGAAGTTGGACACCGGTTCAAACCGGACAGACAGTTCGGCTGAGACGGAAAAATACGTCCCACCTTTCACGGCTACTCAGCGAGTTGTTAGAGTACCAAGAGATAAACTGCAATTGAATAAAACTAAAATAAACAGTCAAGAAAACAGCTTTACTGAAGAGGGTAAGGAGTTGAAGAGTGATGACATTGCAAGCAACGAAGAGAATAAAATATGTTCAGAAAACAATGCAGATGTGATGAAAGAACCAGTTAAAGAAAAAGAGCAAGAAGAAGACGATTCGGTTGGGAATGAAAAACTAGAAGTATTTTAGACAATTATTTAATAACGAGTTGTACTTTTATAAATTGAGTTTTTCATATTGTTTAACTTAACGTTATATCTCTTATTATATACGTGTTTAGTCTTTATAATTCGTATTTGTTTAGAGTAAAGAGGTTGAAATTTCAGCTAGTAATTCCTTGGGTGATGGTAAAGAAAAAGCAATGAGTGTGGTGGAATATGACAAAGGTTATTTTTATGTAAATCTATTTTAATTTAGTAATTCATGAACAGCATCTATTTATAAATTCATTAATTATAATAATTATCGTTAATTATTCTAGCTATTGAAATTATTGCTAATTAATTATTCTAATTTATTGATATTAATTTACTGTAATTATGTTAATTATATATTTTTAATTATAATTATTATAATGAACATAGCAATTATAATTATAATTATTATAATTACCATAATAATTTTACCAACATTTTTTTTGCATTACATTTAGATAAAGAGCCAATTCTAGAAACAAATGAGTCAGTGGAAATCCCTAACAAACACCCCTTGGAATCAGATCAGATAATAGTCAATACAGAATTGAGTAATGATGTAGAAGCTATTAAATTAAAAAGCCAGGCAGATGAAGCGAAACCAGTAAATGATCCAAAAGTAGTGGAAGTTCCAAAACTTTCGTTCATAATAAAAAAGTATTATGTTGATCTTGAACCACAACACGATCTAAAAGTGGAACCTGTGGTTCCGATGAATACCTCTAATCTTCTCAACACTGACAGCCATCAAGAAAAAGTTGAAGAAAGTGAAAAAGATGAAGAAAAAGAAACAGCAAGTACAGAACATGAAGAGTCTGAAAGCAAGCCTATGGATATGGTTGATGATCAAATCTTGAGTCAACCAAGTGCAACAGAGCAATCAAACCTGCCAACTTGTTCCCAAAGTTATTGTAAAAAACAGGTGGTAATTAGCACTTCAGCTAAAACAGATTGTGTCCAAAACGAAAATGAAGAAAATGCAACCACTGAAAATACATCGACTGATTTAGCTAAAAATGATGTGGATGGACAAAGTCATGACCAGTCCAAGGTTTCCTTGACAAGTGATGATGTGGTTGATGAGCAAAGTGCAGACCAGAGGGTCCCTGATGACTTTGCCATACAGGAATGTCAAACAGTAGTATCTGGAAGCAATACTACACAGGAGGTAAGTTGTGTTTAGAGAGGAACCTGACAATGGTTTGGGTAAGGGAGACTGTTTTCAGCTAGTAAATCTTTGATATTCTGCTCAAATACTTTTGTAAATATATTTTCCTGATATAAGTAGCTGCAGGACACCACTCAGGGTTGTAAAAATAATTGAGGAGAAAGTGCTGCCTTTGCGATAATACCAGTAAATGGTAAGATTTTTGGGTCTTCTTGGATAATGACCTTAAATCATAGGCCCTTGGAACCCCAATTAATTGCACTTCTGGACTGTTGGGGTATTCCGTTCACTTAAAAAGAGTCATAAATATACTAAACTAAACTAAGAGGGGACAAGCTTCCTTGACAGAGGGTGTAACTTTCAGCTTTCTCCACTTGTGTTTCTACTTGAATCTGCAAGTGGGGTTGTTGTCATAATGCTTTTTCAAAATAATTTTGAAGAACTAACAAAGAAATTTGATTATTCATTCAAAATTTCTATGAAGTTATTAAATTAACTTAGGTTTCAGATCCTTGTCAACTATATCACCTCGTAGAAATTTTGATCTTATAATCTAATTATTAAGGTGGTGCCAATAGTGGGGGGTGGAAACACTGTAGGGAAGCTTAGCCCCTTTGCTGGGGGAAAATTAACAATCTTATTCTATCTGGCAAATATCCAATTTTGATTCTTGCATCTTCTGGCTTCAGTACACTTGTCTAGGACATATGGTAAGCCTCTATATATGTCAGAAGTATAAGTCCCATTGTCTGGGGCATAAACCCCTGTGTCTGGGACATAAGTCCCATTGTCTGGGACATAAGTTCCATTGTCCCTAGACAATGTCACTGGCACTGGGCTTATGTTTTAGTCACTGGGACTTATGTCCTAACATAAGTCCCAGTGACTAAAACATAAGCCCAGTGCCAGTGACATAAGCCCCTATGTCAGAGACATAAGCCCTGTGCTGGGAGCACAAGTCCCTTTGTGGTAACTAGTACAGTAGACCACAAGAGCTGGTGTATTAGACCACAACAGCTGGTGTATACAATAATAATAATAATATTTATTCAGGATACCCACATCACCGAAGTGTTTGTCAGTGTCCTGTCAGTGTCCAGAAGATTACATTACGTTATGTTACGCTACGTTACTTTACGCTACGTTAGTTAGGGGGAGGGCCAATTGCCTTATCAAATCCTTTTTTTTTTGGATTTGTCAAGGCAATTGTCAAACAAAAATAAAATAGAGACAAAATAAGATAATAGCATGATAACGTACATTAGTTAGACATACATTAGTTACATACATTAGTTAGTCCCCTCGGGATTTATTATCGACAGACGCGGTCCAGACCTCTGCCGTAGCTCCCTCAACGGCACTCCACCCTGCCTCGGTCGCGCCCCATGCCGCGGGCCAGATCTCACCTCGCTCGCTCAGCACCCCCCTAAAAGATCAAGCTGGATCCATCACTGCGCTACGTTACGTAACGTTACATTACATTACGTTACGTTACATTACGTTAAATTACGCTACGTAACATAACGTTACGTTACGTTACGTTACGTTACGTTACGTTACGTTACGTTACGTTACGTTACGTTACGTTACGCTACGTTACGTTACGTTACGTTACGTTACGCTACGTTACGTTACGTTACGTTACGTTACGTTACGTTACGTTACGTTACGTTACGTTACGTTACGTTACGTTACGTTACGCTACGCTACGTTACGTTACGTTACGTTACGTTACGTTACGTTACGTTACGTTATGTTACGTTACGTTACGTTACGTACAGACCACAACAGCTGGGAGACATGCTGGCTTATAAATTTGTAAAATTGTAAAATAACTTATAATTTTAGGCTCTCGATCCAGACGAGAAAATGAAAGCTTTAAGTTTCTTAAATGAGAGTGATTGTGAAAAAACAAAAACGAATGAGACTGGTATCGGTGTTATGACCACTGTAACTCTTGATGACGACGTAGTGGACAAACAGTCTTTTGCAAAAGAGTTTGAAGAATTGGAAGAACTTTTACCTAAAGATGATATGGGGTTATTTGATGATGTTATGGATGATCAATCAATGAGGTAAATGAGATATTGATCGCCTGGTGAAACGATTGAAAGATGATAGCTGCCAATAATCTTTTTCCATACTGTTCTCTTATCCATGTAGTTATTTCGAGTATGGTGTTTTGGGTTATGGAAAGGGACTGTTTACATTTGTGTATAAGGTGGTAAAGGGGCAGTTTTGATAAAGGCAGGCACTATAGTCAAATTGAAACCCTGGGGCCTGCATTCGGGCGGATTTCCACATCTACATGTGTTAAAATGCCTATCTCACGTTTGGGAATTTTACATATTCGTAATATTTGGGTCTTCCTGAGCAAAATCATAATATATCTTGTCAGCCGAATATTTCATCTTCATGGACTTTTTTGCTGTTAAAGTTATCGGATGTGATGTCACAAGAGGCATTTTTGTGGCAAGTAACAAAAGAAGTCAAATGGGCGAGTCAAATATATATGATCGTTAGCCTGGCTAACGGGTGGCACGTGCAGTAGGCGCGTTGTCCCTCACCCTGAGGTTAAGCTCTGTTGGACGGGTTAGTACTCGGATGGGTGACCATCTGTGTATACCCGTGTTGACTTACGTGCTTCAGACTGCTTCGAGGGTTTTTCTCTCCGGTTTCCCCTCTATAAATTCAACACTTCAGATCCCAGGGATAGGAGTAGCGCCCACCTCTACCTTCAGGTAGCAGCTAAAGAAAGAGGAGCCTACGGGTATGCTACGGCTACGGCCACCCAACACATGGTCATTTAAAGTATCTTTAGTCATTATGCTTTTTATTTGAAGCGGTGACGCTATAGAGATACCCAATGGAGACAGCACGATGCAGTTTCTTATTGACGAGCTCTCTTCTTTAAAGTAAGTTGGATTCCTCCTTGTTTCGTTTATATACATAGACATGGCTGGCTGAGTTGGTGACCACTCCAGTTCTAATATTCTATCAGTTCTAATCAGTAGTGACCATTCCAGTTCTAATCTATATCAGTTCTAATCAGTAGTGACCATTCCAGTTCTAATCTGATCAGTTCTAATCAGTAGTGACCATTCCAGTTTTAATCAGTAATGACCATTCCAGTTCTAATCAGTAGCGAGATCGGGATATTTTGTTTTTCAGATATTTAAATTATTTCTTTACTTATAGTTACATGGTACTGAACTATCAAAGGACTACGGATGAAATGAAGAGACAGTATAAGTTTAGCGGCAATAGATGTTGAAGTCCGAATGGCATGAGGGATATTTTATGGATTGTGATGGAGTTTTTGTCACTTTCTAAAGCCCTTAGCCACATCTATACACCTTGATTTTTGCCGCTAGTTATGATTGTCGTGCAATCATATTTGTACGCGGCACAGACGCGCGGTTATAGCTAGATCCCGTCTTTTTTTGGAATCACTAGGATCAACTAGAAAGGTTCTTTTGGGTCATTGCTTTTAGCTACGACCCACAGACGCACAGTTCTTATTCATGATTCGATGGTGAATGCTTTACATAACCGGACCTTTACACGATACGATTCGTCGTATACGATTGTCATTCTGGCGTATGTTGTCGTATACGATTGTTGTACTGGCGTATCCAATTGTTTGCATGCGACACAATCCTTGTTTATGATTCGATGGCGAATGTTGACACGCGTGTACAATTTGATCACATACGCCAAGATGACAATCGTATACGACAAATCGTATCGTGTAGATCGGCCTTTAACATGTTTGTGAGTGGATTGCATAAATTAAGTAATACCATATATAAAGTGAATTCCGAACATGGCGCCCAGTCGTCTTCGGTCGATCTTCGGAAGGCCGTGAAAAAGGTTAGGGTTAGCATTAGGGTTGCACTGTTGGCTTCCGAAACCGACACTAAGCCGATGGTGACGTACTGGGCGCCATCTTCGGAAAAGGTCCCAAAGAGTCATCCCATCTAATCTCTCTCATAAAAAGAGGTGTACAGTTGTTGAACCTGTATTAAGCGATCACCCTTGGGGAATTGGTTGCGGCCGTTTAATACAGGGCCGCTTAATGCAGATTCGACTGCAGGACTCTTTTTATGGTATTTCATTGTAATACCATGTTTACCGAAATTTCTGCTGAGGTTCGTGTTCAGTATCTCTAAATAGTAAAGATTGGATCGAGCGACTATTGTTCAGAAAATGAAGACGGAATGGTTATATTTTCATGTTACGAGGTTCCAAATATAGTTATCATTTATAGACCCGGAGCGAGGGGAATTCGACGAAACATTACCCCGAGGGATGATTGCCCGAGGGTACATCATCCCGAGGGGTAATATTTCGACGAATTCCCGAGCGGAGGGTCTATAAATTAGGTATATAATACCGAAACAATCTTGAATGCTGTTTTGAAACGTCTTGAAACGTCTTGTTGTTATACTAATGGTAGTATTCGTGATCAGCTGGTTACGTGGTACAAATATAGCTCTTTGATTGGACAACGACAATTAGCATATATTAGCAACGGAATGGTTCTTTTAAAAACCCCGCTTAACTTTCTGAATATGGCGGCCATCTTGTTGGGACCACGTTACGTTATATAGTTTTACTGTAGACGACAGAGACTATTTGTCTGTGATCTTTTAAGATGCTAAACTGAATCAGTTCTCCAAGGTTTTCCCATAATATAGAACACGAACTACGGCTCCATATTGGAGTGACCACCGTGGTCACTCCAATATGGCCGCCACGCCCTAATTCCGGTTTCAGGTCGTATTAGAACTAAACATCTACAACTCATTAATAATTCATGAGCCGAAAACAAAGGAAATCAGCACCGAGACGGTGGTTTGGATATCGGTGGAAGAAATTACATAAATTAAGCCAACTTTAACCTCCATTTTTTCTTAAAATACTGATTTGTTTGAGATGTAATATGAAACACTCGGAAGAGTGTTTTTTCATCAGGATATCCAAACACCTCGAAGTTTGTACACCTCGAAGGGTTACTCCATCCAAAATACAAATGAAATTCATATGAAAGATCTTGCTGACTTTAGGTTATTTCCAAAGTTTCAGCATTCCTATCAATTTAGTTAAGAAGATATGGCGAGTTGAAGTTGAAAATTTGAGGATTTTGACGCCATATTGGTTTTGAAAAATTACGTCATTGAGTGATTCTTTATATATCGGCAGTGGAGTTGTTTGATGGCGATCACATAGTGATAGCTGTTGTGAATGCTCTTTGGAGGAGAATTGGTCGAAATAAACTATTTAGTTCCTCATGCAGGAAAGTAGAGGAGCTTCTTAGGCATAATACCAGTGACGTCATATTTGAGAAACAAATATGGCGTCGAAATTGGAGAAACTCTCCAACTTCAACTAGCCATATCTTCTTAAATAAATTGAATTGTGAATATTATTCGACTGATTAATTCTTCTTTTCTGGTTGCGCGTGTGATTTGGAGTTGTTTGGGGTAATTTGAGGATTTTCGTGACCACTAGGGATACACTGGACCTTATTTAAACTTACATCACAGATTGAAATTATTTATTTTTGAAGTGTCGCACTACTCTATTAATACTGCAGCCTTGTGGAGGCTTGTTCGTTTTTCTTTAACAGTTTACCGGAGGAAAGGTTATAAAATGGGTAAAAAGAAGTCTTCGAGTAAAAAACAAATGTCTTTGGCCGCCGCTGTTAAAGAAGCTGAACAAAGTGTCGAGGAAATGCAGATGAATGGCGACAGTTCGGAGCCTAAACCGAACACAGCCATGGAAAACTCACGAAAAACATCGCAAAAAGGAGAGTCTGGAGAGAAGAAAGTTGAAAAAAATATTGAAGACGATGTAGAAAATACAGAGTTGAAATTTGACTACACTGGTGGGGATGAAAGAGAAGAAGAGAGTACGATACCTGGTTAGTATATGCGATGCAAATAAAAAACATCAAATTTGTTTACGATTTTTGTGTTTTATGAATTATGGTACACGTGTGTGTTATACTTATAACTTTGTGATATTATCCGTCAGTAAATTCAGCCTTAATCCTGTTAACTTTTAATATATTGTCATTGAATTTTATCCACAATACTTTAGGGTAATTTGAAAATTTATATTGCTGAGAAAAGGGATTTTTTATACATTTATAATCTTTGGCACTTTCTGATACGAAAAATTAATATTATTGTTAGTTTAGAGTTTCATCTTGATGCCTCTCCCCCCTGCTAACGACTAAAAGTCGGTTACCTATTTACAAGTGACATCTCAGCGAAATACATAGAGGATATTACACGGTGGTACGAAGATATGAATTTTATCTTAGGGCCTGTTTATATGATCCCGGGATGTCCCGGTTGGCCGAGACGTTTTCATCCCGTGTTTATATGATCTCGGTACACCGGGATGTCCCGGGTGACCGGGGTGCGTGAAAATGTTGATAATAACTTCTCAATGAAACAAAAACTATAATTTTATTTGCATAAAAGCATCTCAACGAATTATTATTTTTCATTTTGCCACTTTTTGGATATTTTACCTGGTCAGATGACGTTTTAAATTTCAATTCGCTTCATCCCGGCACACCGGAAAAAATCTGGAAAAATCTGTCCCGTTGTACTGGGATCTCGGTTGCTTCAACCGTGATCCCGGTCAGGCGGGATGTCCCGGTCTCCATATAAACGCAACTGCAAAAATAACAGTAAATTATATACAAGCCGAGATCCCGGTTACCGGGACGTCCTGGTGTACCGGGATCTTATAAACAGGCCCTTAGAGTGGTGAAAACAATATTTTACGAATGACCGTAGCGAATGAGTAAAATATTGTTTTTACCACGAGTATCTTCAAGCTACCTTGTAATTTTCTTTTTATTATATAGACTCAATGCAAAAGGTGGGGAAATGTTCAATCACGTGATTGATATCTTCACTAGTGAGGATATGGAAAATATGTCACTGCATATTTCTTAGTAAAACACTCCCATCTATATAATAAAAAGGAAATTTAGGAGTTGAGTGATGGTGCTTATTAGTACTTTTCTGCTGTTGTGTGTACATTATTTGAGAGGCACCTCTCTCGAATAAGCATACCTTGGAGAAAAAATGGGTCAAATGTGCACCCCCATTTAGATCCTAAACATGTTAAAAGTGTTATTACTGAAGTGTTACTATGCTGGTTTCTTCATAGATCAAGATGGCAAACAATTAAGTCGAAAGGAGCTGAAAAAACTAAAAAAATTGGTGTGTGACTTCATTTATCAATATACAATACATATATTTAACAATTAGAATTACAGTGATCCACTCGACTATCGTCTTGTGGGCCACGTTTTTGTTCTTACCACATTCTGACGTCATCTGTGCATCTATAACTGAACAGATAATGGCAAAATAGAATCTATCTGTGAATTATATACTGTAGTGTATGTATTCAAATTTCATATCATGTTAAAAAATTATTATATCTTGTATAGTATTTAACCAAATAATTTTATAAATAATTTTAGGAAAAATACCAACTTGAAGCAAAACAAATGGAAGATTCTCAATTTTCTGTCTCTCAAAGAGAACCCACTGGCAAAAGCAATATTGTGGAGAATGCTTCGGACATTAAAGTAAGCTTCGGACATTAAATTAAAGGGGAAGTTTGTCCTTGAAATAAGTTTATCTGATTTGAAAGAAAACTTAAAATGACAACGTAAGATATTTTGCAGTTCTTCGTTTCCTTGCTTCGTTTTTGAGATATTTCAGGTTGATTGATATGTAAATTAAACATCGTGACGTCACTGCGCGGTAAGGAGGTTATATATCTTTGCTATTATTGAACGAAATCACGTCGAAATGATCATATTTGGTGTTGTGGAAGAAACACACACACATGATTATTTTGTTCAGTGATTTCACGTGATTTCGTTCAATAATAGCAAAGATATATAACCTCCTTACCGCGCAGTGACGTCACGATGTTTAATTTACATATCAATCAACCTGAAATATCTCAAAAACGAAGCAAGGAAACGAAGAACTGCAAAATATCTTACTTTGTCATTTTAAGTTTTCTTTCAAATCAGATAAACATATTTCTTGGGCAAACTTCCCCTTTAAGCTTCGGCCTCCCCAATTGGGTATAATTGTGGCCACTATGTACCTCTCAATAGTCCTGGTTATAATTATATTTCACTCCAACATTTGTAATAAAATTATGTCCCACCATTGCTGATTCATTCTAGATCGAAAAGTTTGGCATATCAGCTAGGGGGAAAGAACTGTTTGTCAATGCAACGTTACAAATTGCTGCAGGAAGGCGTTATGGATTAGTCGGTCCTAATGGGTGAGCTCAATTTTTCTATGCACTTTATCTGTACTTGTGCTTACAAATAAATGTTATGCTTATTAAAATATTTTTGTTGGACTGATCAATCCATGATTGAAATACTCTAACTATGGTAGAATTGGTATATAGTCATTTTACAAAACAATGTATTTGTGATTTTAGAATGGGTAAAACTACATTGCTTGAGCATATTGCCAAGAAGATTTTAGCTATCCCACCAAATATTGATGTTTTACTTTGTGAACAAGGTAATTTATCTATTTATTCATCTTTATAAAATAACATGTACGCAACAAGCGCTCTGATTGGTCAATACCCGTGTTTGGATAAGAGTATCCAAATACGGGAATTCTGAGGTCGATCTTGTACACACAAAAAGCAAATTATGCCGGCCCATCATCGTTTTTAAACATTTATTAACATACAGTATACATACAGTATACACAATAACTATAAATAAGATTTTGCAAAAATAGGCTGAAATTATAAGTATTTAAAGACTTCAAGCTTATTTTCGGCTGTTTTCTGTTGTCAGCGTCAATAGAAAAAGAACCATGATTGGCATGGGATCCAGAGACTTGATTTATGGCATTTAGCATTCCTCTCACTATATAGTAACCTAAGGACACTAAACTCAATAAATTCACAAGTACTACAGTATGTGTTCATTCTCTATAACCTTACAGCTACTGTACATATACTTTTTTGTATACTGTATACCTGCAGTTATTGTGTATATCAGTATAGCAACGATACAGCAGCTTTTAATATGTTTTCAGTAAGCTGTTTCTATTGTCTATAAAAATTAAACAACTTACAGTACATACTCCATTTATTTTGAATGGACAGATGTTGTTGCTGACAACACCCCTGCTTTTGATGCTGTCTTGAAAGCTGATAAAAAGAGATTGGCATTATTAGAGGAGGTATGGTTGTTATGGAATTATTTTCTTTATTATGTGTATTACAATTATCGAGGCCTTATTGCTGGTGGTCTTTAAGACCGAGTGACAAAGGAGCAAGGTCTGTGTGAAAAGACAGGATAATTTTGCTGTAAAAACTGACCTGCAAACAAGGTTAATAACGTTTTTATTTTATGAATAAAATATCTAAAAAGGTTGGTGTACTGCCAATCAAAATAGTGTGTAAGGGCCTTCAATCGAAACGTTAGACTACTTACACACTATTTCAGCAGCACACCAACCTATTTAGATAGGTGTATTTGATTTGTATTTCTACACTGCAGCAATAGCCTATGCAGCACAAAACGTTTTATCACTCATTTTTATTTTATGGCTTTTTTCAATTTCTCACATCCCAGTGTTTCCAATATAAGCCGGGGGAAACCACCACTGTATGCTATAAATTTACCGCTGTCTACTTTGAGGAATTTTTCAAATAATACCGGGTGACCCAAAAAAAAGTACTCCGGTTTGATTCATAATAACTTCTAAACCACTGAAGCTATTAAACTGAAATAACTTTCATTAGATAGATGGAAGACTAACTTAGATTTTGATATATGACAGTTGTATTTTACTTACAAATTCACGGAGATATTAATGTTCAAAATAGGTAGCATATTTCTGGATGTGTCTAAAATATGCAAAAAACGCCGTATCAAATATTAATCAAGCTTTGCTCAACTGAAACACGCACTATTAGCAGTAAATAAATGCCACTTGACAAATTGTTTATTATGAAACGAAGTATTATTATTTGCAAAATACAAGCAAGATTTATTCGTTCGGAATCGCGTGTCCTCTAGCACGAATGTGACACCATTGCGTCGAAGGAGTCATGGATCATTCGTTGTTCTAGATTACGGCATGCTGCGAAGCTCTTCTAAATTCTATGTGGTACATTGCAAATTTGTTCATGTTCAGAATAAACTCAGAATTATGAAACACAATCAAACCATAACTCCATAAGACATAACATGCAACTCCCAGAGACATCCAACATTAAGTATTTGATACGGCGTTTTTTGCATATTTTAGACACATCCAGAAATATGCTACCTATTTTGAACATTAATATCTCCGTGAATTTGTAAGTAAAATACAACTGTGATATATCAAAATCTAAGCTAGTCTTCCATCTATCTAATGAAAGTTATTTCAGTTTAATAGCTTCAGTGGTTTAGAAGTTATTATGAATCAAACCGGAGTACTTTTTTTTGGGTCACCCGGTACTAGTTTTATATATTGACTCCTCAGTTGTTGCGGCATTATGGGCCACATTGTGCTGCCTGTGATAATGTCAAACACCTCCTGATGGAAATTCTATTGGAAACCCTGATGTCCTCAATGTTTTTGCAATTGAGAGTTTAATCCATGTCCACAAATGGTCATAAAGTATATATCTATTATTTTAAAGTTTGATTGAGAAGCATGAATGTACTGTACTTAATTTTTTGATTTTAGGAGAAAATTTTGACTGAACAAAGTGCTGCTGGAGATGAAAACGCTGTGACAAGATTGAAAGAGGTATGGACCATCACTGATGGATTGTAACTATAACCTCTGAGCTAGCAATCTGAAAAACCAAGCTGCAATCTTTCTATTTTCTTGATCCTTCTGCTCTGGGTAATGGTCTCTTTTTTTCCTTTGAAAGGTCTATGTTGAACTTGAAGCAATAGGTGCAGCATCAGCTGAAAGCAGAGCAAGACGTATTTTAGCTGTAAGTTCAAAATGAAACAACATCTCACTACGTTATTATAAAACAATGGAGGTAGTGTAGTTGGTCTCGATTGTTAAACCCCAAATATGACCTGGAAATGATAAGCAGATATTTTCTTATCCACAAGAGAGATGGGTCTTCTTAAATGTTGATTTTGCTCAATTGTTTGAAGCGTCATGATAAATCACTACCTGGTGGTTATTTGGCTGATAAATTGTATCTGCCCTTATTTATTTCACTTTGCCTAATAAAACATACACAATACAAACAAAATAATACATAAACAATATGAAAATACAGGAGGTTGGGACACCACGACAGTTTACACCAATTACTGTGGGCCCAATTAGTAAGAAGTAACAGCATGAAAAGGTGTGGATTAGACTGCGAGACGTGTTGCACTTTAGGGCGATTCTCCCATCACACATGTGACATTGCTATTCCTTTGGACTTCACACTAAGTGTGAAGCCCAAAGGAATAGCAATGTCACGTGTGTGACGGGAGAATCGCCCTTTAGGCAAACAGTTTTCCGGGTTCGAGCATCGTCCTCGTCATAAGGTACAAGAGCGTTATGGTAGTAGTCTAATAGTGACTTCTGTACTAGTTAAAGTGCCACTACGATCAAATTTTTACCTATCGATATTTTTACGTATTTATAAAGCAGAGCTGCTAAATATTACTTGGTCGAAACCGTTTTGCGATTCGACGATGGCAAGTATTATTTTTCTTACTCCGAATCTGGAGTTGTTATGTCCATTAATCGTTCATGTTCTTGACCAGCATAACGAAGTGACGTCAGATTCTCAACGCGAAGACTCCACGTGGCTAATTCTTCAAGTAAATCAAGGTCGTTTTTTCAAATTCTTCGTCTGAAAGACTGGACATTTCATCTACTGCTCGAAAAAAACAAGAAAACAAATAACCTCGACCGAAATTCAGGCGTAGCATTGAGAATCTGACGTCACAAACAATATTACCTTTTAAAATTGCGGGCTCACTTGGAACACTTTTTTAGTAATGGTGGCCTAAATAATAGTGATTTCAGAGCTCAAAATACTTACTTCAAAATACCATTTTTTAGTTTTTTTTTACATCAATGATCACTTTCGACCCTGAAATACTATTCTATGCTAAAGAAAATCTAAAAGACGGGGGTGAATTTTCATCGTAGTGGCACTTTAATGGTTACACAGATTTAATAATGAATTGTTTCTTTTTAGGGTCTTGGGTTCACAAGTGAAATGCAGCAACGACCAACTATACAGTTTTCTGGAGGATGGCGTATGAGAGTATCATTAGCAAGGTTTGGATAACAATGCTTACCTTTTTACAATTCCTGCATGAACTGCAGAAATAGTGTACTGTAGGGGGTCTAGCATTTTGAGTAATTAGGCCCTTCATCAAAGAGGGAAACAGAAGGGCCTTCACTCAACCTCCTACACACTATTTCCACTGTGGCATACCAACCTTTTTGATGCTTCATCTTCTGTACAGTTATGTAATATCCTTTATATTTTTCACCCATTTTCCAATTCAGGGCATTGTTCATGGAACCTACTTTATTGATGCTTGATGAACCAACCAATCATTTGGACCTAAATGCTGTTATTTGGCTTGACAAGTAAGTTTAAAATGTACTGTAGTTTGATTCCAACAATAGCAACGAAGTGAACTAATATTTTTGAAAAGATACTGCTCACTGTTACAATACAGTGTTTTGACCAATGTTCCTCTTTCATTGCATGGTGGTACATTTATTATTTATTCAAATAGTCAGCTATTTATAGTAATGCTTGGTACTACCTTTTGTATTTTCAGCTATCTTCGACAATGGAAAAAGACACTTCTGGTTGTTTCCCATGACCAACATTTCCTGGACAGCGTCTGTACAGATATTATACACTTATGTAAGGTCTTATATTTATGTATAAGCAAGGTCTTATCGTGATTATGTTTTTTCTGAAAGTGATACAACATGAATGTACAAATCTTTTTTGTAATCACATTTTGTCCCATTATGTTGTAGATGAGCAAAAATTATTTTATTACAGAGGAAATTACAGTAAGTGTCCTGTGTACTGTATTTGAATGTACTGTCATGTTATGTACCATGCAGTTCTGTAATGTGTTAAATACAGTGCAGTAGATGAGCTTGACGATCGTCCATGTATCGTCTGTCTACTCCGAGCTCTCTCACATTCACTATAGCAGTGACTGCTATACACTATACAGTAGTGAATGTGGGAGAGCTCAGAGTAGACAGACGATACATGGACGATCGTCAAGCTCATCTACTGCGCTGTACTGTACAGTATTATACTGTAGTTAACTGTGTAAGTTCAACTAGTGTCAGTTGTGGCATGGTTCTCGTGCAAAGAATTATTGAGTTGCAAATATTGAATTGCATCCCGTTGCTGGGGACCACGCCTTGAGATCTACCGGTGGACCATGCTGCCCCTAACTAGCACTGTACTAGTGCATGTTGGATTTCGTGGTAAAATCCTCTTAGAAATAGAGTTTTTAATATTTTTTCACAGCCCAATTCAAAAAAATGTATCAACAAAAATTACGAGAGCAAGAAAAAGCATACCGAAGACAGGCAAGTATAACAACCTGAGAGATATTTTGAAAAGTGAAAAGGTGGTGAACTGCCAAGATATTAAGAAACGAAATACTGTTGTTTGGAGCGGAACCTTTCATCAGAGTAAGACTCTTACTCTGACGAAGGGCTCGAAACGTCAGTATTTCGTTACTAAAAATCTCGACAGTTCACCACCTTTTCACTTTGCTATATATCCAAAACACTGTCTACGCAGTAAGCCTGGATATTAGCGGCCGGTCACGAACATTGTCCGGTACAAATTTTCCATTTCTAGAGATTTGAAAGTTACAATATTAATTGTATCTGTCATTTTGTCCGATGCTCATCTTGTCCGAAGATTAACTCAACTTTTTGTGAAAGTTAAACATTTTTGTGTTGAATGGACTCTGCTTTAGATTTTGTGTTGTACAATCTCAATGAGAGACATTACGCTAAGATTTGAGACATTGCGCTAAGTTTGGAGACCTGATTATGTTAAGCTTTGGAGACATTGCGCTAAGTTATGAGACGTTACGCTAAGTCTGGACATATTGTGCTATGTTATGAGATGTTACGCTAAGTTTTAAGACATTGCGCTAAGTTATGAGACGTAACGCTAAGTTTGGAGATATTGCGCTACGTTATGAGCCGTTACACTAAGTTTGGAGACGTTACGCTAAGTTTGGAGACGTTACGCTAAGTTTGGAGACGTTACGCTAAGTTTGGAGACGTTACGCTAAGTTTGGAGACGTTACGCTAAGTTTGGAGACGTTACGCTAGGTTTGGAGACATTACGCTAGGTTTAGAGATGTTACACTAAGTTGTACCGTGACAGGTACAAATTTTTGTATGTCCGTTACAAATTCATTTGTGCTGGTCATTCTGACAGGTACATAAAAAATAATTATTTCCAGGCTTGCTACGCAGCACTCTACTTTTTTACTACTCTGAGAGATGTTTTGCCTCGAATTGCATCCTGTAATTTTCCTTGCAGGTAATTTATCATTCGCCTGTTATCATCATCTTTATCCTTTTTTATTAATTTTACCAGGAGAAACAAATAAAAGACTTGAAACAAGGTGGCAAATCAAAGAAACAAGCAGTGAGTTAATGGTAGAGTTGATAAAACAAGAACATCTCTTGCTGGGGATCGAAACATTGAATTTCTTGTTCGTTTAGGTTGACGATACAAAAGCAACACAGAAGAAGAAAAATGAAAAGGGTGGAGCGAGAAAAGCAACAAATGACGACGCGGTAAGAGTTTAGCTACCTGAGGCCGGTTATATGAGTAAAAAGAAGTGTGAGAAGTTGGTGCACGCATTCATAACATCAAAACTTGACAGCTGTAATAGCATCCTATATGGTTTACCAGAAGCTGAATTGAGCAAGTTACAACGAATTCAAAATACAGCTGTTAGACTTGTTACAGGGGTTAATAAATCAATATATGTAGTAGGCTTTATCTTATAATGGAACTGTGATAAGTTTTATAAGTAAAATTAAGAATATATTGTTGTAAGAGCATTGAGACTATTGTATAATGCTCCTAATACGTCTTTTATTATTATTATTATTATTATTATTATTATTATTATTATTATTATTATTATTATTATTATTATTATTATATGAGAAGGGAGTAATTTTAAGATTAAAGTGTGTCTTTGAAACGAAAATTTTTATGACTAAGGATTAAAGATTAGGTTTCTGTTGTTAAAACTTAATATCGTTTCCTTTTACATTCCAAAACCTTTATCTGACAAATTCCGCACGGCCGGAAATATGGGAAGAATAGGCCTGTGACGTAAATACCGTTGCAACCACTGGTCTCGAAAGAAGACTGGATCGAGCAACTATTGTTCAGAAAGTGAAGCCGGAAGTCCGCCATTACTAAGGGACCAACTGAGGATCCTATGAGGTTTTTTGTTGGATTATGTGCTCTTACCATCGACAAAATCAAACAATTTTACTATAAAGAGGACCACAAGACATTTTTCAAATTACTGGGTAAAACGATTCATGACCTACCTACAGATTTAAAACAGATTTACTACGAATTTGGTGCCTTAGTAATGGCCGCCGTTGGTTCTAATTATCCAGTGAGAGAAGCCTAATATGAGACGTCAAATTAGGTTCAATATTTTGTGCATTTAATGTTAACAAAGAAACTATATTGGCCAGACACTAAACCTATTTCGCGAGCGTCACAGTTTGATTTGCTTGCTAAGTGGGAGCTTCTAATGATAACTTCAAAACCAGCTCATCAGATACAATAGAAGGTAGCCAGAGTTAATTTTCAATAGTAAAATTCCTGTGGTCGGGCTGTAAACAATCGCGTTTGCAAAGGTATTTACGTCACTACTAGTCTCAGTCCCCTTATAAATTGTTGCATAAATCAGGGTACAAAGAGTAAATGGAAAAGTGATTTTCCGATGGATTATTTTTACTTAACATTATTTTTACTTGAACATTATTTTAATACAGATTTTTAGTTTTCAATTTTTCTTTTCAAAAATATCAAATAACAATTTCCATTTAATTGGCAGTAGACAGACAATACAGCTTAAATAGTCAACTCCTCAGTAATGGTATCATGTGGTGGATTTAGTAGCTGCATGGGTGGGTTAGCTTAATTTAAAGGGACTGGGAAAAGTAGTGCATCACGGTGAAATACAGATATGTTCATCTCATCTTAGATGGAAGCAGAAATCGTTGAACTGATTAAGAGACCAAAAGAGTACGTCGTCAAGTTCTCATTCCCAAACCCTCCTTCGTTAAATCCTCCAATTTTAGGATTAAAAGGTATGATGTGATTTTGTTGAGGTCGCTTGGTTGTCCACGTTTTGTTGTTGTTGTTGTTGTTGTTGTTGTTGTTGTTGTTGTTGTTCGTGTTCCTGCTGTTGTTGCTTCTAATGTTGTTGTTTATGTTGTCATAATTCATTTCTGTTCTTGCAGTCTTTTGTTGTTTATTTAGTACTTGCCTCTATTGTTACACCTTTTGCTTTCTTTTTTAACAGATGTAATCTTTGCCTACCCCAATCAACCGAAACTTTTTCTTAACCTTGATTTTGGTATTGATCTGAGTTCTCGAGGTTAGTTAGTCACGTTGTCATTGCCATCCCTTACATTTCGATGTTTGCAAAAAAGCGCAACAAAAAATAGTTTGACTTGTTTTATTTGATTGTTTTGACAGTTGCTGTTGTCGGAAATAACGGAGTTGGAAAAAGTACCTTTCTGAAATTACTTACCGGAGAATTGAGTATGGTAAGCTTGATGGGCGTACGAGCGAGTTGATGTCATCAATGGCGTCATATGACATCATCCCGTTAGAGAACATGCGTTACTCCAAAGTCTTGGGAGTGATGTAGGTTTCTGAGAAAATAAGATTATTGGCGAATAATAATAAATCTAAAATAATTTGGCATGATTCTTCTTCATCTTCTTTATCTTCCTCATCTTCTTTATTTGCTTCTTCATCTTCTTCTTTATCTTTTTCATCTTCATCTTCATCTTCTTCATATTCACCTTCTTCTTCTTCTTCTTCATCTTCTTTATCTTCCTCATCTTCTTTAATTGCTTCTTCATCTTCTTTATTTGCTTCTTCATCTTCTTCTTTATCTTTTTTATCTTCATCTTCTTCATATTCACCTTCTTCTTCTTCTTCTTCTTCTTCTTCTTCTTCTTCTTCTTCTTCTTCATCATCATCATCATCATCATCATCATCATCTTCATCTTTTTATTTTTTATTTTCATCTTCATCTTCTTCATCTTTTTATTTTTTCTTCATCTTCATCTTCTTCTTCTTCATCTTCTTCTTCATCTTTTTATTTCTTCTTCTTCTTCGTCGTCGTCGTCATCCTCGTCATCTCCTCATCTTGATCCTTATCTTCATCCTCATCTTCATCCTCGTCTCCTTAACAAATTGTCCCAATTAATTTCAGTATATAAACATACCTTAAAACTCCCTGTGTATAAAACGTTTTGAAAACCAGGATCTAATTGTAGAATTATTTTCAAATACAGAGCCAAGGGGATCTTATAAAGAACCATCGAGTGGTGAGTGAGATGTTTTCTTGAACCTTTTCTCTGAATATGAAGGTGACATTGGGATGAGACAACTTTTTTTTACTTTCTAGCGTATTGGATTCTACAGTCAACACGCAGCTGATCAGCTGAACTTGGAAGAATCGTCAGTCGAATATCTACAAGTAGGTGAACTAAATCAATGCTAACGACAATGGTGATGTTTGTGATGATGATAATGGCTATGATCTTGATGATGATGATGGTGGTGATCTTGGTGATAATGGTGATGTTGATGATAATGATGATTATCTTGGGATGTTGGTGATCTTGATGATGGTGATCTTGATGATGGTGATGATGTTGGTGATCGTGATTATGGTGATATTGATGATGGTGATCAGTCATGATCGATTGATCGTGATGACTTTACTGTCTTGATCCCCAATTTCAGAGAAAGTACAACCTCACTTATCAAGAATCTCGGAAAACGCTTGGTCAATATGGACTCGGTGGTCACGCGCATACCATAAAAATTAAAGATTTATCTGGTAAGCCAATGGATTCTAAATAAGCTTCATCACTACCTCAGGCTAAACAAACTTCACATGAGAGAAACTGTTATTTTCTAGGAGGCCAGAAATCGAGGGTCGCATTTGTTGATCTGGCTCTAAGTAACCCGGATGTTATCATTCTCGTAAGTGTAGCTCTAGGATCGTGGGAGGTTGGCGTACTTTTTTATTTTCGACTTAATGAAATCATAAAATGTTGTTTTTCATCCAGGATGAACCCACGAATAACCTCGACATTGAGTCCATTGATGCTTTAGCTGAAGCAATCAATGAATATAAAGGGGGTAAGTAGTAAGGGAACGCCTTTAGAACCGGTTGTCGGATGATCGACTAAAACATGTGCTCATTTATGGTGAATTTCGAAGCAACCGTTCGTCTGCCGGTGGGACAATAGACACAGATTACGTCATAGCCGAATCGCGGTCGCTTCTGTGGGATTACGTAGAGACCTCAAGATCCACGATGGCAACCATAGCAACGACGTCATTCAATAACATACTTGAAATACGTATACGCTATAACCCCTCACCGCCTGTCCAATCAGACAAAAAAATTTATGTTAATTATTTCAAAGAATATATTATATGTTTCGTAATCAGAATGGCCCCCAGTGCCCCTCCGTCGCACGCCCTGTATTTGTAGATCACAAATCGCAAAACCCGTTTCGTCGTAGATTTTGAACGTTACGAGGGCTTCAAATATATTAGCATGGGTTAGGGTTAACGCTAACGCGTTGTTAGTGTTAGTATTAGGGTTAGCGTTGTTAGTGTTAGTATTAGGGTTAGCGTTGTTGGTGTTTATAGTATTCGGGTTAGCGTTGTTAGTGTTAGTATTAGTATTAGGGTTAGCGTTGTTAGTGTTAGTATTAGGGTTAGCGTTGTTAGTGTTAGTATTAGGGTTAGCGTTGTTGGTGTTAGTATTAGGGTTAGCGTTGTTGGTGTTAGTATTAGGGTTAGCGTTGTTGGTGTTAGTATTAGGGTTAGCGTTGTTAGTGTTAGTATTAGGGTTAGCAGTGTTAGTGTTAGTATTAGGGTTAGCGTTGTTGGTGTTAGTATTAGGGTTAGCGTTGTTGGTGTTAGTATTAGGGTTAGCGTTGTTAGTGTTAGCGTTGTTAGTGTTAGTATTAGGGTTAGCGTTGTTAGTATTAGGGTTAGTATTAGGGTTAGTATTGATGTTAGTATTGATGTTAGTACTATGTTTGTGGTTATACATGTAATAGTATTGATTTAATAATGAAATATTGATTTAATAATGAAATGTAATTAGTTTTATAAGCAATTTAAGTAACTTTAAGAATGTATTGTTGTAATAGTATTGAGACTATTAAAACGTCTTTCTCAACAGCGTTTAGGTTATCATTTCATATCACGAGGGCTCCATTTTATGTATTTAGACTCGGTAATTTCAAATCTGTTTTCAGAATTGAAATCGGATAAATGTTGACCGAGATAACGTTAAAAAATCTACGACGAAACGGCCATTTATGATCCCAAAATTCAGAGCGTGCGGCGAAACATATAATATATTCTTTGAAATAATATTAACTTCTTATTAACCGAGAGCGCGGTCATTACGGGAAAATATCAGACCAACGTCTTGTGCGAGGTTCGTACATAAAAGACCGAGGTCTGATATTTTCCCATAGTAACCAAGCGGTCGAGGTTAATAAGAGGTTTATTATATAGCATGGCTTTTTTAAACAACATACTTTACATACATTTTGAGTGACAGAATCGTCATTTTCAATCTTGTTCTTCTATTGCTTTCATGATAGTAAGACTCTTTTAGATTGTTCATCGTCCGACTCGTACGTGATTTAGTGCTTAATTTACTAAATTCGTTCAATTTTTTGCTGCTTTTCAAAGTTTCCTATCGTTGTTCGGCTCCTTTGTAAACAAAATGGTTGACAAAATCCGTAATCTGGACCGGTCCATTACGGGAAATAACGGACCGGCACGTGACGTGTCTCAGCAAATCAGAGCACGCAATTTCACCGGGAGTAGCTTGGTCCATATAATATATAAATTATACAGACAGGCGAGGGGTTATTGCGTATACGTGTTTGCTAACCTCATATTTTTATTCAAGGTGTAATTTTAGTGAGTCATGACGCACGTTTAATTTTGGAAACAGAATGTCAACTCTGGGTGGTTGAGAGCAGCAATATCCATGAAATCGAAGGCGGTTTTGAAGACTATCGGCAGGAAATCCTGGAACAACTCGGCGAAACCACTCAGCTTGCGTCAGCCTAACAGCTGGATATCATATTTCCCTTTTTAATTTCGTGAGGATCGAGGAAGAAATAGTTTTTGTTTTGCGCTGTTTCACATCATCAAGTCCAAATGCATTAGGTTACAGCAAACAAAATGTCTCTCGGTTAGATTCGCACCTGCAACCTTAAGATAAGGTGCGTGCGCGATTAATCTGGTTTAGATGCATGTTAAAGGACATTGGCAACAAAAATTAAGTTTGTCTAATATGAAAGAACTCGTAAAATGATAGAGTAACACCTTTTACAACTTTTCCGTATTTTACTTCGTTTTTGAAATATCTCAGTTTGTTTGATATGTAAATGAGATGGTCTCTGACGTCAGGTGTGGGGTATAGAATTTTCACTCATTAAAAAATGTATTATATCTCAGCGATTGCTAAGTTTACAACGTTCATTATCATGGGGAGTTATACTCACACTTTCAAGTAAATTTGTGGAACAAACTTGAAGATATAACTAATATTTTAATGAGTGAAAATTCTCCACCTGACGTCAGACACCATCTCATTTACATATCAAACAAACTGAAATATTTCAAAAACGAAGTAAAATACGGAAAAATTGTAAAAGGTGTTGCTCTATCATTTTACGAGTTCTTTCATATTAGACAAACTTAATTTTTGTTGCCAATGTCCTTTAAAGGACATTGGCAACAAAAATTGTCTAATATGAAAGAACTCATAAAATGACAGAGTAAAAAAAATTGTTTGGTATGTAAATGAGATGGTCTCAGACGTCATGTCAAGGTTAGGGTTATTGTGCAGTGTTTCTATTAACTATGGTTTGTGTTAGGATTATTATTGGGATTAGGGTTAGACAAGTCTGCGAAAACACAGAGTCATCCCTTTCAGCCGTCACCTTTCTGAAAATTTGAAAACCTCGTGACATCTGTGGTTATTTGCATATCACATGAGTCTAAATATCTCCAGAAAGATGAGCTCTAAATTAATCACTATTCCTCGTTATTTTAGGAATTCGTTAATTAAATACCTAAAACTTAATTTTCGTTATTATATAATTGTTAAATAAATTAAAGTGTTTATGAAACGAAAATTAAACCATGAGCTCAAGTAATATACGAAAAATAAATTTCATATTTCCATGTATTGTCATGTATTATTATTCATTATTCTTCAAACAAGTTGATAGCTTATTAGTATAAGAACCAATAAAATTGAAGAAATAGAAGATATGACATGCCTTGCGGGAGATATACGAATTTTGTCTTTCTGAGTGCGGTAATGTGTCTCACGCGATGCTAACGAGTGAGGAATATATCTCCAAGTGGTGAAGATATGTTCCTGAGTAGAAGAAAACCAAGTCATTTTATCGAATGACTATATAATAAACAATTATTGGATGATAAGCATGATATCTGCCGAAGGCTGAGGTGGATAACATTGACCGAGGTCTGGATAATTCTTGATATCATACGTAAACCTAATCCAATAATTGTTTTATTATACAAGTCGTCACTGTTGTCTTGGCCGTTTTGGCTTTAAAAAAAGCATTCCTCATGTTCTTAACAAAATCTCAGCCTTGGGTATATTCTTAACATATTCTTAAAATTTCGCCAATTTCAGCCTCGATATTCTTATCAAATATATTCTTATATAAAAAGAGTGTATCAAAATTGCAACGTATATTATATACAAAATGCTGCCGCTCACTTAGTTCGGGCTTCTCGCATAGTTTAGAATACTCTTCAAAATCCTTATTTTTACCTTTAAATCCTATCCCCCATCAATAATCAACTCATTAAAAAAAAGAGTCTGGCTATACCAGAAGGCTGGCTATACCAGCTGTTGTGGTCTAGTGGTTACCACACATGTCTATGAGCTGGGAGACACAGGTTCAAATCCTGGGTCGGACCCCTCCACTCGGGGTCTTAAAAATAATTGAGGAGAAAGTGCTGCCTTTGCAATAATATCAGCAAATGGTAAGACTTTCAGGTCTTCTTGGATAACGACCTTAAATCGTAGGCCCTCGGAACCCCTATCAATTGGGCTTCTAGCCTGTTGGGTTATTCCGTTCACCAAAGAGTGATAAATCTAATAAACTAAACTAAACCTTCAATTAAACTCAACATTTAGTACAAGAACTTTTATTTATTCTACCCCAAAGCAATGGAACTCTCTTCCAGCCGCTATCAGAAATATTAACTCCTTTACTATTTTTTTAAAAAAATAATTTTTACAGCAGAGCTTTTAGCTAATATGTCATTACTAAATATTTTATTGTAAACAGCACATGTGAACATTTTTATGTCAATATGCGCTTTATAAATGTATGAATTATCAGCCGTATATTATTGGATTGTAAATCCGAAATAATCCAAACGCCCCGCCAATAGAGTGGTTCCTTAAAGTGGCTATGCAATGAAACAGTTGTAAAATAACTCTTTTGTTTGAAAGAACTCTTGAAACTATAAAGACTAACCATTTACAACTTCACTCTTGAGATATTAAGATTTGTTTAATATGTAAATGTCATACTTATGACATCACAATGCGTAATGACTTACTGAAAAATTCTGCATATCTTTACCATTATCACATGAAATTGTTTGATGATTTGCATATTTGATGTCATTGGATACATCTGCGCACCTGCATTTCAAGTCCTTTCATTACATAATCTCAAGGATATATAAGCGTTTTCAATAAGTTATTATGCAGTGTGATGTCATAAGTATGATCATTTACATATCAAACAAATATTATTATTTATTTAAAATAATTCATATCAACTCATTGCCCTACCAAACATGGAGTTGTGACATCAATGGTGCAATATGACAAAAGGTTATTGCACGCTATCACGTTTTCCCAACGATGCAGTTGTTAAATAGTTGATAAAGTTAATCTTAAATAAATAATAAGATAATTATTGAATTCGGTTTTCGCATGATATGAAGAATCATCAAGGCCTCAGTTAGCCTGCGAAAGCAGCCGCGTACTTTACAAAGTACGCGGCTGCTTTCGCAGGCTAGGCCTCAGTTTGTGTTATCCGGCTTCGGCAGATAACACAAATTTCGGCCTTGATAATTCTTCTTATCATGCTCAACCTCGTTCAATAATTGATAAATATCTCAAGAGTGAAGTGAGATATGGAAAAGTTGCAAATGGTTAGTCTTTATAGTTTCAAGAGTTCTTTCAAATAAAACTAATTCCACCAATTCATTCTATTAATCCAACAATTACTGCATACAATGCTTTGAAGTGCCTATCTTTGGGTTCTATCAAGAAGAAATGTAATATATCTTATCATTCGAAATGTTCGGCGAGCGGCGATGAGACCCTGGGTACGAGGTTGGCAAAGACACTGCAAGGGGAAAGGCACGAAGATGAATTTTTTGGACGACAAGATATTTTACAATTCTTCTCAAGAGATTCCACGGATAGGCAATTTAACAATTCCAATAGTTTGTGTCCTGCTATTTTTTCTGTAATAAACTAACAAACTGTGCGGTGGTACTTTAAGAAAATTCGTAGTAAAAATGTTTCAAACTAAAAACGAGTACAGCCCCCCTGTGTAAAACACAGGCTTATTCAACATTCAAGGGAGCTCTTCCGTAGTTCAACAATTCGATATCCTTGTCTTCGCCTTCGACTGATTCGTCCTCAAAACATTTCAAGTAATCGTACTTCAACGGGATAACTGCCTTCAAAAACAAATAACGGGAAAGGTGGGATATGGTTATTATTGTGAGCAGAGAGCAAAGCATGGCCATTGTCCGGTAGGGGAACAACTGCCCCTCTTCCTCGTCATAGAATGGGTACTTTATGAGCGGCTCGAAGGCAATCAGCGGCTCGCCTGCAGTAATTCTGAGAACCGTCGCGACAAAGTATCCCGTGATTGAACCGTATGTGTTGGACGCTTTTAAGTAGATGACGCAGAAGAGTTGTGGGAATAGGATAGCGTAGACCAAGTCAGAGCACAGTAGGAAGAGCACGTTGACTGATTGCACCTTCAACGCCAACACTGTCGACACTACACCAACCCCCAAGATGGCGGCACGGATAACCCAAAGTAATTCCTTCTCGGAAGCCTAGAAACGACAGTAAAAATACTGAGAAATCATTTCCAATACTAAATATTAGCAATGAACAAAGATGCTATACTAAGGTGCATGTGTTAGCTAGTACAGCCTATATGCGCGTTTACAAATATCAATGCTTTGGCGCGCGAGCTTTTTCTACAAACTGGAAAATCAAGTCCGGTTTGATTAACCAGCCAGCTCACTGATACTTTTGTTTTACTATATGTTCTTACCATGGGTCGTATGATCAGTTTGTAGATATTTCTAGCAAACATCGAACTGGCAGAGAGGGTGGAGGAATCAGCTGAAGACATAACGGCCGCCGAAACAGCGCCCAGACCAATAAACGAGACAGCTGGTGGAGTCAAGTACTGCAAAACCAAAGGAAGGATGCGGGTTGCGTCGTCAGGGAATAAGGTACCGTTTACTGTTAATCGGGTGTAAGAGGTAGCGTTCCAATCTGAAAGAGTTGAAAAAAGAATATAGTTTCCACAAGACTAAACTTGACCAGGGACATATGGACATGAATAAATGGACATGGACGTGGACTGGACATGGATGTGGACATGGACATGGACATGGACATAGGCATGGACATAGGCATGGACGTGGACGTGGACATGGATACGAGCATAGACATGGACATGGACATAGGCATGGACGTGGACATGGATACGAACATAGGCATGGACGTGGACGTGGACATGGGCATGGACATTTGGACATGGATACGAACATAGGCATGGACGTAGACATGGACATGGACATGGGCATGGACATGGATATGAACATAGGCATGGATGTGGACATGGACATGGACGTAGACATGGACGTAGACATGGACATGGATATGGACGTGGACATGGATATGAACATAGGCATGGACATTGACGTAGACATGGACGTAGACATGGACGTGGACGTAGACATGGACGTAGACATGGACGTAGACATGGACATGGACATGGACATAGGCATGGACGTAGACATGGACGTGGACATGGATATGAACATAGGCATGGACATGGACGTAGACATGGACGTGGACATGGATATGAACATAGGCATGGACATGGACGTAGACATGGACGTAGACATGGACGTAGACATGGACATGGATATGAACATAGGCATGGACATAGACATGGACGTGGACATGGATATGGACGAGGACATGCTCATGGATGTGGACATGAACATGGACACGGATATGGAGTGGACGAGTCGAGTCATTACTCAGTCGAGTAACACAGTGGGTCTTGGTTAAAACAGATGGGGTTTCATATTTTGTCCACATTCGTTTAGTGTGCTAACCTGTAGAAACTGCAATAACACCGATGAGAACAGCGGGAATGGCAGATATAAAGCATCCAAATGAAGCGGCATACGATAGATATTTGGCATGAACCGTTGTCTTGCAAGACAGAACGCGTTGGAAATATACTTGCCAAGGTACGCCGCCGAGTGTCTGAAAAGAAGGTATGAGGTTTTCAATGTCAGAAATATATAGGATGTTACATATGAGATATGAATTTTATATACTCGAGTTTTGGTAGTGTTTAGAATAAAAACGTTGATAAAAAGCTGTAAGTAACAGTTCAAACACGATTAAGAGTTCTTTCTCCGATTTCAAGGTAAATTTCAAGGTTATTACGTAAAATCTCCTCCGATTTAAATCCTTTCATTGTTTTGGACATATGAATTAATAATGTTTTGAGAATTGCTTTTAAAATACTTTGATTTTTTGACGCTAAGCTTACCAGATATAAGACGTAATCAAGCCATTTTCCCGTCAGCTTTCCTTCCCATTCACCAAGCCAAGTACTTTGAGTTTCGCTGAGACTTTTCACAGCCGTGTGTGTCATTGCAAAGGGTACAGTCAGCCACTAGAGCACGATTAAACGAACGTATAAGATTAGGCATGATATGAATGAGATGGAAGGAAGTAGAAAAGGGGGGAAGAAGCGAAGGGGGAAACAGATGGGAAAAGGGGGAAGGAGAGAAGAGAAGTAGAGGAGGGAAGGAGAGGAGGGAAGGAGAGGAGGGAAGGAGAGGAAGGAAGGAGAGTGGGAGGAGGGAAGGAGAGGAGGGAAGGAGAGGAGGGAAGAAGAGGAGGGAAGGAGAGGAGGAGGAGAGGAGAGGAGAGGAGGGAAGGAGAGTGGGAGGAGGGAAGGAGAGTGGGAGGAGGGAAGGAGAGGAGGGAAGGAGAGTGGGAGGAGGGAAGGAGAGTGGGAGGAGGGAAGGAGAGGAGGGAAGGAGGGAAGGAGAGGAGGGAAGGAGAGGAGGGAGAGAGGAGGGAAGGAGAGGAGGGAAGGAGAGGAGGGAAGGAGAGGAGGGAAGGAGAGGAGGGAAGGAGAGGGGGAGGGAAGGAGAGGGGAAGGATGGATGGATGGAGGGAAGGAAGGAAGGAAGGAAGGAAAGAGGGAAGGAGAGGAGGAGGGAACGAGAGTGGGAGGAGGGAAGGAGAGGAGGGAAGGAGAGTGGGAGGAGGGAAGGAGAGGAGGGAAGGAGAGGGAGAGGAGGGAAGGAGAGGAGAGGAGGGAAAGAGAGGATAGGAGGGAAGGAGAGGGAGAGGAGGGAAGGAGAGGGAGGGAAGGAAGGAAGGAAGGAAGGAGAGGAGAGGAGGGAAGGAGAGGGCGAGAGGAGGGAAGGAGAGGGCGAGAGGAGGGAAGGAGAGGAAGGGATGGAGAGGGAGGGAAGGAGAGGCAGGGATGGAGAGGGAGGGAAGGAAGGAGAGGGAGGGAAGGAGAGAGGAGGGAAGGAGAGGGGGAAGGAAGGAAGGAAAGAAGGAATGTAGTTGGTAAAATATGTACTAACCAGTCCAATAAATATACAAATCAATTGCACCACATCAGTGTAAACCACTGAATATAGACCTCCGATCAAAGTATAGGAGACTGCAATACCTCCTGATACAACAATAGATGTGACGACGTCAATATCAACAACCACACTGATTGATGCTCCAAGGGCAGCAAGTATAGCTGATGACCAAAAAATGTCTCCAAGAAATGCTGGAATGTACAGCAGTCCACCCATTTTAGTTCCGTATTTATCTTGGAATGGATCCAACATGGTGATATATTTTCGGGAACGCATCTTTTCCGCGAATAAACATCCACCTAGAATCATGGAAAAAGAATCATCATTTCCGAGAACATTAAAGGAGAACTGCAGTCAAAAAATAAATTATTTTTAAATAAAAGACCCTTGAGTGTAATGTTTCGAAATGTTAATAGTTTTACGATATCTGGTTTTGAGTGCAAGGACAAAAGACAAGCACTCAATGACGTCAAAATTGAAAAGAAAACCACCGCTGTACATCAACTTTGAGCCGTCGAAAGATGGCGGCATCCAGAAGCGTACAATACGAGAATGAAAATGTTATTTCTCAAGTACAAGAGCAGATACCGTAAAACTATTAACATTTCGAAACATAACACTTGAAATTCTTTGATTTAAAGATATATATATATGAGTTGAAGTAGTGTTCTCGCGAGTGAAAGTAAGCTTAGTGAACCATACCTGGCGAGCGAAAAATTGCTCAACCACGGCTGGGATTCGAACTCGCGACCTCCGTATTTCTAGAACGGTGCTCTGCCGACTGAGCTACATGATCCCGGGAACATGATATTAAAGGGAAATGGCAATAAAAATTAAGTTTATCTTATTTGAAAGAACTTTTAAAATGATATATGAAGACCTTTTACAGATTTTCCATATCGTTCTTGGTTCTGTAAATATTTCACTTATTTTTAACAAAGAACATTGAACATTCCGCCATCTTGGATATGCATAACCATCCTTGGATATGCATGACGTCACAACCAGGGTAGAAATGTTTTTTATATCAGCAATTATCGAGTCATTATAGATGCAAAATCGTAGTTGTTTTGGGTGTTGTATACTTTTAAGTGAACTAGCAATCTATTTGAACGCATTCCACTGATATTTGGGCAATTTCTTACAACTTTTAGAATGTTTACCCTGGTTTTGACGTCACTTAATTAGATCTAATTATAAAACAAGATGGCGGATTGCAGATATTTTTGTTCACAGATATTTCAAAAATTAAGGAAGTTACGGAGAAATTTTAAAAGGTCTTCACAAAGAAAATTTTTATTGCCATTTCCCTTTAAGTGTATTTAAAGTGCCCATCACCTCAAAACTTTTTATTGTATTATTTGGAAGAACTTTTAAAATGATAAAGTAACTTATTTTGAAGACTCTCACTTCTTCGCTTTCTTTTTGAGATATATCAGTTTGTTTGATATGCAAATATCTGGAATTTCATCACACATGCATAATGAGTTATCAGAGAATGTTATATATCTTTGCGGTCATGAAATAAAAACACTAAAGTGTGAATAACACGTGTGTGCGTTTCTCCCACAACACCAAACTTCTTGATTTTAAAGTATTTCGTACGAGAATGAAAGAGATATACACATTTCTCCAACAAGTCATACTGATATATCTGAAAAAGAAAGCAAAGAAACGAAAATCTTCAAAAGAAGTTACTTTATCATTTTAAAAGTTCTACCAAACAAGACAATAAAATATTTTGAGGTTATGGGCACTTTAAGTGACATCATCAGAAGCGCAACTGCTTCCGTCCAATGCCACGCAAGCCAACTATATATATATATATATATTACTTTTCCTCTTCAGGTTCAGATACACATTATCAAAGAAAAAGTAGTTCACCCACCTATCGACAAACTCAAGGAATAGCACCACGGCGCTAATACCCAAACCAAACCTTTTGTGTAAGTGCTTTCAGCTGTTCCATTGATATAACCACCCCCAACCCAAGTTGCTGTTGTGATGAAATAAAATTACAGAATTTTAAAAGTACGTAATATATCATATACGAGAAAGTGAGTGCTTCATTCATGTTTGAAAGAACTCTTGAAACTATAAAGACTAACCATTTACAACTTCATATCTCACTTCACTCTTGAGATATTAAGATTGGTTTAATATGTAAATGATTATACTTATGACATCACAATGCATAATGACTTATTGAAAAATTCTGCATATCTTTACCATTATCACGTGAATCGTTTGATAATTTGCATATTTGATGTCATTGGATACATCCACGCACATGCACCTGCATTTCAAGTGATTTCATTACATAATCCCAGTTATTATGCAATGTGATGTCATAAGTATGATCATTTACATATCAAATAAATCTTAATATCTCAAGAGTGAAGTGAGAAAAGTTGTGAATGGTTAGTCTTTATAGTTTCAAGAGTTCTTTCAAACAAAATAATTATTATAGAACTGAATGTTTCATTGCATAGGATTATGTTCATGAAATCCCTCATTAAAGAGTGAGGGTCAGGGTAGTGCTTTGCGCGCTTGTTTTCTTCTTGGCGGCCATTTTATGGGACGCCTATTTCAGTTCACAAACGAATCCGTCGATATTTGATCAATCCTTCTTATAAATTATCCATTTTCAAGTTTTCTAAGAAGTAAATATATCTGAGTGATCAATTATTGTGATATTTTTCGTAAAATTTATCATTTACATAGTAATCTTTTCGATACATAGAAGCTGCTACGAGCGCTTCGCCTCCGAAGCGTGGAAGGCCGGGTTATGCTGCTGAAACAGCGCGAATAAGTTTGCGAATGGAAGTGTTTGATGAGTGACTAGTAAATAAATATATTTTGTTTCTTCTGATGTTTTGTTCATTTGAATTTGCAAAGATTCAGGAACTAAAGCCATCCGGGCCAGCTTGTTCGTCAGAAACGGCGTTGTGCGTGGCCCACAGTGGTTCACAAACAAGCGAACCGCAACTGTTCAAATCGTCTTGAACATTAACTTCATAACGCCCCGAAGTCAGGATCGGACTCCAATTTCAGCATTTGCAAATAAATCTAGAGTTCACATGCAAATTATAGTTCTAACGATGCGATGCACTGCAATCAATTCGTATGAAAACAAAAACTCAAGCGCGCAAAGCACTACCCTGACACTCACTCTTTAAGATTAGTGACATTCTGTGTCAATCAGGAAGCGTTATTTTCCAGGATTGCGTACCGAGGAAAAATAAATATCTGATAATTGAAACTTTGTAAGGTCAAATAAGTGGTGTTTATTTTACCTGTCATTGTCATCATACCAACAAATAGACCAATGTTTCTGCCAGCTAACATCACATCTTCACTTTCACTTGTGCCTCCTCCCTCCCCTCCCTCCTGTTGGCCCCCCTTGCGTTTAAACGCCGCCCAAATGCCCACAACAAGAATGGCGAGGTAGAAAACAATGATTCCAATAAGTCCTGCCACGTTTAAAGCCATGATTCTCAAACTATAAAGAAAAGAGATCCGTTTGTGGCTTAAAAAGAAACCGTGTGAATCAGGCCAGGTCAGAACTTGGTACAATCTAAATATGGGCATGAGAACTAATTATACACAAGCGATTGCCGGTGACAACCGCTTGTGGTACAAACAGCGGTCATGCGCACATCCAGAGAGCGTGAAGCGGTATAGGGCCAGAGTGCTCAAACTACCACAAGGGTAGTGGGCGTTGCATTATCGCTAAAGAACATATATATATATATATATATATATATATATATATATATATATATATATATATATATATATATGTACTATTTACAACATGAGCGGCCGTGTTGTATTGGATATACAAACTCGAGCCGAAAGCTTGTGAAATGAATATTCAAATTACTTTTGTTTTCATTGTTATAATTCTTTCCGTTAACCCTCACTGAAATAACCCATTGTTTTTGGGAGACAACTTATGTAATTACACATGCAAATTAGTTTGAGAAAGCCGTGAGGTCCTGCTTTGAAAAGTTTTCCTGCTCTGATAGAACGATTCTGATCGAAGAAATTTCATGAGAAACTTAACAGAAGCCCGAAGCCTTTAATTATGATATCTCGCTTTTCGTCATGAACCGAAATCAATCAAGATTTAAATTGCATGAGAAGAAATGCATGTGAATTTATCGTCCCTATCGAATCTATCGGCAGGTAAGAATGTTTGATTTGTGAAGTGTATTCGTCAATATCTTGTCAGTGCTGACATTTGTTATCTCTCGGCCTTTTAATGATGCTGTTTATATTGATATTTCAGGATTCTGACTTGGAAACCCCTCGCATAGATCAGAGATTGAACAGAATGCGGTACCAGAAGCTATAAAGAGCGTTGAAGTATGTTTTACGTGGACTAATAATTGTTTTATATTTGATAAATATTTGCAGTAAAATTGTCATGATTGTGTTTTGAAAAGCTATATATTTAGTGTTTTATGGTTAATTTATGGTATCCAGTGTAGCTAAGTATAAGCTTTTAAGTTTATTGCTTTTACACATACAGAAATAACAGAATAATGGCTAGGTTTATTAGTATTCTGTATCAGATGTTTTCTCATGACACGCCCACAACTCATTGTTTCCAAACACGTGTTAAATCTCATATTCAACTGTATAAAAAACCTTCAAGTGGGCAGGGCTTTGAAGAGAGGGAAATTGCGGGGTAAAATAGCTCATTAATATGCAATAAACAGTTATCACACTCTGATAAATACTTATCACACTCTAATAAGTAAAAACGTCTTTTATTCGTTGTGGGCGTGTCATGAGACAAAACGGTTAATTAATGGGTACTCGTGCGATATGGGATTTAACATCGCTCGTGAAGCTTAATAGCCACGAGGGCCGCGATGTTAAATCCCATATCGCACTCGTACGCCATTAATTAACCATTATATACAGAATACTAATAAGGCTTATTAGTATTCTGTATCAGATTTACAAGGGTGTCCTCGTGATCCATTTCTGCTTCTGGATTGGACAAAAGCATCAAGAATTATTAATGAATTTCACATATATATATATATATATATATATATATATATAACAACAAATATCAATGTAACCAGTACATCATATATGGTTAGTACGTCCATATATGGTTTTTCCTAAGGATTTATGGTGAAGGAAAATTTCGAGTGTTGAAATATACACATTTTAACACCAAACCGTACTGCAAAAACAGATTGGTTGAAACAACCAATTTCATAGTTAAAATGACCGTATTTTTGTTGTTTCAACCAATAAAATTTGACTGTTTCAACCCGTAAAAACTATCAATTGGTGAATCTGATACAACCAAATGTAATTGGTTGTTATAACCAGTCTATTTTTACAATGCGGGACCATTGCGAAAAATGCAACATCAAGATTGAACCATGCGATGCTAGTGCAGTGCTCTGACGACTGAGCTACGGAGGCCGTTGCCCAGAGCCTGGCCCTAGTTATTTTTTTCCTCGACCTCGTACGATAAGTCCCTGGGTACGAGGTTGTTTTTTCCTGTCCTCACAATTCGTTCATTAATTTATCCAGGATTAAACTAAACGACGTTTGAACAAAACGAAGCGAAACCAGTGAAGGTAGGACTACTTATATACTACCCTATGCATGAGTGCCAGGAGAATAAATCTAGTAGTGACTATAAATACCTTTCAAGTGGCCGACCACGTGGTGTGTCTGAGTGTACCACGTGATGACTTTATTTCAGCGGATCGATGTCAAAATTAATCATCCAATCAAATTTCATGCATCATTCCGCGTGTGGAATGTGATGCAATACATTCTCGGCGTGCGAAAAATTCCACTGACGGACTATAGCCTGCGACTATAGCAGACGGTTGTTTGGGGGAGGGGTTGGAGGGGTTATACCTCGCGGGTTTTCCGACGCAACCTCGTACCCAGGGTTTTAGGGGTGAGCGGAGATAAGACCCTGGGTACGAGGTTGTCTGCTACGACAGCTGACGGACTGAAAATGTGATGCAATAGAAATGTTCTCCGCGCGAAAAACACCTGATTTCAAATCAGCCTGAGGAATCTGATCACTTGGTATATTCAATACTCCATGTGATTGTTTCGTATCATCGTATGGACGCGCGAGTTTGTCTAGCTAGCTCGTTTCAAGGAGAGAAGACGTCATCGCAGAGCGGGGACAAGCAACTGGGCTGGTCAACCATATCAAGAAAGCACATTTAGCAACGATATCAGCAACAACATCTTGAACCACTACTATACACCATCATTAACCATGGAACTCTGCGAGATCTCAACGGATCCGTCGACAGCGACGGCCAACTATTACCAACGACACGTCTTTCGATCGCGATTACTTACCAGCAGCTGGCGTCAATTACTTTAGGCTTTGTATGTATCGACAATACTTCCCACAATGATGATATTTGGCGGAGATCTTCAGGACGAAATTTTGAATAACTATAGAACAATACTCTCGCAATTTTCACATATCTCACGTCGTTCTTGACTCTTGAGATATTAAGATTTGTTTGATATGAAAATGATCATAACTACACGTCATAAGTGCACAATGACTTCTTGTGGAACATCCTGTATGTCATTCGGATTATCACTTGAAACTTCACACGTTCCAACTGTGGTAGACGGACACACGCACATCCATAGTAATTTCCTTACGACACACTCTACTTACCAATCGTGGAAGGCTAGGTGCAGGTCAAGCTACAGCCACAGGGTTTTGCACGCCAGTATTATTGTTACTTGGATTCAGGCCCAAATAACGCGAGCTTATCTTGATCCTTCCACCACACCAGTTGTCGACCTGCACCCTATCACACCAATAGCTTTTGGTGGAAGTTATTGTGCATGGTTTCTTCGTAACAAGGGAAGGATTGCTTGGATGTTTAGTTCCTCTATATGATCGAAATGAAATCCCACGGCGCTTTTCATATGATACTCCGACGTCGCTCGCGCTTGCGCAGTTCCGTTGTCGTTAACTTTGGTTATTACATAACCTCGTTATAGTTCGATGCAAAATCATCAAACTTCAGTTAGAAAACACGCAACTCACGCAACAAGACATTCGAATTCAAAAACAATGTGTTCTAAACAATTTGAACACGATATATTTATGTCAGATTTTATAGATTCACAACATAATGCTAATCGTCTCCATTGATGACAGTATCTATTCTAAACTTGATGATATGGCTTCTGGCCTACCTAATAATTCTTGTGATTCTTAATCTGAATCTGTATTAAGGAAGGATAGTTTTACTGTGCTTACTGAGGAAGATGTTGTAAAGCTGGTGAAAGCTTCTGCCATTATTAAGTCCTGTGTACTTGACCCAATGCCGACGTCAATGGTAATTAGCTGTTTGGATGTACTTTTACCTGTTCTTACCAAGATTATCAATTTATCTTTAAAAGTTCGGCATTTTTGCTGATGATTGGAAGTGTGCATTGGTATATCCACTCTCAAAGAAACTTGGTCTAGAGCTGTTGTTTAAAACTACAGGCCTGTTAGTAATCTTCAGTATGTGTCTAAGCTAACTGAATGGGCTGTGTCCATCCAGACACATGATCATATTTATTTATTTATTTATTTCGATTCGCCATATTTAGTAAATTAAAAAAGTTTAAAAAATTGAGGTCATATTTACATAAATACTAAGGTGAAATGTCTGTAAAGTCTGTAGCAATAATCAACAACAACAAGTGAGCGATTTCTCGAGGCGACGTGCCAAGTTACATTTTAGGCAAATGGATTTCCACGTACGTGGGTCGTCCTGGTTATAGATGGAGTAAAGAGCGTCATCGTAGTATTCAAGTAGGGTTTTCTTAAATGAACTAAATTTGAGTGTTTTTAATCTTAGAAAGTCCGGTAATGCGTTCCAAGTTCTAGTTATTCTGACAATGAAGGATCGTTGATAAGTTACTGTTCTACATTGATGAGGAACAAAACTTATCACACTTGTTGGGTTGCTGGCTGCTCTAGTTTGCCGTACAGGTAATTTTACTGTTGGAAGCGTTTCTTGTCTACGATAAACAAGACCATTAAAAGCTTTAAAAAATAACAACAGGTCAAGGTATTCGTGCCAATACGATACGGGAAGGAGTCCTGTTAGCTTGAGTAGGCTGTGTACGAAGTTTCAGACCGAAAGGGTAGGTTGAGAATGACTTTAGATGCGCGCCTCTGGACTCTCGCTATACACGTTTTAACAATTCTATTGATTGTGGTGCCCAAATCTGAGTAGCGTAACCCAGGTGTGGTCTGACGAGAGCCATGGTCTGACGAGAGCCAGGTACAGCGTACGGCGCGTCCCAGTGTTCTTAATTTCGGTGCACGATCTGCGCACGAAGCCAAGAAGCTTGTTTGCCTTGCTACATTGTTCAAGCACTTGTTTCGTCCAGCTGAGGTCTCTAGTCACCCAAACACCGAGATGTTTTTCCTCAACACACGAATTCACAAAATCGTCCTTGATGGAGTAAGCGAACTCTACAGGCTTCTTCTTTCGTGTAATCCGCTGGCTCTTGTATCTATAGTATCCTATAGACAACATCACAGTACCGAGACAACATTATTGAAAGTTATGAATGATATTTTGCTTAAAATGAACTCTCGACATGTTTCACTTCTCGTTCTGTTGGATTTGAGTGCTGCGTTCGATACTGTTAACCATAAAATCTTGTTGGATCGGCTACATACTAAAGTTGGAATTAGTGGAAAAGCACTCGATTGGTTTAATTCTTATTTATCTGGTAGAAGCCAGCGCATCTCAGTGGATGGTATTGTATCCAACCGTTTCGATCTGGAGCACGGCGGTACCACAGGGCTCCTGTCTAGGGCCTCTGCTATTTATAATTTACACATCCAAGCTGTTTGAAATTATTGATCGCCACCTCCCTGATGCACACTGTTATGCTGATGACACCCAACTATGCTGATGACACCCAACTATATACCTCAGTTGCAAGCCAGATAGTAGAATAAATCAGAATGAGGCGGTGCTAGCGATGGAGAGGTGTATCGGCGACATAAGACAGTGGATGATTCATGATAGGTTGATGATCAATGATGATAAGACTGAGTTTCTGCTAATTGGTACTCGACAGCAGCTGAGCAAGCTCGAAACATGTATTATATGGTGTACCTAAGTCACAAACTATTAAACTACAGCGAGTTCAAAATGCTGCTGCAAGACTTGTATTTGATATAGGGAAGTATACCCGCATAACTCCAGCTTTATATGAACTACATTGGTTACCAGTTACTTCACGAATTCATTTTAAAATTTTATTACTAACATTTAAGGCAATCTATGGGCTATCACCATCATATCTTAGTGATTTAATTACTATCAAGCCAAAGTCTGCTTACAGTCTGAGGTCTAATGACAGACAATTATTAGGTACCGCAAAATAAAATAAAATCTCTTTCGATCAGTTTGGACCAAACAGTTCGTTCAATTGAGAGCCTAAATCGCAATTTCTTAATTTTAATGACCAAAACTCATATATGTACATATTCTATTTTTAACGCTATTATTTCTAGTTTTTTATATTAACTCTAGATTTATATGCATTTTTAGATATTATTATTGTAACAATTGTTTTTAACTAGGACCCTGATGAAAAGCACCTTTTCGGTGATTCAGGCTTCCTGTTTAAAAATTAAAATTCATTCATTCATTCAACATGGTGTAGCCGTGTAGGAAACAGGTTTCGCTAAGATACTGATATATTTCGCTAAGATATATCCATTCAGATCTGATGTTAACTATAAAGATAGACTAAAAAAACGCCTGGATTTAGTACACATTTTTAAAGCATTAGTTGGTTCATGTGACTCTTAGCCGTGTAACAAGACGTACAAACCGATCAAATGAATTTGTTTTAAATATCCCTAAAGTGAATAGCGTAACTTTTCAGAACAGTTTCTACTGTAGAACCCCTAGGATATTCAACTCTCTACCATCACATCTGCGAGACGTTAACCTTTCTATTGGACAATTCAAATCTGAACTGCTAAAACATTATCATTATACAACCGAACACGTGTACGATGTCCAAATTCCGCAAACTTATAAAACCGTATATGTGTAAAATGTCACCTGTGTCGTCCCCTGTCTAGTCTTCTTGTTAAAAAAAGCCGTGCTTTTCATGAGCCTTATCCTCCTATTAGGTTCGGCACATGAAAAGTACGCCGTCTGAAACAGGCCTTAAGGACCCCGTAATGGGCGATAAACTCTGTGGGGTATCCCTGCTACTTAATGTGGCAAAGCTTGTAAATAAATAAATAAAAATACTATTTCGTATTCACATACATTACTCGGGAAAATAAGGAAAGTAACTTGCTTGTATCACTTGTCCCTATATACTAACTAACTTAAAATTCCACTTTTCGTAAGAATATATCAAAATATTTTAAATATTTACAGACCTACTTTCTTAAATCCAAAGGTATGCTGTAATTAAAACACTTGACCACTCATCTCTTAAGTATAAACTGTAAAGGCATGCTATAGTGTCATTATATCATTCATCTCTTGTCTATAATAGGGTGAGGCTATTCTGCACTCAGTTGATGTAGTGACGTCATGTCGACAAATCGTCGGAAAATGTTCGTGATTACTTGGACTTTTTCTCTTTTTGATAATACTTGGATTAGTGTAGTATACATATGATTCATTATTTTGATTCAATCATAACTGGGTCATGGGTGGAGAAACCTGTTTATTATACAGTCGTCAAGTTCACAGAGTACAAAAAGTTCCGTATTCATTTTGAATTAAAACAATTAACTCGCGCTTGATCACGATGACATATTACGAACATCAAGGCATGTTCGATATATCGCTTTTTTAAGAAAAAAATAAGTAAGATAGCACAATAACGTTTACGTATATTGTAGACAGATAAATTATCTTTGTTAAATTGTTTTATGGTATAGGGTTGATTATTTGTCAAGGAAACGTTCGACGTATTCGGGTTAAATTACGATGCTGATTTTGAAGATGGCGGCCAAATAATAAGGCGCTCCTCTTCGAATAATTTTGTTGAGAAACAGTAAACTTTACAAGGTCTATTTATATACCTTAAAATAAATATAATTTATCTGTCTAAAGTATACGTATAGCTTATTGTTTTAGCTTACTTAGTTTTCCTAAAAAAAAGCGGAAAAACGTACATGTCCAAAATAAACAATATTGCCGCTATTTTGAATGTCGGTCGTATTTTAAGCCGTTTACTTCGAACGTTTTCTTGAGAAATAATAAAGCATACAAGCTCTATTATACCTTGAAAGAAAGTTAATTTATCTATCTACAACACACGTAAAATTTATTTCGCTAGCTTACTCAGTTTTATTGTAAATTCATTGAGCATCAATTTATACTATTTGTGCCATTCATAATTTCATTATATTTCGCGAAGATAGACCGAGCATTTCCCGACGAACTTCGTGAATTGTTCGTATGACGTCACTACATCAACTGAGTGCAGAATAGCCTCACCCATAGTCGATCTACATTATAAAATCACGCTCCATTTTTCATGGATGTCCACAGATTTAATACGTTTTATGACGTAACTCGTAGATGTTCGTATAATTGCCGGATGCGGAATCAAATGAATCAAATGTTCGGATAGAACTCGCCAACGCCTGCATGCAAACAAAATAAAATCTCTTTAGCCTACTAGGGCCACGATATTGTGTGAAGAGCCTCGTTCGTCAATCGTCATATAACGTGTTTTGCTTTAGTGCTGAACTTCTGGCAGTTGTTAGTTTATCGACTGCTATAATGTCAACTTTTTGTGTTCATATTTAACTGCATTTTTTTATGCAAGCCTTGTACAGAGAACTATATGTTATACAACTATTTTATCTTTATGTTCAACTGCATTTTTATGCAACTGTTGAACTTACATCTGATTCTGTTGAACTTACATCTGTTGACTTCAATAAGCCTGCCACTTTATATTTGTGCTATTTGGCATAATATCACAAGTCACAACTGCCTTGAGTTTGGAGGCAGCACTTTCCTTGCGATAGTAACTTCTAGTTATATTAATAATTAGGGTTATGTATTTTTTTGTTTTATATAATATACATCTAAGATCATCGAGTCACATGTATTTGGTTAGATTTTGTTATTTGTACGTAGACAGCTGTTAATGACTTTTATTTAGTATTTAGTATTTAATACTAAATATAATGATAATAATTCATTGTTCATAATGATACTAATAACAATTCATTGTTCATAATGATGATAATTCATTGTTCAGTGAACCGCCTTGAACGGGCTATTGGATATGTGCGCGCTATATAAATAATAATAAATTGCGTGCGCATGTACTATTCTATGCAGGGCGCTTATATACTATAAGTATATAATAGTATATAAGCGCCTTGATTCTATGTGCTCTACAAAATCTCAACTCTCAAGAATTTGCAAGCTTTTTATTCTGGATCCGACTTGAATGATAATATATACGTCGCCAAAATTTGTTATTGCGCCACGCGAACATAACGTAATTATTTAGTACGTTTAATAGTACAAAACATGCTTAGGCAGCACTTTCCTTGCGATAGTAACTACTAGTAATAATAATATTATTATTATTAAATTAACCAAACCAATCTCTCGAAACAATCACGAGGCAGACTTGGAGCTTGTCTATATCCGCAGCTATGTCCGAAGTTTCGTTTTTGTTTTTCCGAAAGTTGTACCCCCTTGGTCATAGTGTTAAAATGTGAATTGGATTATAAGATGGAAATATGCAATGACGTTAATACGATGTAATAGGTTAGGTTGCCTGCAGGGTGATCACCCGTAACGACGGGATAAAAATTAAAAACAAAGCCCGCAAGTCTAGCATCATTACAAAAAGCGAAACAGTCTGCCTCTTGGTGTTTCGAGACGGGTTTGTTTCGAGACGGGTTTATTTGAGACGGGTTTGTTTCGAGACTATATTTCAAGAGACTTTTTTTTCAGCGGGTTTTCGCTCGCTCGTTGATCACCAAAACGTAAACCCGTCTCGAAACAAACCCGTTTCGAAACAAACCCGCCTCGAAACACCAAGAGGCAGACTTGGAGCAAGTCTAAGCGAAACAGTGCGTGTAACTTACGCACAAGGACAGCAGAGCGTATTTTTTCAAGTGGCAGCTAAAAATATAGGGGTTTGGATTCTCTTTACACAAATACCTCAATATATAGTCCGGCAGATTGGTGACAAGATAGAGAAGAATTGTGGGATTTATGGTAAAAGCACCAAATTTGGCACAGAGATAGAGAATCACCTACTAAGTATTATTGGATATGGACCCACCTGGAATTTATCCCATAAACCCCATAAGTGTCGATTTTGTGTATTTCCAGCATGGAAACGAGGCTGTGCGAAATTTTAAATATAACAGTTACAATTTGGCGTGAAACTATCTGGGATCTTCGTTAAAGCTAAAAGCAGTGCTTGAGAAATCTTTCTAGCATTAGCGAAGCCAAAAAATATCGACCACATGATATGTCACGTGATCATTCATGTACAGATTTTTGCTAAAATAAATAAATATGTTTAGACCAAATGTTGTATTTTTGGCACTACTTATTGTCAAATTTATGAAATTTGTCATCAGTGTGATTTTCCCTACTTTTGTATATTTAACTAAAGAAAAGCCAACATCACGGCCAGGTCAGATTATCTGTACAACACCGCCATCATGACATCATGGATCCCAGGGTCGTGGAAACAGTGCGAACTATAGAGCAAGTCGGGAAGGAGCAATATGAAGAGTTCGTTATAAAGAGGCTCGAGGAGCGAAAAACTCCACTATTTGATCCAATCAAGCGGAATAAGTTGCCATTATTTGGCAGTCCTCCTCCTTCTAAACAGAAATCGCAGGAAAAAATGCATATCGCATCACTGAAAAGTAACTGCTCTCTCTATTCGCGTCTTTATGTATCATGCCAAGTCAGAGATGGGGATCTGGAAGGCTTCTTCTGTCACGAGAATCAGAGTTTTCCACCATCATTGTCACAGTATGGAAAACTTCGATCTGGTACTAAATCCGACCTGCTGTCATGTCTTGAGAATATCAGTCCAGCGCAAGCAGAAATACCAACTGTGGATGCTCTACTACTAGATGGTGCAGCCATTGTAAACATGCTAAAGCCTGGCGCTTCCAAGACATTTAAAGAGTACTGCCAATGTGTATTTCTACCGTATGTAAGAAGTCAACTAAGGAACGTTCGCAGGGTAGACGTTGTATGGGACAGATATTTCCCGGACAGTCTCAAAGCCACAACACGAAGCAAAAGGGGCAGAGGTGTACGCAGACGTGTCAGGCCTGACACCAGCATCCCAGGAGATTGGGCAGCCTTCCTGAGGGTGAATGAAAATAAGGAAGAGCTATTCCATTACCTAGCAGAGCAGCTAGCCACAATTGCGCCTGAGTACGGGCTGGTCATATCTACCAAAGACGAGGCAGTAGTAAGAGATGATACTGCAGATCTCGCACCATGTAAGCACGAGGAGGCAGATACGAGGCTTATACTACATGTCGCTGACGCTGCAAGACGTGGCTACACCAAAGTAATGATACGCACTGTTGATACAGATGTTGTGGTCATCGCAGTTGCAGCATTCCAACACATCACTTTATTGCAGCTATGGGTTGCATTTGGAGTTGGTAAACATCTAAGGTATTTGTCAGTACATGACATTTCGTGTAGTATGGGCCAAGAAAAGTCACAAGCTCTTCTTGCCTTCCACTCTTTCACTGGGTCGGACCAAACGTCGTTCTTTGCACGCAAGGGCAAGAAGACTGCCTGGGAAGCATGGGACACGTTCGACGAAATTACACCAGTTTTCCATGGTTTGAGCAGTGCACCATCAGTATCAGATGTGTCCGATGCAATGCCTGTCATCGAGCGATATGTTTCAATCATGTATGACCGTACTAGTACCTGTACAAGAGTTAACGAGGCGTGGAAAGACCTCTTTACACGAAAGGGGAGAGAGATTGACGCCATTCCACCCACAGGTGACGCCCTTCTTCAGCACGCGAAGAGGTCCATGTACCAGGCTGGTCACTGCTGGGGCAAGTCCTTGGTGCCATCGTATCAGGCCCCGTGCCCAAGTGAGTGGGGTTGGCTAAAGGACACTAATCAAACATGGGAGCCATTGTGGATGACTATTCCTCATGCTTCACAGAGTTGCCAACAGCTACTGAAATGTGGATGCAAGAGCGAGAAAGGCTGCACCGGGCGGTGTAAATGTGTCCGAGCCGAGTTGCCATGCACCGCACTGTGTAATTGCGGGGGAGTTTGTGAGAGAGACTGAGCAATTTATCTTGAATGTACATAATAAGAAAATACATTATTACCTTTATTACTAGCGAAATATTTCTTGTAAAACCCTGATGTCACTGTATTGTTTTTGTTATGATGTCACTGTTTTTTGTTGGTTTATGTTTTTGTATGGTCTGGAAAAAATTGACGCAGTCACATGACTCTTAAAGTGTCTTTCAAATTATTTACGTGCATGTGCACAGCCTCAAGTAAATGTAAATTGTATATTCTATGCTTACGTTCAGCAAAAAGAAATACCTAGGTGATAATGGTCAAAAGTATGGTGATAGGATGACTGTTATTTTTATCACGTGTTGGTCACGTGACGAATTTATAACCTTTGGTTGGTCTCAATAATACTACTAAACAAATTTCTGTTTTAATTTTTCGTAGTTCACTTCTTTCCACTTCTTTCATTTCATCCTTAGACTGTACGCGCTCATACATATTGAATAATTATTTTCCCCAGCCTCGTTTTCATGCTGGCAGAACTCCAGTATAATACAGGCCTCAAATTATACACATTCTGGGATAGATCCCAGTTGGGTCCACATCTAATAATGTTCAATAGGTGATTTCCTATCTCTGTGCCAAATTTGTTGCTTTTACCATAAATCCCACAATTATTTCACCAATCTGCCGGACTAATATGAATGTTATGAAAGTGATTGAGCCAACCAAAATTTCCACGAAGAAGAATGCATTCGTTTGGAAGCAATTCGGAATCAACAACAATTGAATTTTGAAATAAAATGAAGCGTTTTCGCTTTGGAGTTATTCTTATTCCAGAATACGTGTGGTATCGATAGTTGAGCAGCAGCTATGTAGCAATAGAACGAGCCTTAATAGACATTTGCAGTTAGTTCGCCCCATTGTCTTTCTTATACGTTACTGACTTGCCAGACATTCTACCACCAGAGGTGCAGAGTTTTCAATATGCTGATGATACCACCATGTGTGCTAGCTGTGCTGTATCCTCCATCGCACGCCTAGCACACTACAATACTGATGACAGATGTTTCCATGATGCACGTTTTCATATTTTCGGCGCTGTTTTTCAAGCTCTTTTGACTGTCACTGATACTTCGTTTTTGACTCTCAAGATAAATCCAATCCTATCAGCTATCCAAAATAACTGAATTAAGTAATCATTACACTTTAAAAGCCTTCGGGTGATTTTTTTGGGAGATTCTGAACATGAACGGTCGGATGAAATATTATATCTGAGACATATGATATTATAGTCTGGACCTCATCGTGGAACGCGGTTTCAAGAATCCAATTTTCAAACTAGGTGTCTACAATCCTGGACAAAATTATGTGGACGACGCAAAACACCCAACGTTAATTACCTTTATTTTTATTGCCCATTTCCCCACATCAATGTTGTGTTATTCCACGAAAAACAAAAAATGCTCGGCTTTTTGCGCGTGTACATTCGGCCAACATTGTCTAGGGGGAGGGGAAACCGTATTTTGTTGGTTGCCGTTCCGAGTACAATTCCTAATAATAGTACAAAATCACGCGCTGCGTTCACATGAAGTTTGTTCAGGATAGTAGGAGTCAACATATTGACGATATATGGACGATCGTCAAGCTCAAATCCTCAGTAAAATGTTGCGCCGCACCGCCGACAGGAATCGAACCTGTAACGTGAGATGCTCTAACCATTGTCTTTGAGCTACTATAAAGACAGCGAAGGCGTACTGATTCGATTGATATATGTACTATATATAATCAGTAATGCAATCACTATATATCAGTAATGTAATCACTATATATCAGTAATGTTTGAGTGTGTTGTGTGTATATATATATATATATATATATTAAGGTGTGGCTTACCAACCAACGACGATTTCCAGTAGAAGGATCCAGGATTGGATTCACAGTTACCTCCAGAATATGGAATGTAGATACGGAAAATAGAGGCAAACAACTTCTTAACTTATTAATAAATAAAGGACCAGTAAAGAAGTTGTTTGCCTCTCTTTGATAATTTTGTGCGCATGCCGAAATTAAGAATAAACCCCCAGACGATTGGCTTTTGATTGGAGATATTATTATTACATGAACGATGCGTCAACCTGAAATCCTCAGAAAATGATTCTGAGTCACGTACAGGATTTCTGTAACATTTTGAGAATTTTGAACTTGACACCGTATCGTCGGCATGTATCGTCTGTCTACTACAACTTTCCACATTCACTACAATGTAGTGAATGTACTTCAGTAACATGGGACGGAACCGTACATTATTTGGTGGCACCCTGCTTCCCAGTGCTGCTGCTGCTGCGTTTTTCCACCTGTACGTAAACGTGCGTAAAAAGTTGAATGTGGTTCAACTATATTCAAATCAGGAGTCGAAAGAATATGCATCTGACATTACAATATTCGCATGCGAGTGGTAAGTACTATTTACACTGATAGTGATATGTCAATGAATAGTTGCGTGTTGTATCGGATATATACAAGTTGGAGCCGAAGGCGAGATTGTAGCTATATCCGATGACAACACGAACATGAATATTGCAAAGACACTCAAACGTCTGAATGTTCATGGTTATCGACAATATTGAAGATTGAAACTATTTTAGCCAAGTAAATCGAAAGGATGACGTTATATATCAGATATACAACCATTCATTTAAAGCATTAAGGCAGGTATTCAAATTATTGCGTGCACCAGTAAGACGACGGCACAGACGGAAAAATCGTATTACGCAACCGTTATATGGTATACGATATACCATATTATGCAAATATACATACTATGCTTCAGTAAAAAGTGAAGTATTTGAATACAGGTGAATACTGACCTTGAATAGCTTTTAATCGATTGTTGTTGTATATAGGCTTATTTATATACGACCTTTCACAACATATACATGATAAAAAACAGCCAGCCTTGAACGATATCGAATACCTCACGAACAACCAGCAAGGTTCGAGCTTCTACAGTGCTTGGATAATGGCTAAACAGCGAACGTCCTCTGTATAAAGCACACCTGGTTTCCCCACAACAGCACATACAAAAATAAGCGTGTCGAACGATGAGATTCACTTTCAAATATTTGGTCACATGAGTAAGTGAAACCGTAATTTGACCCGTTTGAACACCACTTAAAAGAGGTTATTAAATTGTTGTATTCAATCACACAAATCATCACGCATTGTGTGTGCGTTAAAATCTCGAGTGACAGAAAGTGGACTTTGACCAATTCGAAAGGACACACAGAAACAATGAAATAGATCTACTGTGCATTAGCCTCACCTGCGTGCAGAGTCTAACAATCCAGAATGAATACAGACTCTACAATCCAGAATGATCTATATCATTCTGAATGATATAGATCATGTAGAGTCTGCACGCATCGCAGTTGATACAAAATGTCAAAGAGGGTTTAAAACAGTCGGCAAGAAATTGAAAACTTGGTAAAGTAACAAACAAAGTACATAAAGTAAACTAATGGAATCGGCTCACCTTTAGTTCGAAAACTAAACAAGAAATGCATGCTAGCTAAGCCATACGTAGGGTTGCTGAATGGCCATACTAAATAAACAGTTCATATTGACCTCACTTGTTTGGTCCGGATCTCTCGTTTTTTTTTGCACCACCGCACGCTCGCTCGGTCCGTTCCGCAGCGGCTTCTCATTTGGCAGCGGGCAACAGGAAAGGTGAAAGTGCGCGCGTGAGGTTGTAGGCGATACTAAAAACAATATCGTAAAAGTATTCAAACTTTATTCAAAATACCTTTTTATGTAGAGTCGCATATTAGAAAATGTATAATAGTATACAAACGTACTGTTAATGATACTCCTGAGTATTTAAACAAACTTTTAAAATTAAATAGTCAGCAACATTCTAGAAACACACGCAGCGCTCATTTGAGCTTAATAACACCTAAATTTACTAGAGTTACAGAAGCCGGCCGAACTTTTTCCATTACCGCTATTAACCTTTGCCTTTGGAAGCAATTCACGTATTTTCCTGATTTTAACTTTACACAGTGTATTTCAACTGTCATGTAATTAGGACTTCACCTAATTATTAAAAGTTATTTATACAATAACTTGTTTACTCATGCGCATTCTCATTGGCCATGATCTATTTAACAATTAGACAACGAGTCCGAGTTGTCTATTCGCTCATAGACAACGAGGACGAGTTGTCTAATTGTTTTAGTAGAAATAAATTCGACTATTTTAATATAAGTCGTGCATTCTCGAAAAACTCATCTGAAACCTCCGCAAAACGAGAGTTTTCTGCCATTGTTTTGAACGCGTTTCCCAAACGTTGTCTATCACGAATAGACAACGGTTGAGTAGCCAATCAGAATGCAGCATTTGTAATAGACCATGGTCAGTTCTCACTAATAGAGGACAGATGCACGGATCACGTCAGCTCACGCCATACACGTCAGCCGACTGCTTTTATCTTTTTTTCATGCCCCAGAAATCGCCAAAGAGCTAACAAGCCTTTTGAATGGTTTGTTTTCAATTTTTATTGTATAAAACAAATAGATTCCATTTTGCCGTTGTCTGTTCAGTTATAGATGCACAGAGGACGTCAGAACGTGGTAAGAACATCAGTGACCCACTCGACTATCGTCTCGTGGGCCACTTTTTTGTTCTTTCCATCATCTTTTTTTTAATAATAATAATAATTTTATTGGATAACAATTCTTGCCATGAAAAAGACAACAAGAGATCCAAAAGGGAAAACGCGAACGGGACTAAAAGTCCAATGCGAGGCGCCGCCCTCTTAGATTAAAATATATACATGTAAAATTTGTTCCATGTCATAGTGTCCAGGTGCACGGCCAATCTATATCAAAAGTAGAAACAACTACACTGGATAGTATCTGGCTTACAAAGTTCTTAAATGACATAGAACTGGTGAAACTACTTGGATTTGCTAATTTGCAGAAAGTTCTTGTTCTTGTTTTACAAAGTGGAGTTTTAAGGTTGGCAAAGTTTTGGCTCAGCCTGGTGCGGCCTTGAGAATTCGTGGACATTTAAGTCAGTATGCCCATGTAGGGACTTGAAGAAGAAAACTAGGTCTTTGAGTTAATGGAAGTAGGTCCAGCGTCATCAGTCTATCTTTGTATGCCATTTCTCCGATCTTCGTTCTGAGAATCCACCTTGTTGCTCGTCTTTGGACTCTTTCCACTTTTGCTTTCCACGAAGCATAACTGTGACTTAACAAGTGACAGATACAAAGTTCGCCTAACTTGGCTGTTCGTTAACAAGAGGCATGTTCTCTTGAGAAGCCCGAGCAGTTTGTTTGCTTTGGATACAATCAGGAGAGGCTGCTTGACACGATAACTCATAGGTCTTTCTCTTCGAGAATACGGACCTCACTGGGTTCAACTTGCGAGTTACGGTTAAAACTTTGCATTTTGAACCATTGAACCGGATGTTGTTTTCACGGCTCCAGGTGTCAAGGTTCGTCAATGAGATTTGTAAGTTATCACAGTCACCCACGGATACAATACTGCGATACAGCTTGTGTCGTCTGCGTACAATGCGTCTGTGTACAATGCTTGGTGTCTGTTACCACTTTGGGAAGGTCATTTATAAAGAGCACAAATAGTAAAGGGCCCAGGTAATAGGGGCCCATTGTGATACGGCGCCGTTTATACAACTACCCTTTGTGTTATGTCGTGTAAATAATCGCCGAACCAGTCAAGAAGTTTTCCAGTTACACCGTAAGATCTAATCTTGGTGAGGAGAATACGATGGTCAACTGAGTCAAACGCTTTGGAAAAGTCAAGATATAATACATCAGACTGTATGTTCTTATACACAGCGTTCCAGGACTTTACTGACGATTGGTAACAGCGAGATAGGACGGTAGTTTTCCAGTTCCTTCAAGTCTTTTTTATGGATGGGTGTCACGTCGGCAGATTTCCACTCAGAAGGAATACGACCATGCACATGCAGTATGAGTAATTGAAGATATAGCACAAAGGCTCGGAGCAATTTGTTGACTGCACTTCTTCAAAATGCGGGCAGGAATTCCATCGGGGCCGCATGCCTTTGATGTATCCAAGCCATCCAGACAGTTAACAATCTCGTCCTCAGTAACTGTTATTTCTGATATTGGCGCATATGTTTCCAAAGGAGATGAATAGTCAGCAGTCATATTACTGTTAGACCCTGATGGTCTAAACATGGAGAAAAAATAAGCATTGAAAAGTTCCGCTTTCTTTGCTGTATTACCCATTGTATCTGTGCATCAAAAACTGAACAGACAACGGCAAAATGGAATCTATTTGTTAAATGTACATTTTCATTTTGTAAAATTTTGTAAAAAGGGCTACAAGTTTGTTAGTACTTTGTACTATTTAGTGTACTCTTGCGCGCACCTTCACCGCTCCCGGCGCCAAAAGAGAAGCCTCTGCGAAGGAAAGAGCGCTCGGTCCGTACTAAAAATGTGGCCGTCACGCTCGGTCAAGAAGCTGCTACAATAACATGGTCACCTCGGTTTCTTTTGTTTTAACAGGGACGATTACCGTCGTATTTACGCCATGAATACTGGATGAGGGATATTTTTATCATTTATAGACCCGGAGCGAGGGGAATTCGACGAAATATTACCCCAAGGGATGATATATCAACCAGAGGGCGAAGCCCGAGGGATATATCATCCCTCGGGCTAATATTTCGACGAATTCCCCGAGCGGAGGGTCTATAAATGATATTATACCGAAACAATCTTGAATGCGGTCTAGAAACGTCTTGTTGTTCCTCCATTGTTTACAGGCTCGTCTTGGTTTACGGTACGAGCGGGGTATTCGAACTCGAATTAGCCGCTGGGAAATTCGAGTTTAAATTGACTGGTCATATGGTACAAATCTAGCTCTTTGATTGGACAATTTATAGTGAGTGGAGGTATAATAGTTCTAAACATCCCTTGTCAATATATTCATGAGGGACGTTTAGAACTAAATATCCCTCATCCAATATTCATTAAAAATATGCCTCAAAGAACTAATTGATTTGTTCCTAATCCACATAACAAACTAAACGCATGGCTTTGACGGATCTTAGTGATTAAATGTCTCCTCAACCCTCGGGAGGTTTAGTAGAAGTCCCGAGGGCGAAACTAAACACCCCTCGGCTTTCGGGTACTGCGTACTTATAAATAACAGATGGTGAAAAATCGCATATAGGACAAATCGGAACAAAGTAGAAAAGTGTGTACAGTGATGATTTCACCAACGAAGACTTGAGTTTACACACAAATTATCAATTAAAAAAAAAACACAGTTTTCGCCACCCGTTCTTCTAACGTTTATTAAATATGACCGCTTTACATTTGTAACGAGAGGAAGGTTTTTACACTTTTTGACGAAACTAACATCAAACTAAGTTTCCTCTACTCTATTCTGTTCTGTCCACGGCCAGAAGGTCCCTCCGTCACGCTTGTTAATTTAGAGAATTAATCAAATTTGTCTATAGTATAATTTACATTCATGACAAAGTTTCATGATGAAGGAAAAACGCAAAAACAATAATGTTAAAACGGGATGAAATGCTTTTTTTAAAAGGACTTATTTTCCGTCCATAGTTGGCGAAGTCCTTTTTTTGGTTACTCAACACTTGCACAGTCTATAAATACTCAGTTTTAGAGTAGTCGTTCATTGGTATTTGCTTTTCTTCGTGCGCAGTCATGACTGGAGACGGTTCTTGCTTGAAGCATCTAAAAACATCGTAGTCCATAGGGATGATATCCTTCCGGAACAGGTAGCGCGTGAGGTACGACACAGCCACAATAGTCATCAAAGAACAAAGCATGGTGAAAGTACGGTACGGGAACAGCTGGCCTTCCTTTTCGTCGTAATACGGGTACTTTAGGATTCCCTCAAAGTTGATTTCGCTTTCGCCAGCAGCGATCCGCAGGAACAAGCCGACAAAGTAACCCGAGATTGATCCGTAAGTGTTGGAGGCTTTGAGATAGATGACGCAAAGTAACTGAGGGAAAAGGATCGCGTAAACCAAGTCGGAACACAAGTAGAAAAGTGTGTACACGGAGCTGACACTCAAAGCCAAGACTGTAGACAATGCACCAACACCCAAGATAGCAAGGCGGATAACCCAAATGATTTCTTTCTCGGAGGCCTAAAAAAGAAACAGACATTTTTTAGAAACAATAGAAACCAAGACTTGATTAAAATATCCATATACCCTTCGCGAATCCCAAGAATCCCTATACTTCCCTGCAATCCCAACTAAGAAGAAAGAAAGGGTACAGTGCAGAATCGGTGTTTGATATTTTCACTAACGAAGGATTACAAATAAGTCATGTTGTTAAGACTTGAAGTGCCTACTGCTGGGGGATTTTACGTATTTGTCATCTTTGGAATCTCTTGAGAAGAATTGTAAAATATCTTGTCGGATTTACTATTCACAGGAAATGACGTCAAAGCACGGACACGCAAAAACATTGCACATTGTGCATTTGGAATTGAGCGAATTTTGTCCTAAACGGGTGTGTTTAAGTTCAAAGCCAAATTATTTCACTGTTGAATTAAGTGTGCAATGACTTAGAGTGTCCCTGCTTTGACGTCATTTCCTGTGAATAGTAAATCAAATTTAGCAGGGAAAAAGCATGAAGATAAATTTTCGAACAAGATATATTACATTTCTTCTTGGTAGAACCCAAAGATTACGAATATGAAAATACGTAAATCCCACATAGGCACTTTAATATCGTGTCCTTTTATATCTCCAACAGATTTCGCGCAGCCGGAAATATTAGGCCTGTGACGCAAATACCTTTGCAGCCAGATAGCCAGAGTTAATTTTCAAGGGACTGCAATCTCGTCGCTCTTGAATTGCGCGAGGAACGAAACATCTACAACTAGAAATTTTGGAAGATACCGGCCTTTTTGGTGAACGGTCCGCCATTTTTTCCAAATTCGTTCCTCGCGCAGTCCTGGAGGAACACAGGTTTTGGGGACCAGATTGGTGGGACTGTAAACAACGCGGTATTACGTCACTACTAATTTCAGGCCCCTCATGTCGCACAAATCAGGTGGACGAGTAAATGGAAAAGGGATTTGTCAATGAATTATTTTTACTTGTGGCTCGATTATTTTTCCTTCAAAAATATCGAATAAAATTATTTGTTTCATATAGGCACTTTAACCCGAAGCATCAAAAAGCGAAACAATCGTTTAATGTGGATACCTTTGGTCGGAGGATCAGTTTGTAGATATTCCTAGCAAACATCGAACTGGCAGAGAGCGTGGAGGAGTCAGCTGAAGACATGACAGCAGCAGAGACTGCGCCCAGCCCAATGAACGAGACAGCTGGTGGAGTCAAGTACTGTAAGACCAATGGCACTATACGATTAGCTTCGTCGTTAGATATGGTACCGTTTACTGCGCCATCGTAGTCCGTCATGCTCCAATCTATAATAAAAAACATTCAATTATTTTCTGTAAGGTTATGCGGTTAATAGAACAGAGCACCCTAGTTTATATAAATAATAGACCACACACTCTAAAAAAGGGTGTGTTAGAAAACACACCAAGGTGTGTTAGAAAACACACCAAGGTGTATTAGAAAACACACCAAGGTGTGTTAGAAAACACAGCAAGGTGTGTTAGAAAACACAGCAAGGTGTGTTAGAAAACACAGCAAGGTGTGTTTTCTAACACACCTTGGTGTGTTATACTTTCAGGTTTGTACGCAGTTGGTCGTGTTAATGGTGAACTCGTTTCGTGCAAGATCAATAGAGATCTCCCGAATTTATTTGAATGTCCACGAAACAATGTCAACCTCGATTTTAAGCCATGTCCATTCAAGCAAATTCGGAGAGAGTCTATTGGTAAATTTAATGACGATTTGGGTTAAGGTGGCTCGATAAGCTAAATCATGAGAAATTGCATTGTCCCCCATAAAACGTTTTGTAATGCAGATCTGAGCTTTATTTTTGTTCATTGCATAGCTCTAGTGGTGGTCTTGATTATTGAAACGTTTCACACTTGTAGCATTTGTATACCTAGAGAAATCATGTTTATGATAAGCAGCAGATTTTATGCAAATTAGTTTTCTGGATTTATTGGAAATACGATTTCTCCACTCAGGTAGGTAAACTTTGAGGGTATAAAAGTTTCAGGAAACAAGACCACCACTAGAGCTATGCAATGAACCGTGATGAAGCTCAGATCTGCATTCAAATGCAATTTCTCATGATTTAGACCTTCGAGCCACCTTAACAGATGATGGTGGGTGGATAGTGACAGTCGTCTAGATAAAAATGTTTAATTGTTGATAAAGTTTCCCCCCACTTCAGTGGTGCGAAAGCAGAAGTTCTATATATATTATGAATTGTTAAATTATAAACAATTACTACAATAATGATTTAGGACTTATGATAATAGTTGTACTTTAACTAGTTATAGATAATAATTTAAGATATATTTATAATAATAATAGACAGTAGTCCCTGTCTATTCTACAAAGAGAATTATACAAATTAAATAAAGGGAATTAGAAAATTAGTATGTAAACTGAAACACAATAAGGTTCGCCGCCATATAAACAAGTTGAGGTGTTCGATATCGTTCTAAACTAAACTATTATAGTAAACTAAATATAGCATGGATAGTAGAAAGACTGGATAGGAAACTAAGATCACGTGTGACGTTTCCAGCGTGCTGATTGGTTAGGCACCAGTTTTGATATAGTTGAAAATCGTGACGTCACAAAATCTCCATAAATCGCAACGTTTAGCATTAATACAGCTAAAAATGATAGTCAAACTAGCGAAAATAAAACAATGCCATTTTACGATGGAATATTCAACTACTATTACTCATTTTAGGCGAAAAGTTCCAACTTTAGACGGTGAAAAACGCGTCGCAAATTTCAACTAAAACAACGGTAGTTTTCGCGACGCCAGTTTCTTCAAAACAAAACAAAACGAAAACAGCTGAAACAAAGACGAACAACATTTCCCTAGAACACTTGGTCGTGGCTTTGGCAGGTTTGTAAGACGATGAAACGTTTTGGAATCTCAATATAGCTAACCGAATGCGAAAATATGGAGAAGTCGAAGAGAAACTCAGCAAAATCTGCATACTCGTGATATCACGAATTTCAACAAGGTTAGTTTGCTGGCGTCATCTAGTTTCCTATCCAGTCTTTTTATTATCCATGATTATAATAAACTAAATTATAGTAAATTAAACTATAAGACAAAACCTCAAACAATTCTGACCTACAGAACGACACGGTTTTAAAAGTGACAATTATAATGTGCAATTAAAATATGGTTACAATAAATAGGTGAAAATTACGATAATTTTCATACGTTTAGAAAACCTATGAACAGGAGTGAAAAGCACTGTCCGCAAAAGCAAGGCGTCCTGTTAAGTTAAGAGAAAAATGTATGAGCGGGGAGGACCAAAGACACTTTACGTAAAACGGGGGTATCGCCGTACACAAGTGTGCAAAACAAAGAATTAGACCATTTATAAATACTTAAATCCACGAGAGGGCTTTCATGGTAATACAAATCGGAAACTAAAAAGAGCTTGATGTACTGCCGAAATAATGTGCGAGTGAAGGCCTTTCATCAGAGAGTGAAACGTGGTTTAACCTCAAGTAGTTTTATGACGCTTCGAGTACGAGAGCTACACGACAAACTTATATTATTAAATACAGGAAAAGGTTGGTGTGTTGTCGAAATAGTTTGTAGGAGGTCTAACGTTTTGAACGAAGGTCCTTCGTCGAGAGTGAAAGCAAAGTGGTTTGTTTAAAGATGAGTGTCAACCATCGTGCATTGCGCGTTTCTGTTTACCTTCCGTGTCAACCATCGTGCATCGCACGTTTCTATAACGATAACGAACTTCGTCGCCAACTTGAAATACTCTCACAGAAAACCCGATAGAGGCTTTCTTATTCATCCACAATCCAAATACGTCGACTCAAACACTATTTTTTTTGTTTGAACCTCGTCACTTGGTCTTGCACGGTTCGTATTAGTCAAGGCGGACATATAATTCGAAACGAAAGTCAAGAAAACGTCGAGTTTTGTGAAAAATGCATAAAGAATTACTTTCTAAGGTATATCTTCTTTCAATTAAAAGACAAAATGAATAATTTATATCAAGGATTGACAAGATATTTACGGATTAGTTCACCAAGGGAATTTCGTGCTTCAAAAAATGGCCGACAGAGCGTGCAATGCGTCACGGTTGACACTCACTCTTTAAAGTATAGTTTGGAATTTTATGACGCTCGTAGGTACGAGAGCTACACGACACTTACTTCAGTAAAATACAGTAAAAGTCTGGTTTCTACCGAAATAGAGGTCTAACATTGCACGCAGCGTAACTTGTTGATATCAGGTTGCGACAAACCATATTACTTAAAACGAATACAAATAATTTTTGTCTTAATTAACCAAATAGTGGTTGTCTCTATTTTATTTCTTCGACTTTATGTTTTTGTTTTTAAATTTGACTTTTTGATCCACTTATAGGATTATCGTCTAATCCACTATTTACAAAAAGGCCATGGTTGATGACTTGTGAGTTTAGTAAAGACACAATCGAGGTATTTCCACTATGGTTAAGCATATGATTCTTCTATGTTGTAGGTTGCGTTGAGACTTCAACAGTGTGGCTTAGATCGTTCGAGGTGTAATAGTATAGAAACTGGGCTCAGGCCCACCCCTTAAAAATATTGCCAACCAGCCCACAATTCTTCTACTGCACGTAGAAATACCTGCTATTTTTACAACTCAATATACTAACATTCCAGTCACTCGATTTTGCTGGATACATACAAGGCAATAACCACAGTACACGGCTGCGGCATCGCTGAAATTAAAAAAACAACACTGTTTTCGAAAAGCCACTACTTTGGACGGGTTTCCCTTTTTGAAAGACGAGCCATTTCCCCCAAACCCATGACGAGAAACCCCTTTTGGACATTCCCAATTCTATAAACAGATTGTTGAGGCCTTTGATAACATACTGTGCCAATACAACATGGGCATATTTCCATGGGTATATATTTAATTTAGTTCTTCGGTGCAACAAATGAATTTAAAAGCAATTCTTCCAGCAGAAAATAACTTCTTCACATTGAACAAAAGTTGAAAATCCAATCCAAATTTTAAACATTTTCTTTGCAAGACCACCCCCCAACTACCCAAATAACGAAGTCCAGGCATGCAAATTCTTTTTGGTTTCTATGTTGTCGTTCCGTGGATATTTCTTGAAAAAAACCAATGTTTTCCCCCTTTTTTTTCTTTGCCAATTTTCCAGGGTAAACAACTAATGGAAGCCCACAAAGAATTCCCCACCAACACCCTCTATGACATGGAGTTGAAGCTAAATATGGAGACTCGCAGAGAGAGAGACTCGTACCTCCAGAACCGTCTTTGACTCGCGAGGATCATGTCGACGTTTTCCAGGCGTCCGCCACTGGAAGGTTTACTGAACTTACTAAAGAAGCTGAATGGAACACACCGATACACATGTAATACTAAATACTACAACAAATCTACTGAGGCAACCATCACACCACTGCATGAATTATGTAAGTAATGAAGTAATATAACGTTAGAATAGTGTGTGTAGTGTTGTGCGTGTGTGTATTTCATCTGAACCCACAGCGCGTTCGCGGCGCGGTCTAACTTGGGTACAAGTTTCCATCATAGCCGCACCTACACAGCAAACTACGGATACTAATCGTTAGCGGCCAGAGACTGTAGTCCTGAGGGTTGAAGTATTCGCGTTGCGGGTAAATATTATATTATAGCTGAGAACCACAGTGGAGGCAGCCGGTGCTGGGGTTAGTATTTTGATTAGTTTTAGCAGGCTTTGAATTTTCATTTTCTTTCGAAATCATTAACAATTCATAACAATAAAACAAAAGGATATCAGGTGGCACGAAGCGTGTTTGGATCGGTACTTAACACTCAGTACACATGGGGTAAAGGAATTCGGAAAAGAAAAGTTCGACAGCTGCGATATTAAAGTTATTTTACTGACTTCGTTTAAATTTCAAATAGCTTTTAGTTTTTATAATTTTTTTAATTCTTTCCTGGGCTGAAAAACACCAAAAATTGAACCACCTCATTGTTCTATTGATATCTCTGAAAATAACCATAACTGTTGCAAAGCATCTTTCTAGAAAAGCCCATCTCGCACGTGCGCGTGTAGCATCATGAAAATTCAAAATGCCACCAATCGCAGAGTTGTTTATGAAATCAAATCAAACTTGGCGTGTGAGTGGATCTCATGTTTCTGGCGCTTGTCGAATTTCAATTTTTAATCTTGCGTTACCGTGTGCCGTGTTTTTCGATTGACGACTTCATCGGTTTTCTAAGAACCATTTTGACTGGGCCAGACAGGAAAGAATTAAGATTAGATTTATGATTAGCGCTCCAGCGAGGAGCAGTCTTAATAGTTTAAAATGTAAGAACCTAGACACTAAGGATTGGGAATACTTTGACTTTAGTTAATTAAAGTTAGGATTTAATTATAATTAGAGCTAGGATTAGTTTTAGGTTAAGATTAGTTTTAGTTTGAGATTATTATTACACACTGACCGTGAGTTTAACGTATTAATGGCGCAAATTATATTTTTATTTATTAAGTTTGCCTGATAAACGTGGCAGGGTGGCCGTAGCCTGCGTGGCAGGCGTTACGTTTGGGGGAGCGGGCGGAATTGGGAGCAGGCGGAATTGGAGGGTCGCCGCAACAGCGTACGCCAATTACTACTGTCCCATTTTACCGCGGGAATACGCGACGAAAGACAGTTAACTCTAAAAGATAAGTGCAACGAATCATAGTATATTCAAGCAGTGATAATTTCCTGGGACAAGTGACCAGGCGTATCTTAGGACCTCTTATCCGCTGCCGCATTTCATATCGTGTGAGGGACTATTGGGGTGATACCAGACGCTGGTGGTGGACAAGCTGGTCGAAATAACGGTCTAAATAAAACTATTGCCAAGTTCAACGGATTATATAGGTTTATACCAAGGATTGTTCAGATCAACAAATAATTTCCGAACGCAACCAGGTGATAAATCAGACATAGTTTGACGCTACTCTGGCTTAAAACGTTTTTGAACGTAACTTTAAAAGTTACTGTCCATTGACCCAACGTTTCGATACTCCAATCTAGTTTCGACACTCTAATCTAGAAGCTTATTTGCGTCTTATTAATAGATAACGTCATCGGTTCTATGAAAATATAAATAGAGATCCTAACCATACAACGATGGTCTGATGAAGACACTAGATTGGAGTGTCGAAACGTTAAGTCATGGATGGACAGTAACTTTTAAAGTTACGTTCAAAAACATTTTAAGTCAGAGTAGCGTCAAACTATGTCTGATTATTCAGATATAGAGCTATATATCGTGGTCCGAAAAATGGCCGCACGCGAGATTTTGGACGAGCAATGCATCGCCCGAACTCTCTAAAACTGAAGTCAATCTACTGGACAACAATCAGTGAGGAAAACCGCTGATCACTCCTAATCAATCCGGCATCGCACCAGTCCCCTACGCGATATAGAATCCGGCAGTGGTTGGAGATTTATTATTTAAAAACAAAAAAGCATTACGCGGTTGGAACCGTGAGGCGCGCGCCCTGACTGTCTTACCTCCTGCACTCTAAGCATTACGCGGTTGGAACCGTGAGGCGCGCGCCCTGACTGTCTTACCTCCTGCACTCTAAGCATTACGCGGTTGGAACCGTGAGGCGCGCGCCCTGACTGTCTTACCTCCTGCACTCTAAGCATTACGCGGTTGGAACCGTGAGGCGCGCGCCCTGACTGTCTTACCTCCTGCACTCTTACTTCAACTACATGTTATTTATACTTACTTGTAGAAACGCCAACAGCACCGATAAGAACAGCAGGAAGGGCGGAGATAATGCATCCAAAGGAAGCGGCAAACGATAGATATTTGGCATGAGAGGTCGTCCGACAAGATAGAACGCGTTGGAAATATACTTGCCAAGGTATACCGCCTAACGTCTGAAAAGGTAAGGTATTTTCATGTCAGAATTGTAGATTACACACTTTGTCGACCCCATAACTGGAAGGCCGATTGCAAAACGAGAAGTGAAGCCAAAAATGGCGGACATCATCCATTTTATGTTTAGGGAGTAAAAACCTGTGCACTCGATAAGAGCTCTCTCTCTTTCGGGAGAGAGAGAATTCAGTGCTCGCTCCAAGAATTCAAGGAGTATAAAAGTTGAGTAAATGAATTACGAAACAAGTTTGGATGATGTCTACTCATAGTTCGTCTTTAGCACAGTTTCCGTTTTTTTTGTAATTCAACGTAAGATTTGCCGTCATCGTCACATGGAAATGATGTTCCATCTCAGCTTACCAGATAAAATACGTTGTCTAGCCATTTTGCGGTCATTCTTGGTTCCAAGTGACCAATCCATTGTGATTGAGTCGTCGAGATGCTGCTTGTAGCATCGTTACTCATGGCGAAGGGAACTGTAAGCCACTAGAGGAAGAGGAGATGAACGAATGTGAAACGAGTAAACAGGAGCGAGGAAGTAACGGTGTGTTTTTACACAGTACGAGGGAGAAAGGACGCCCGGAAGGAGACGCAAGAAGAAATTTAGGAGGAAATAAGTAGGGAACAAAAGGATCGAGATGCCAGTCAAAATACTAACCAGTCCAAAGAATATACAAAACAGTTGCACCACATCAGTGTAAACCACTGAATAGAGACCTCCGCACAACGTATAGGAGACTGCAATAGCTCCCGAGACAATGACAGAGGTCACGGGCTCAAGGTCGATAACAACGCTGATCGACGCGCCTAGGGCATTGAGAATGGCCGCTGACCAAAAAATGTCTCCAAGAAAAGCGGGGATGTAGAGAAGTCCACCCATTCTTGTTCCGTATTTTTCTTGGAATGGATCCAACATGGTAACGTATCTTTTAGAGCGCATCTTTTCCGCAAAGAAAAGTCCACCTAGAATTACGAGAAAAGAATTATTTACAGTTTCCAAGAAGTGCTACTGCGTCGTGAGAAACTCGGTTCCGATTTTTATTTTCTGAAAAATATCGCAACACAATTTTCCACGCAGTAACCTTTAATGTCGTCGGGTAAAATACACAATGCAGAGTGTCACACCACTCACCAAAAGTCAAACTCAAAGAATAACACCACGGCGCCTGAACCCAAGCTAATCCTTTTGTGAAGGTTTTTTCCGCCGTTCCATTGATAAAGCCGCCTCCGACCCATGTAGCTGTTATAAAGAAATAGATAAATGAATTTTTAGAAAGATATAATATCTTCATCCATTCAACATCTTTTTAAGATACCTGATGAAAACAAAAAAAGAAATACAGCAACGATACCCAGGGCTTTCAGAATCATTTTTGAAATTACAACTGCGCAACTCAGACTGTCGGAAATCGTCGTCAAATACTCGCGCCTTTCGTGGGCCTGATAATATTCGCTTTGCGGTAGATGGTCGGGTGGTAGAGTCTTTTATATTAAAAAAAGTCACTCAATGTATTTTGACAGCAATGTATTTTCATTCGACACAATTACTTGAAGTAACAGCCGCTTTTCCGCCGACAAATTTATCGTTTTAGGAAACAAACGCGATCCTACATTTGTCTTCAGTATCCGCGCGGAACTGGCCTTATTTTGTGGTATAATTTCTAGCTATTATCATTTTGAAAGCCCTGGGAACACAGCAGCAATAATAAAACAGTATTTCTTTTACCTGTCATCGTCATTACACCAACAAATAAACCAATATCTCTTCCTGCCAACATCACATCTTCACTGGCAGTTACACCACCAGCGCCGCTGCCGTCTTCGGATTGAACGAGCTCAGTGCTGACATTCGTCTTTTTGCGTTTGAAAGCCGCCCAAAGCCCAACGGCAAGAATGGCAAGGTAGAAAACGATGATCCCAACAAGACCAACGACGTTCAAAGCCATAACTCTGGCAGGGAATCTGGCAGGAAAAACAACAAATCATTAGAAATACGATGAAGGAAAACTTGCGGTGAATTATTGTGGTGCATGTCGAATAAGATACTTTCAAAACCCGACCGGCACCAGTTGCGAAATATGTAACTTCAAGGCCTTCTGGATGGGAACTGAATCCGTAACTATATCAAATAAAATTTTGACATTAATTATTTCAAAGAATATATTATATGTTTCGCAATCAGAGTGGTCCCCAGTACCCCTCTGTCCCACGCCCTGTATTTGTATAGATCACAAATCGCGAACGGCCGTTTTGAACTTTTCGGTCAATATTTAAGCGATTTCAATTTTAAAAACAGATTTGGAATACGTGCCTACTGCCTAACATACGTGCCTTTCATATTACGCGAACGTGCACACCCTTCGTAAAAACGTGCGTATACCCTTCGTACATAACATACGTGCCTTTCATATTACGCGAACGTGCACATTAGGTGCATACCCTTCGTAAAAACCTGTTGATGTACTTGAATGAATGGCTTAATAATACATAATCTGGCACCCGAAGGTGAAATACATTATGTTTTTGAATTAGAAACTCTGGTTGGTGTACTATAATAATAATAGTGACTGGTCTACTATTCGAACAAAGGCCGGCCTTTCGTCAAAGGGTCTTCACACGAAACGTTAGACATCCTAGATGTTTCACAATGTCTTAATGTTTCACAATTACCATCAAACTCTTCATGTTTAGTGGTGGTAATGTTTAGTGGTGGTAATGTTTAGTGGTGTGTGTCGCCATTCCCCAACTCTTAGATTCTTAAACTGGAAAATAAGGAAAGTAACATACAAACTCACCTCCTCTTGGCTTTGCTGAAACGATTCCCGCTTGTTTGTTATATATAGACTCCGGAGAACTCGAAACGATATTATTTCGATATTCGAAATATGAAAAACCTATCAACAGAAAAGAATACTTTACAACTTCGGTCAAGCTGTTCTGTGCGTGTATGCACGACGATGAGTCATGAGACGATGTTATGGTAAAAGAATGTCGCAATGAAGGTTGGCTTCATCTCCACCTATTATATCACAAGGTATTGTGCACCTATTTTTACTAATGTTGTTTACGGAAGTCAAAATGACGCATAACGACAGTGCAAAACAATAAAAAAGGTTTAGTATTTGAAAGAAACAACCGACTACGTCTTACATACATAATGAACGTGTTTCAGGACTGCAGAAATATTCAAAGTTTCGAAAAGTATTATATTAAATGAGAAATGAATACAATGAAAAAAACACTTCCGTGATGAAATGAAAAACAGGAACACTCTGAAAAAACACTTCGGTGATGCGAGTATCCGGATTACATATTATCACCATAATTATTTTTGTTTAAAAGTCTCGTTAGGTTGTCGTCATGAAGTCGAGTGGCATTGTATTGAGATTGAGAAACGCGTTGAGAATATTCTTAGCCAGGACTGATATGATCAACACATATCTTCTCCAAATAGTATCAATGGTTAACCAAGTATCTATCCACGAATCTATCTTATCTATCATGTCGAGCGGACACGGATCAAGGAAATAATCACCGAACCTTCCCAATCAGCTCTTTTGTTTGTTTGGTATGTCCTGTTTGACAACTGTATTATTTGGAAATTCCTAAGATAGTCTGTATTTTTATTGTAAAGAAAACGCCGAGTCAAACATCTTTGTCTTCATCTTCGTAATTTCCGCTCATAAAGTTTTCACTAATCCCATAATCGCTTTTTGAATAACCGAGCGGAGGATAAAATATCGGTGGTCAGATTAGTCGCATGAATGTGTAAGCTCAATTTGATTAGTCGCGTCGTGTTCTACACGGATTTAAGGAGAGTAGGGGTCAAAAGGCGGTATTTCTTGAAAATACGCTACGAAGCAATTGCTTGATTGCCTTTAACATCGCAATTTTCCGACATCATCACGAAAACATTATAACGAAAACTGCTGGCACAATATGTCATTACAACGTTAATGACGCGTATGATTTTGCCGAAATGCCAAAAGCGAAGTTTATTTACCGACGTTGGTACGTCGTCGTTAATTGCGTGTATATGTCCAGATTATTTAATCTAAACTGCGCACTTCTGATACTCAATAACGAAATCTGTCAGTGCTTGTTAGCCAAATAAATGAGGAATGGGATGAGGGACGAATGCGGTATGCAGCCGAAGGGATTAATATCCATCGCAGGCGATGCTTAACGGTGACGAGGCGAGATTCGGACTTTAATCCTTCGGAGCCCCGTTATCCGCATACTCTCGTTATAAAGTAAATCGTTTGAACTTTGATCGTACAAATATAGGCAAACCTGACAAACACGCTTTACTCGACTCTGAAGATGACCGCCGCTGAGGCCGTCGAAACGTCAAGCTTCACGATGCTAAAATTCTTTATGATCATTGATCAACAATCGTATCTCAAAACAGCCGCAATGAAAACGTTTTAACACGAAACTGAAACACGCATTTGCAAATTGCGTGCTAAATCGTTTAAACTGAAAGAGTTTGACACAGGATATGCTAATCAGTTGAATCCGGTTGTTCAACAAAGGAAACTGATGCGCCAGTTCGCGCGCCCTTCGGCTTCACTGACAATCCCAACATCCCACTGAAGATTCATCATTTGGGTAAATTTCACTGATCATATACCATGTTAAAGTTTGTCAATTTTACTGGAAGTGACGTCGACACGCAAAGACGTTGCACGGCGAAGCACGGTTAACCACGCGTTTAGAAATTGAACGATTTCTAAACAGTCATAAAACGTGTTGTGCTGCGTAGGCAGTGTAGAAATACAAATCAAATATATAAAAAGGGTGGTGTACTGCAGGAATAGCATTTCACCGTCTGACGAAAGGCCTTTGCTCGAAACGTTAGACAACTTACACGCTATTTTGGTAGTACACCAACCTTTATAGATATTTGGTTTGGATTTCTAAACGCGTTTGTTGGAAGCACAAAGCGAACTCACTTTTTTGCATTTCACTGCTGAATCACTGTGCAACGACGTCTTTGCGTGTTCCAGGGTTGATATCACTTCCCATGAGTACTCAACACAGACTTTAGCAGGGGGGAAGGGCATTCAAGGTTGCTGATGATAATTTTAAGTAATTTTTATCAAAAAGTGCCAAAGAATATAAATATATACTAAAACCCCGAAACACAAGAGAGGAACTTCAAAAACAATCTTTTGCAACACACCAAGAAATAAAATACATATTCTCAGAAGTGAAAACATAATATCAATGTACTTTGGGCTGTTCCAAAAGTCAAGCTGGACCAATTCTCAAGTTATTTTTGGATATCTTACTTTCTCATCTTTTCAATACCCCCAAAGAAGAGAATTGCATCAGATAAGTGTTTTCTCAACCAGACTACTTTTTGTTCTATGAAATTTCAGGTATTTTTTGTTATGACTTTGTTGTCAATGAAACCTTTACAGTAACGTCTTTAACTTCATTTGTTCTCTCTGTGAAATCTTTATGATCTCACAATGACTTCAGCCAAAGTTAAACATAAAATAGTATTCCAAATCTAATTTCAACAATGTTTAAGCTCTCATATTTGTTTTTCTTTTGAAGGGACATAGGCACACAGAAAAGCATTTGGGGACAGGTGACAAAACAGGTGTGCGTGTGTATCTGACATTTTTCACACCCATAACTTTGCTGTTCCTAACCTTGATCCTAACCTAACTTTAAACCTAACCCAACCAAAAATAAAAACCAACCAAAAACAGAAAGGTCCTTTTGAGTCATAATTTTAGACATTTCCATAATATAAAGGAGTTAAATAGACTTTATTTTGATGTGCAAAAAAACCCCAGACCATAACAAATAATTTGTGGCAATATCTTGCTTGTACTAAATACTTCTACTATATTGAATGAATGGAACTCAAAGAAAAATATTCTACTGTAAGTGTTATATATGCATTCAGAAAAACTTTGCAAGTTTTTAGAATAAGAATTCACTTTATCTTGTCCTAATAATATCAATGGTTAGCCAAGTATAGAGGTAATGAGAAAAGAGGTAATGAGAAAAGAGGAAATGATCACCAAAGATGAACTGACCAACTTCTCCAAACTTCTGCCATATCTTAAACACGGAGCTCTTGCATATATTGGCGGTGAGATAGTTCAATTACTATGATTGGTCAGGAAACATAGAGAAATCTCATTTGTTTCGAGACTCCATTGTTTGAATTGATTTTTAAAATTTCAAAGATTCCATTGTTTCGAGGGGCAGGGGCTTCCCCTTTTATGGAGCACTCAGTGTTTAAATCAAGACTTCTGTCTCTAGGATAATTACATCAAATTTAGAAGACACTTTTCACATAAAAGTGTTGTATCATGGTTTGTATCTTGACTACTGGTAGATGTATTGTGAATGAAACCATCTGGTAATCAACATATAAATTCTCCTTAATATTGGTCTACAAGCATTTCTATATAGTACTAGTTTCAGTGAGGAAACTTTGAACCTTAGGAAAACAATAACTTGCAACAATTTATAGGCTAACTTACAAAAGATATATCAAACATTTCAAGTCTAGTAAATTTTTGGACTTTTCCAAAGCAATATTATGTAGATTCTACACAAATCACCAAAAAGTAAAATGACCATTTATATACTTGTGTGATAACCATCACTGCATCAAGTCTACATTTCATTTTTTTGCTGCCCAGACTTTGTTGTCTGACCACAGCGTAGGAAGCTTTATAACAGCCACCTGCCCTAACCAAACCAGCTTTGTTTTCAAACATTTTTTCGTTCTCTCTTAATTGCAAAAACCAACAGCCCACAATTCTCTTCATGCTATGCAACATTAATTAAGCATTGTATACAGTGAATTTCAACTGATAATCTTTTGTAGGGAAACTGTCAAATTTAAGTACCGATAACTATCGAATACGTAGCATTAATAATTGATCAAGTTATAGCCAATGCATTCAATAACAACAACTCCCAAGCAATTGCCACCACAGGTAGCAACATGTATGTCAATTTATATTCAAACAGAAACTTCTAGATTAGAGACAACTTGCATGTAGGAAGACTACAATAGAAACACAACAGCATACGGTGAGGACGGCATCGTTCAAACAAAAAAATTCATCAACCAGAACAAATTGATTTTATTTTAGTTAGTTTCAAGGGTAGACTGTATGCCATCTTCGTTCTATGTACAACGGCCATCTTAGCATTTTTACGTCTTCAGGACAGAGTGAGCTCGCAATGATGCAAGAACGGTTACTAAAAGTAACTTCATTACAGACACTCTGATCGTTTGTAGTAGCACTGAAGCATTTTGGTGGTGAGAAAACCAGCTACATAATATCAAATACCGTATTCAACTAACCGTGCCTTTCTTTTAAATTCTAAACTGATTATTGATGTTTTAACTTCCGTCACCACCCTAGTTCGCTAAGGGTCCCTAATAACTTGCAATAATATTATTGGGGCTTTCCAATTACATGGTCAGACCAGTCTGTCCAGCAATATTTTGCTAAATGGAACACGATACGTTTGAATAGTGCAGCTGGTCTACCCGGAAAATTTGGGCCTAATCAAGTAACCAGACTGACCGTTTGTAAATGGAATGCCCCCTATGATTCAAGAATGATTAGAAACACTATAATCCCAAATAATTTGGAGTGATAATACACTCAGTACTTCAAACACCCTATGATGAAGTTGCTAGGGCTAGGCAGCAGTCATCTCAAAACATTCCAAACACTTCTTTAGTTTGTACAGGTAGTAATGCATGTATGCCAATTTATATTCAAACTGAAACTGCTACATTAGAAACAATGCAGATGTAGGAAAAGACTACAATTGCAAATAAATTGGAAAAGTAACAGTTGTTACTATTTCAAATTGCCATTTCAAAATCCAAAGGTTCCGTTGTTATTTATTTACTATTTTGTATTCAACATTTCCATTTGTGGTGATTAATTATGATTAACAGTGGTTATATCCCACACACTAGTAATTATTTTATGCTTAAATGCATCGAGAAGAAATGCCTTCGAAGGCATTCTAGAAAAAGACAAGAATGTATGCCGTTATTTGTGGCAGTCCCATCTGTAATACTATATATTATTGCAGCAGAGTGAATATACATTAATGAACAAATGAATAAGTTTTATTTGAAAATGGTAACATAAGGTGCTTTCCAATTACAGGGGTCGGACCGAACACGATACGTTTGAGGAATGCGGCTGGTCTGCCCAGAAAATTTGCGCCTAATCAAGAGGCAGTCCATTCTGGCCGGACTAACCAGTCTGACCGTGTGAATGGAAAGCCTCGATTATCCTAATAATCACCTCACCCTCAAATATCTATATATTTTGTAATTACAAGATTTGAATGCCAAATGCATATCTTATCTTATAAATTTGTCAGTAAGAATCAGGTTTTTTCTCGATAATGAAATTGAATATGACAAGGAAAACTGGAGGTAGACTGTTGTCAGAAAGGCGAGAAAGATGAAAGCCACACAAACTACACTGCTAGTCAAAGAGTCAAAACTACCCTAAATTTTAGGCTAAAACGTATTTAGTCTGAAGCACACACACATTCACTAAATGCTGACCAAACGGATGATATTAAACAAGTAATGACGTAAACTCTAGATTCCAACTCTTGCCGGGGGAAAGAAAAAATATAGAAAAAACGTAGCGAAAGTTATTACGTTACACACTTAAAGCAGTAAAACCAACTATGTCTATAATCTAAAACATCGCAAAAAGAAACTTCAGACTCCATAATAATCGCACTGAGGTTTCAAGAAGCCGTGGCAGGCTGTGAAAGTAATTTTTAACGGAAAGATCATCGTTTTAAACAGCGATGGGATGTCACCATCTTGGATTCCCGCGAAAATACAAGTCTCGATTGCCAAAGGCGTGCTTCTACATTTATTTTTGCACCTCAGTACATTAAGTACCCTAAACTTACCCGATAAACATTACAAAACTACTGCACAACATTGGGTAATATTTAGTTTGGACAATTATTATATAAACGTTATCACATATGGATCAGATCTTCGGCTGGTTCGTCTAGTTTCTAGTTGCGAAATACTGGCCGGCGGCGATGTTGGGCAAGTTTGGCAAACGGCAAGAGAAATTATCGAAATGGCATTTGCTAGCGCAAGTAACAGTGAAGAAACCGGCCAAACACATCACTACGACGATCTCCACGTGCTCGGTTCTTCTTCATTGAATTGAATTGAAAATGAGTTGTTTTCACGAACAAAGCAATTCAAATACTACGATGTGAATTTTCGGCATTCGACTCCGTTGAAAACATCCGTTTTGTTTTGGAACATAGTAAAAGTGGACGGTATTACTGTAATCATACTAGTGCACGATGTTTAGTTATAGGTTTAGGCTAAATTTCTTCCAAGAGCCGACAGATTTCTCGGCAACAGTACAAAGCTTCCGAAACGGATTATTCGCGTAACAGCATTTGCCCGGCCTCCCTAATCTATTACTCCTCGAGGGAATACGAAATAAATGCGACTGCAGAAGGGTAACAATAACTGTCCGTAATATTTCTCGACAGAGCTAGCTTTGCATCAGCAATTTGCCGGAATTTGTGTGAAAATGCCGTCATGGCGAGCAACTTGACTGACAGAACGCGCACTGTGAACCAAAAGGAACCGATAAACGACGAAATAAAATTAGATATTTACCTCGACTGATTCTACCACAAAGCTTTTAATACACGGATCTTTTTCGAGACGATATACGAAGACGAATCTAAACACACCTTTCTTCTCCGGTAGGCTGTCGCAAGTGATTGTGACGCATCGAGAGTGGTAATAATTAAGACACACGTCTCACCAATGAGACGCCTTCTTTTCCCCGGTGTTGTTCCATTCACAACGCCGCCACGTGACACACATCATGATGAATTAATATAATCTGCATTTCTTTTATCCGAAAGAAGTCCTGCAAGTCACTATTCGTAAGCGAATGGACACAATTATAATTTACAAACGCAAAATTTTCTATTGCAGGCTTCATTTAATTTGTGATAGAAATTGCGCTGCATTGCAACATATGACATATCTCTAATCTCATGGGAGTTGACCTCGACTATTTATTAGATGAAATACGATATATAGAGTGGAATAATAATACGATATACAGTGCAGTTTACACGCAACAGTTCGTTTGGGAAAACTCAAATTATTCTCTGAATTATTTGTCTTTAGAATTTTGGTAGAGATGATGATAACACTATTGATTTGTCAAAATATCAATTCAGACACGGTTAATAATTCTACTAGTTTATTTGCAGTAAAGATGGCCATTTCTAAACTATATTAAAATTTTCTAAGGTTTGTTGGAACACTGACAAGTCCTGCAATATACATCACTCAATATACATCGATTGTATCGTGCAAAATTAATAGGCAAATAGCTCGGGGACCCAAGCGAATATCTCTCCCCACGTGGTAATGTAGTTTCCCCGTAAAATAACTTGAGGAGCCTCGAAATCGTGACTCGGGAATTCTCGAAATTGACATGGTTACCACTACAAAAATTTGCCTTGCGAATATGAAAATGCGATTATCACTTAGCACCCGGAATTACTAATGACCGACAACGTGTAAAGTACTTTTCCAGTATAGTCACTTTCGGGAAGTGAAACGAAATTAATTAGGTATCATGAATTGTTCACGTGTACACTCGTCCGCTGTCTACGACCGCAAGGTATTGCGGCATACCATTTATGGTAATCCTCGTGGTTCATGGCCGACACAATAGCTAAAGTCCTAAAGATGTGTGGGTGAGTTTGGGCGTTATTTACAGTTATATTTATTTTATTTTCCGTTAATTATTCGCATCGATATAAAGCTCGAATGAGTCTGTTATCTTAGCTTCCAAAGTTAAGGAAAACTAGTTTTTCCATATTTAGAGCTGGTATCAGAGTGTCGCGTATGTGAAATATGTGTTCGCGATGTCATATTAAATACGATGACATATGAGCCCTGGTTATTGATTTACTAGGCTGAATTGCTTCGTTTTTCATACGAAAACCACTTCTGTGTAATAAAATCAATCATCTAAACCCTAGTATTTATACAAACTCACTCAAATATGATTATACTTCAATAAATTCAGATCTTTCTATAAATCGAATATTTCACAGTTTTGCCCATGTGACGTGCTGTTGTTGTTTTTGTTGCAATTGTATGTTGGGAGTGTCTTTCGTTTCAGAATTTTATTTTCAGCAAAACCGCGGTTACTGACACGAATCTAAAACCGCTGGAAGTGGGCTGGATGGCTCCAAGAATAAAAATAGAGTTTCTTTGACGAATAATCAAATGTCTGACATAAACAAAATGAAACCTTATGCTAAAAAGTTACAAAATACATCTGGTGATTGCATATTATGTAAGCTTGTTTTAATTAATTTGGACTTTGGAGCGAAATTTTGCAATTTATCATGTTTACATTGCGTCTGACCTTTCATTTAGGATGCTGAACGAATAAAAAGTACTTTGTGTTTTTTAAAATTACGCGGCATATATTGTTTGTTAAAAATACACTTTATTTTTGTAAAATAGTTGCGTTCAATTGCCGCTGGGACGTAAATTCTAGAAACTATTTTCGGGACGAATCTTAACGACTTAACTACGTTTTTCAGCATCGGCTACGTTTGACGCCAATTGGCAAACCAACTGATTGGTGTACTGTCGAAAGATGTATCACAGCGTTTTGAGCTAGCTGGCCCTGGATAGTTTATAAGCATTGCCATTTGTTCTGTAAATTTAATTTTGTACTTCAAGTGTTTTTCAATATATATAGTAAAGTGTTTGCTAGTCAAGTTTCTGAGCCCCAGACGCTCTAACCATTGAGCTATGGTAGCGCGAAGGCTAACGTTGTGTACTATAAATTCGTACGTGCGAGATATACATACTGCAGCTTTAAAATCAGCTGTGGCGTGTCCCATCGACGTCGGTTTCAACTTAGGGGGCGCCGAGACGGGGTGCTAAAATCGTGAAAATGACAAAAGGAAAATGAGATTGCCGACATGTTCTAGAACGATAAAGCCGAAACGCGAAAGTATAATTTAAAAAATATGTTCTGTCAACTCGCCATGAGTCACGTTCGAAAAAAACTGCGCCAAGTGCCTGGGTACGAGACAAACAGGATGCGATACGGCCATCTTGGATTTTGATTTGGAAAATTTGAAAGGACATAATTTAGTGCCAAAGACATTTATTGCTTGTCTGTATGGTGAGAGTATTGAAATGTTTGGCATAGTTCTACAAGTACTTTGGACAGATATGTCTGGCATAGTACTACAAGTACAGTTTAGACAGATATGTCTGGCATAGTACTACAAGTACAGTTTAGACAGATATGTCTGGCATAGTACTACAAGTACAGTTTAGACAAATATGTCTGGCATAGTACTACAAGTACAGTTTAGACAGATATGTCTGGCATAGTACTACAAGTACTTCAGATGGAGCACATAACCATTTGCGTCTGGGGCACAAAAACATCTTTCTGAGTTTGCGTTAAAGCTTGAGTTAATATATTTAAGTTTAAGTTATTATGTAATATATTTTGTATTATCTGTATTAATTTAGCATATAATCCTGGAGTTAATAAATTATGTATGGTGCCCATGATATTTCTACTGTATAAGTTTAAGTTATAATGTAATATTTTGTATTATGTGTATTAATTTAGCATATAATCCTCATTTTGTATTCTCAAGCAGTGTGCTTATGATATTTAGGATTCCACTGTATAAGTCTAAGTTATGTAATATCTTTTATATTGTCTGTATTAATTTAGCATGTAATCCTGATTTTGTATTCTCAAGTAGTGTACCATTAGGCGGTTAATATATTATGTATAGTGCTTATGATATTTCCACTGTATAAATTTAAGTTATGTAATATTTTTTGTATAATCTGTATTAATTTAGCATGTGTTCCTTCATTTTGTATTCACAAGCAGTGTACCGTTACGAACCTTACGCAACACCGTCAGCCACACCGGAATACGGAAAGAACTTAAAACAACGCTGGCGGAAAATAAACAATAACAATAAAGACGATTTAGGAGCATCTAGCCTACAAATTGTAGGCTGTAGATAGTCTCAATGCTATTACGTTTTCTTGTTGTTTGGTTATCTTACAATATACGGATACGACCTACCGAGTGTAATTAAATACTATGAAAAATATGACAATAATAACTTATGAGCGCGCAAAGCATTAGCTGGACAAATTGGAGTTTCTCACTGTCTGAGTTTACGAAATATTTTTGTTTCTCACACTGGGGGGCCTAGGAGGCGGTATGTTAAGTGTGAGAACTAAACTGAACCATTGCAAAGTGTAACATGCCTTGCAACGGCGAAAATTGTTGCGACACAAGTTGAAAATTGTTGCGACACAAGTTGAAAATTGTTGCGACACAAGTTGAAAATTGTTGCGACACAAGTTGAAAATTGTTGCGACACAAGTTGCAGCAATCACTGCAGAAAGTAGAATGGAGTTCTACTTTCCGCAGTCATTGCATGCAGCAACTATTTTCAGCGTTACACAGTGTAATTGTCTCGCAATTTTCTCGCAATTTTCCTCTTTAGAGACTGGATGCGCGTGCGTACCTTGTCATGAACACAAAGATTGCGAAACTTTGCAAGTCAAGTTGCACAAAACGTTGCCTAGTGTAACACGTTACAACTTACACGGCCCCCTCTCGTGCAATTGCATGAACGTAGCAGATTAATACGTTGCGGGGCAAGTTGCGACAGTGAAATACAAAGAAAGTTTGGGAATTAATCGAATTTTGTCTAAACAGGTCTGTTTAAAGTTCAAAGCCATACATATTTCAGACATGAAGATGAAATTTTCGAACGACAAGATATATTACATTTCTTTTTGGTGGAACCCAAAGTTTACGAATACCGTATTTACTCGATTAAGCGCCGCCCTCAATTAAGCGTCGCGCCGCATACGAGCTACCTCCTCCGCAAGCGTTTTTTTGGGCGAGAAATTAAGGGCGCTTTTTGGGGGAGGGGCGCGGCGCAATTTCTCCCGCCCGCGCCCTTCTCGCACCAAAAACCGCCTGCGGATTTGGTGGGCAAAATGGTCCACACGCTCGTTAAATCATTCATATACCAACCACAATATTAACCCGTTACCTACCATTTTACCAAAAAATAATATTTTTAAAGAGCGCCGCCCTCGAATGAACGCCGCCCTCAAATAAGCGCAACTAAGCGCCGCCCTCAAATAAGCGCCGCCCTCAAATAAGCGCCGCATCCGAAACACTAAAAATTTAACGAGCGCCGCGGCGCTTAAACGAGTACTGATACGGTATGTCAAATCCCGGATAGGCCCAGTAAGTGAAAATAGTCATGCGAACGACTTTTTTGTTTTTGCTTTATGAGCCCCCGTGTGCAACCAAAAGGAGCTGTTTGCATGAATCCGGATTCTATCCCAGGATCGAAAATCGCGCGAAATCTGAAATTTCAAGATGGCGATCAATAACATTATAGCGGGTATGTTTCTTTCAACGGTTTCTGCGCTTGTACATTTCAACATGTGGTTTAAACTGATAATTTGGCGAAGAATAAACATAAAGAAAAGGGGAGAGCATGACAAGCAACGATATGCGGTCGACTCGCAAGTAAACAAGCATTTAATTCACCTTTAATTTATAACGTCGTCGACAAAGTGCTATTTATATTGAACAGTATGACACTGCAAATTTTGATCTAGAAATGTTAAAAGCACGCATTGTTGTTCGTTTCAGTTTTCTAGGTCCGCAATCATGAGAATGAGAACCAGATTGAGCTGCATCTCATTCCGGATTCATGTAAACACCTAAAGGGATTTTAACAGAACCGGCATATGAAACTCAATCCGCATTCCAGTAGAGAACCATTCAATTTGTACAAGTCACCCGCCGCGCTTCTATTTGCTTAACGCGCTATCCAGCTGAAGCTGCTGCGTTCGGAGTTTACCGCATGGCGCGATATATGTAGTCGTGTGGACAAGCGCGGTTGGCTTTTAAATTGAATGGATTTCTACTTCGTTGCACGTGAGGGCTCATCAAAAAAAAAAAGAACAAGTCGAGAATGAGGAAGGATAACTCTGAAGCGAGACGCGAACGTCCGGAACGACATGTATTTGCAATCGAATTTTTCCTCCGGAAATCAAATTTTTGTTTTATTTCCGTTCCTATTCACCATTTAATAATATCCCTTTTCACAACTATCATTATATCACATATCAAAATATTATTTTGTTCACTTTCATTATTAGGGGTTGTTTACATGAATCCGGATAATTCAGTTTCATTCCGGATTGAACGTGAATTCAAACCGCGTTTTACATAGGAATTCTTATCATTATACTCATAAACGTTTGTATTTAATAAAATAAGATCCACAGTTTGCACGAGCTGTTGAATAAATAATTAGCTAAATAAAAGATAAGAAGTGTAAACAAAAGACGTCGCAGGTTTTATTTTTAACCTACCACTTACGTCGTCTACGAAGCCGCTGCATTTTTATGTTTGTTATATTTTTAATCAGCGACATCTGGTTTAAAATTAAATGGAGCCCTGAATATATAAATATCGTAATAATATACCTTATTATATAAGTATCGATGAAATACATAATTTTACAGCTTCTAAATAAGGCCAGACTTTTTTTTTTAATTGGTTTACGGATCCGCCGACCGTAAAAATCAAAGTGAAAAATGAAAATTCAAAAATTTATTGCAGCAAGTCCAAAACCATACGAAGACAATGATAGTTTTGTGGTTCTAACATGAAGTACGAAGTAAAACGACTCTAAGTACTACTGGCTCAACTAATCTCGTGATGGCCAAGTAGCCATATTTTTCCAGATAGAAGTTGAATGTTTGGAGGACAAAAATATCGATTTTAAAGAACTGAGACAAGTGAAATCTGAAAGTACGACTATCGGGGAATTTGTTACTGATTTGTTAACTGAAAGAGAAGTAAATGCTGTTAGAATTGGAGAAATAATCAAGTCATAAAATTCAGTGCAAAGATGCTCCAGATGGGAGAAAAATTATTAAATTTGGTTCTGTCATAAACCTTACTCAGCGTTTTTTTCTTTTTTTTTTTCGACCTACCGACCATTTTATTTTAAAATTAAATCCGTAAACCAATTAAAAAAAAAGTCTGGCCTAACTGGGGGACAGGGTTCATCGAACCCCTACTTTCATAATTTGATTCCACCCGACTGATCAGTTACGTGAGGACTGCAAGGTCAGAATGACCGGTCGTATTTTTACGAACCATGGAACCACGCAAACTGAACTAAACAAGATAATATAATTTTACTGACATGATTACTTTATCACGTCTGTTTACTTTGTTACCATTTTGTTTGTTCAATGACAATATGGTGGCCATGGGTGACCCTTGGCATTTTATCACTAGCAAAATTACGCACAGTTGGGCGGCATCTGCAGTGTGACATGTCTATATGATTTCTAGCGACTTGATTTGGCGATGTCATGTCATGTATGTCAAGGAAAGAACACTCTTGTTTTTAATGCCAAATTAAGGGGAGATGATTGACCATCCAAATTAGTTATATCTGACCACCCAAATTTACGTCTGGTTAGTCATGCTGCCCGTTTATTTCGAGCGCTGATCTTATTCGATATTGTGGCAGATAATACAATACAATATTTATTTAACGGCGGATACATAGGGAATGGTTACCCAATTTCCCGAGTCAAGGACTCGTGTTAAAAATGCTCGACTATGTGATATACGGAAGGTATTCTACGAGTTTTGAATGTGTTTTCCGGGCCCTGAAAGGGCGAGGGAAAATGCGAGAAATGAGTAAAATGTCTGGTTCGTGTTATCTTCAAAATCATCGAATGAGATATTTCTTACGCTGGGAACTCGACGGCAAGGTCGACAGGGGTTTGTTGCCATTATTTCTGGAATTCCAGCTCGTTTGTCGCAGTACTCGCCAAAAATGTTGTTTGTGTTTCCCCAAAAAGTCGATGCAGCCAAGAATTCAGAATCCAAGTTGTCAGAATTAAATAAATTAAAAACGTCAATGTTTATAGTTCAATATCGTCAATTATTATTGCACAGTTTGTTGCAGTGAAGCAGATTTTATCTCTTCCAAACTGGGAAAACTGGTATATAACAGGTTTTCTCTTGACTCATATTCAGAAAAAGTTTAGTTTAGTTTATTACATTTATCACTCTTAGGTGAACGGAATACCCCCGAAGCCTATAATTGATAGGGCTTCCTGCGACGCAGGCTATTCCGAGGGTTGCTACTTCGTGTACCGGACACAGATTATTAACATCATTGAAATATTTAGTTTAAAAGTAGGGTTAGTATTCCTTTATTTCAGGGTTAAATAGGACTTAGCACTACTAGAGTTTTTATTTGGGTTATGGTTCGGGTTTTTGTTCTTGTAAAGCTTCGTAACCTTGATGTGTCTATGACGCGGTAGTCTGTGTCATTGTGTGTGCGGTATATACACGAAGGAGATGCCGTTCCGAGGGTCTACGATTTAAGGTCGTTATCCGAGAAGACCCGAACGGCGAAAGTCTTTATACCATTTGCTTCTATATTATCGCGGCAAAGGCAGTACTTTCTCCTCAATTATTTTTAAGACCCTGAGTGCAGGTGATCCGAGCCACATCTTTATCTTCGCATTTTGAAGATATTTTTTATCTTATACTTCACTAGCTTTACAGGAAGACTGAAGACATGACTTTAGTTAACAACGCGTGAAGTTATTATCACCATGGCTATTTATCGATCTCAATATAATAAATAGAACATTACACATGCAGGTTGCTTGGAGATAAGAATTTTATCTTCTCGTGTAGGTGATAATATTTCTCATAGCTCGTTCTCAATATCCGATGCACTCGTGAGAGACTATATATCACGAACACTCGAAAAATAAAATGTGTATCGCCGCACTGTCAAATAATATCCTCTCAATATATTAACTTATTCTAAAAACTTAACTCATTGATTATGATAATCACAGTTCTTTTAGAAATTTTAGCTTTTGGGTCATAAAATGTGCGTCAAATTAATATGCAAAGCATGACGCAGTAGTTTTTTTTATTTAGATCGCTTAATTTTAAATTGTTTATGTACCGCCCTTTGTTATATAATCCTTTATTTTGTATTTTAGAATAATATTTGTAAAATTTTGAAAATTAAAAAAAATTCTGTAACTTTTTTCTGTAACCTTAGTCTGTGTCAAGGCGTTGGACTGCTCAGCGAAAGTCTTTTATATTATGTTGTTGTCTGCACGTTTATGCAAAGTTTGTGCACAACGGGTTGTTGAACTCGCTGTCTTCGGAAACATCGGAAACGCCTGCTGATTAGAAAACATTTAGAAACAATTCTATGATATAGAAACACTTGGGTTCAACCATGTTGTATAAATATCTATAAACCGGTAAAATAAAAGATTTGCGTACTGCAATGCGATATCTTTCAGCATATTAACCAACGCTCATGTTTCAGTCGGTTAGCGAAAGTATTTTATATTATGTTGTCTGCACGTTTATGCAAATTTGTGCACAACGGGTTGTTGAACTCGCTGTCTTTTAGTAAGAATGGGAATTTTATAATAAGAAAGTTCGTATAACATCGGAAACGCCTGCTGTTATCCCTAGAAAACATTTAGAAGCAATTCTATATTATGTAGCGCGGACGGTAGAATAAAAGATTTGCGTATAAACGCCGATGCGATCTTCCAGCATAAACCTGCACCGCTCATATTTTAGTCGGTTTGAAGTTTACCGAATTTCTATACCCCGCCTCATTTGAATATTTGATTATTGCTTTTATTATAATAATAAACAAACTATTTATTTGCTTGTGTGTCAAATCTTCTGTGGGGTGTTGTAGGGTAGCTCCTGGTGACTTTCAAAATTCACCTTGTCTGAAAATAAGGCCAAACACCACCAGTGCTTGGCAGGAAGTTCAGTGTTAACTTCCTTCTCGGAGTCCAGTTTAGTATATATATTTGCGTTGTCAACACCTCCGCCTCCTGAAGAGGGTGTAAAGTCCAAATACAGCTGGCATATGTTAGGGATATATTCCTTATAATACAACCGCTTTAATAAACTATTGGAATGATTTGTTGGCTATAGTTGCTGCAAAATGAGTCTGGTATTGTCTATATAAAGCCTTCGTCTATCAGTTACAGACTAACTGACCACAGTATGAGTTAATAGCATTTGTGAACCCCGCCTACTATTAAGACCACTATGATATCATACATTCCGTATACAGACGCTTGAATAAATAATAAATAAACCATCGAATTATAGATAGTGGCTCAGACAAAATGAGTCTGCTATTGTCTAGTGGCTTCGTCTATCGGTTACAGACGATCTGAAAACGGTTTTGTGCATAACAGCTGCCACCAACAATCGCTTTATAGGTCTGGCCTTCGCCTTACTCCCAACTGCGGGAGAGCGGAAGTTTGCTGTCACAGACTGCCTAAATAAAATAAACTAATAAACGAAACATGATCAAGGAAACAATATATGTATACTCATGATTATATACTGTAGTTTAAATTAAAGTATCACAGACAAATAAATCAAATTCTCTAAAAGGTTGGTGTACTGCCGAAATAGTGTGTAGGAGGTCTATTGTGAGGCCTTGTAAATACATATTAAGTCATTATATATTATTATTATACACACATATATATATAAATATTTCCTAAAAGACATGTTTGTCACTACTCAGAGTTTCATGCACAAGGCAATCATCAGGAAATCTGAGTAGTGACAATCATGAAACTCTGAGTAGTGACAAACATATATTTTAGGAAATATTTGTAATACGCTCTACCATCCCCGGTATTGAGCACTCTTATCAACGCCAATTTCCTACATATTTTGTTTTGGTATTATATAAATATATATATATATCAACCAAATTTTTGGCTGACGTTTTATATAAGTACCCCGAATTAAAAACATACCTAACCCTGATCCTAATACTGACCATAACTCTTACGAATTAGCTTTCGCTGTCCATGTGAGTCTCGTTAGCTCAATGGTTAGAGCGTCTCACCGGCAATCAGAAGGTTACAGGTTCGATTCCTCGGTCCGGGACTCAGAATCATTTTTCTGACGATATGAGCTTGACGATCGTCCACGTATCGTCTGTCTATACTCCGAGCTCTCCCACATTCACTACAAATGCTTTCTTTTAGAAATAACAGCTGATCTTAATTTCGAATTTTGCTACGGATAGTCTGACTACGTGAAGTCATATATGAAAGCCAAATTTTTAATTTTAGAGTATTTGATTTGTGTTTCTACGCGGCACAACAAAGACAACACAAGCCAAAACATTGCTCGTACATGAGCCTTGGATGCTATATATTTCACTCAGAAAATAAGCCACAAAGTTACCTGCGGAGGAGGCTAATCAGATTAGTGCTTTGGTGTTATCAGTGCCGGTGGCCGGTTCACAGCACATGGCACCTCCTCTATAAATATAATATACTAATGATTGAAGCTGTCATACAATACAACTAAAGTATATGCCAAGGTCTAGTCGCAACCAGACGTCTGAGCAAAGCGGTTTGAAAACGGCACTGGAACGTCAGAAAATGTCGTTGTGGTAGCAATATTGTCTTGAAAACGTCAAAAACCTGAGCGATTAGCAACATAATTACGCTAGTCGTAGGCGAAGAATAAAGAAGGCGAATAATTAAGTAGTTCAAAATTTAAATTTTAAAAATAACTAATTGGACGTTATATGCTGATCGTGGTTTAAACGGTGCGAAATGATAACGGAATCATTGACGGTGTCGGTGTGAACCACACAAATAGCTAAACTGCTGGTTTTACTTATGTAGAATTTCGGCAGCTTCATGGCAGTTTTGCTACACAACGAGTTACAGCTATTGTTATTGTAAAGGTTTGTGGTTTTACATGTAGACGCTAGTTGCTATAAACCCGTTGTCAAGACTGAGTGTTGGCGGCTTCGTGTGAACATATATAATCAACACCGAAACCTCTTATTTTCCACCGTCATCGTGTGTGAACGGTGTTAACTTGCTGACAGCAGCAGCAAAATCTTCCTGATGAGTGATGAAGTGGCCTTCGCTTGAAACGTAATTCGACCTCCTACTCACTATTTTGGCTTTACTTAGTCTTAGAGTTGTCGGTTACCGTTTGTATGGCTACAGGTTGTAAACCATGAACAGTGACGCGGGCGGAGCCGGAGAGGGCTGGGGGGCTTAGTTGGCTTAGTTTAGCTACCCCACTTTTTCTCTGGAATAAATTGAGGTTATTGGATCCACCGTAATTGGGTTTCCCAAGCTTGTATTAGACAACAAGCCGAACGTTAAGAATATATTATTGTAACTAAGCATTGAGACTATTGTAAAATGCTCCTAATACGTCTTTATTATTATTATTATTATTATTAGATTTTTTCCCTTAGCTGAAGCTTGATAAACCATAAACCACTACCATTGTAAGGTTTGTGATTTTAAACACTCACAAAGAGAGCAGCTGTCCGGACTGTTTTTAGTTCCTGTTGCTAATTCTTTTGTATCTTTAAATGACAATCGTCAGCGATATTTTGGTACCTTGACAAATGCGGAACTTTCAGCAATGAACAACAACACATTTATAGTTTGGACGCTCTTATAGCAGTTTCGATTGTAATAAATTACAGTCTTTGTTTTCTGAGTGATTTATAGAATTTACAAGCGTTTTTAGCCATTTCCGAGGTATGAATTTTGAAATATTTTCCGAGAGAGCATTCCTCCGATCCTTGTTAGCCCTCCCCCCACTTCATATATTGTTCCGCTGTCGGGAAAGAGGAAAGACATCTGCGTTTACCTGTATTGGGAAATATAGTGGTTTGTCGGGGCCGATTTAGGGCGTGTGTTGAAGGCCCCCAATGGGATTGATGCAGGGCGAAGCCACCGGAATTTTATCTATTTATTTTTTGCTTTAATAACAAAATACCTCTCAAATAGCTTAAATGAAGTCAAATCTTTCTTGAATTGTTCATCCTGTTTGTTCATCCTGAATCAAACACACACCAAAAATGTTCCATCTTGAAAAATATCACTAGCTTGCATAGATGTATTGACTAGAATTGACTCTACATCTTGGGTGATAATATAAAATAAAATATTTATTTAACGGCGGATACATAGGGAATGGTTACCCAATTTCCCGAGTCAAGGACTCGTGTTAAAAATGCTCGACTATGTGATATACGGAAGGTATTCTACGAGTTTTGAATGTGTTTTCCGGGCCCTGAAAGGGCGAGGGAAAATGCGAGAAATTAGTAAAATGTCTGGTTCGTGTTATCTTCAAAATCATCGAATGAGATATTTCTTACGCTGGGAACTCGACGGCAAGGTCGACAGGGGTTTGTTGCCATTATTTCTGGAATTCCAGCTCGTTTGTCGCAGTACTCGCCAAAAATGTTGTTTGTGTTTCCCCAAAAAGTCGATGCAGCCAAGAATTCAGAATCCAAGTTGTCAGAATTAAATAAATTAAAAACGTCAATGTTTATAGTTCAATATCGTCAATTATTATTGCACAGTTTGTTGCAGTGAAGCAGATTTTATCTCTTCCAAACTGGGAAAACTGGTATATAACAGGTTTTCTCTTGACTCATATTCAGAAAAAGTTTAGTTTAGTTTATTACATTTATCACTCTTAGGTGAACGGAATACCCCCGAAGCCTATAATTGATAGGGCTTCCTGCGACGCAGGCTATTCCGAGGGTTGCTACTTCGTGTACCGGACACAGATTATTAACATCATTGAAATATTTAGTTTAAAAGTAGGGTTAGTATTCCTTTATTTCAGGGTTAAATAGGACTTAGCACTACTAGAGTTTTTATTTGGGTTATGGTTCGGGTTTTTGTTCTTGTAAAGCTTCATAACCTTGATGTGTCTATGACGCGGTAGTCTGTGTCATTGTGTGTGCGGTATATACACGAAGGAGATGCCGTTCCGAGGGTCTACGATTTAAGGTCGTTATCCGAGAAGACCCGAACGGCGAAAGTCTTTATACCATTTGCTTCTATATTATCGCGGCAAAGGCAGTACTTTCTCCTCAATTATTTTTAAGACCCTGAGTGCAGGTGATCCGAGCCACATCTTTATCTTCGCATTTTGAAGATATTTTTTATCTTATACTTCACTAGCTTTACAGGAAGACTGAAGACATGACTTTAGTTAACAACGCGTGAAGTTATTATCACCATGGCTATTTATCGATCTCAATATAATAAATAGAACATTACACATGCAGGTTGCTTGGAGATAAGAATTTTATCTTCTCGTGTAGGTGATAATATTTCTCATAGCTCGTTCTCAATATCCGATGCACTCGTGAGAGACTATATATCACGAACACTCGAAAAATAAAATGTGTATCGCCGCACTGTCAAATAATATCCTCTCAATATATTAACTTATTCTAAAAACTTAACTCATTGATTATGATAATCACAGTTCTTTTAGAAATTTTAGCTTTTGGGTCATAAAATGTGCGTCAAATTAATATGCAAAGCATGACGCAGTAGTTTTTTTTATTTAGATCGCTTAATTTTAAATTGTTTATGTACCGCCCTTTGTTATATAATCCTTTATTTTGTATTTTAGAATAATATTTGTAAAATTTTGAAAATTAAATAAAATTCTGTAACTTTTTTCTGTAACCTTAGTCTGTGTCAAGGCGTTGGACTGCTCAGCGAAAGTCTTTTATATTATGTTGTTGTCTGCACGTTTATGCAAAGTTTGTGCACAACGGGTTGTTGAACTCGCTGTCTTCGGAAACATCGGAAACGCCTGCTGATTAGAAAACATTTAGAAACAATTCTATGATATAGAAACACTTGGGTTCAACCATGTTGTATAAATATCTATAAACCGGTAAAATAAAAGATTTGCGTACTGCAATGCGATATCTTTCAGCATATTAACCAACGCTCATGTTTCAGTCGGTTAGCGAAAGTATTTTATATTATGTTGTCTGCACGTTTATGCAAATTTGTGCACAACGGGTTGTTGAACTCGCTGTCTTTTAGTAAGAATGGGAATTTTATAATAAGAAAGTTCGTATAACATCGGAAACGCCTGCTGTTATCCCTAGAAAACATTTAGAAGCAATTCTATATTATGTAGCGCGGACGGTAGAATAAAAGATTTGCGTATAAACGCCGATGCGATCTTCCAGCATAAACCTGCACCGCTCATATTTTAGTCGGTTTGAAGTTTACCGAATTTCTATACCCCGCCTCATTTGAATATTTGATTATTGCTTTTATTATAATAATAAACAAACTATTTATTTGCTTGTGTGTCAAATCTTCTGTGGGGTGTTGTAGGGTAGCTCCTGGTGACTTTCAAAATTCACCTTGTCTGAAAATAAGGCCAAACACCACCAGTGCTTGGCAGGAAGTTCAGTGTTAACTTCCTTCTCGGAGTCCAGTTTAGTATATATATTTGCGTTGTCAACACCTCCGCCTCCTGAAGAGGGTGTAAAGTCCAAATACAGCTGGCATATGTTAGGGATATATTCCTTATAATACAACCGCTTTAATAAACTATTGGAATGATTTGTTGGCTATAGTTGCTGCAAAATGAGTCTGGTATTGTCTATATAAAGCCTTCGTCTATCAGTTACAGACTAACTGACCACAGTATGAGTTAATAGCATTTGTGAACCCCGCCTACTATTAAGACCACTATGATATCATACATTCCGTATACAGACGCTTGAATAAATAATAAATAAACCATCGAATTATAGATAGTGGCTCAGACAAAATGAGTCTGCTATTGTCTAGTGGCTTCGTCTATCGGTTACAGACGATCTGAAAACGGTTTTGTGCATAACAGCTGCCACCAACAATCGCTTTATAGGTCTGGCCTTCGCCTTACTCCCAACTGCGGGAGAGCGGAAGTTTGCTGTCACAGACTGCCTAAATAAAATAAACTAATAAACGAAACATGATCAAGGAAACAATATATGTATACTCATGATTATATACTGTAGTTTAAATTAAAGTATCACAGACAAATAAATCAAATTCTCTAAAAGGTTGGTGTACTGCCGAAATAGTGTGTAGGAGGTCTATTGTGAGGCCTTGTAAATACATATTAAGTCATTATATATTATTATTATACACACATATATATATAAATATTTCCTAAAAGATATGTTTGTCACTACTCAGAGTTTCATGCACAAGGCAATCATCAGGAAATCTGAGTAGTGACAATCATGAAACTCTGAGTAGTGACAAACATATATTTTAGGAAATATTTGTAATACGCTCTACCATCCCCGGTATTGAGCACTCTTATCAACGCCAATTTCCTACATATTTTGTTTTGGTATTATATAAATATATATATATATATATATCAACCAAATTTTTGGCTGACGTTTTATATAAGTACCCCGAATTAAAAACATACCTAACCCTGATCCTAATACTGACCCTAACTCTTACGAATTAGCTTTCGCTGTCCATGTGAGTCTCGTTAGCTCAATGGTTAGAGCGTCTCACCGGCAATCAGAAGGTTACAGGTTCGATTCCTCGGTCCGGGACTCAGAATCATTTTTCTGACGATATGAGCTTGACGATCGTCCACGTATCGTCTGTCTATACTCCGAGCTCTCCCACATTCACTACAAATGCTTTCTTTTAGAAATAACAGCTGATCTTAATTTCGAATTTTGCTACGGATAGTCTGACTACGTGAAGTCATATATGAAAGCCAAATTTTTAATTTTAGAGTATTTGATTTGTGTTTCTACGCGGCACAACAAAGACAACACAAGCCAAAACATTGCTCGTACATGAGCCTTGGATGCTATATATTTCACTCAGAAAATAAGCCACAGAGTTACCTGCGGAGGAGGCTAATCAGATTAGTGCTTTGGTGTTATCGGTGGCCGGTTCACAGCACATGGCACCTGCATAACTCAGTTAGTAGCCATGATGTTCTGTAGTATAATATATTATAACTCATGAGTTAGTAGCCGTGATGTTCTGTAGTATAATATATTATAACTCAGCGATGTTCTGTAGTATAATATATTATAACTCAGTTTGCTCTATAAATATAATATACTAATGATTGAAGCTGTCATACAATACAACTAAAGTATATGCCAAGGTCTAGTCGCAACCAGACGTCTGAGCAAAGCGGTTTGAAAACGGCACTGGAACGTCAGAAAATGTCGTTGTGGTATCAATATTGTCTTGAAAACGTCAAAAACCTGAGCGATTAGCAACATAATTATGCTAGTCGTAGGCGAAGAATAAAGAAGGCGAATAATTAAGTAGTTCAAAATTAAAATTTTAAAAATAACAAATTGGACGTTATATGCTGATCGTGGTTTAAACGGTGCGAAATGATAACGGAATCATTGTCGGTGTGAACCACACAAATAGCTAAACTGCTGGTTTTACTTATGTAGAATTTCGGCAGCTTCATGGCAGTTTTGCTACACAACGAGTTACAGCTATTGTTATTGTTACTGTAAAGGTTTGTGGTTTTACATGTAGACGCTAGTTGCTATAAACCTGTTGTCAAGACTGAGTGTTGGCGGCTTCGTGTGAACATATATAATCAACACCGAAACCTCTTATTTTCCACCGTCATCGTGTGTGAACGTGTTAACTTGCTGACAGCAGCAGCAAAATCTTCCTGATGAGTGATGAAGTGGCCTTCGCTTGAAACGTAATTCGACCTCCTACTCACTATTTTGGCTTTACTTAGTCTTAGAGTTGTCGGTTACCGTTTGTATGGCTACAGGTTGTAAACCATGAACAGTGACGCGGGCGGATCCTGAGGGGGCTGGGGGGCTTAGTTTAGCTACCCCACTTTTTCTCTGGAATAAATTGAGGTTATTGGATCCACCGTAATTGGGTTTCCCAAGCTTGTATTAGACAACAAGCCGAACGTTAAGAATATATTATTGTAACTAAGCATTGAGACTATTGTAAAATGCTCCTAAAAATGCTCCTAATACGTCTTTATTATTATTATTATTATTAGATTTTTTCCCTTAGCTGAAGCTTGATAAACCATAAACCACTACCATTGTAAGGTTTGTGATTTTAAACACTCACAAAGAGAGCAGCTGTCCGGACTGTTTTTAGTTCCTGTAATCCTGTTGCTAATTCTTTTGTATCTTTAAACGACAATCGTCAGCGATATTTTGGTACCTTGACAAATGCGGAACTTTCAGCAACGAACAACAACACATTTATAGTTTGGACGCTCTTATAGCAGTTTCGATTGTAATAAATTACAGTCTTTGTTTTCTGAGTGATTTATAGAATTTACAAGCGTTTTTAGCCATTTCCGAGGTATGAATTTTGAAATATTTTCCGAGAGAGCATTCCTCCGACCTTGTTAGCCCTCCCCCCACTTCATATATTGTTTCGCTGTCGGGAAAGAGGAAAGACATCTGCGTTTACCTGTATTGGGAAATAGTGGTTTGTCGGGGCCGATTTAGGGCGTGTGTTGAAGGCCCCCAATGGGATTGATGCAGGGCGAAGCCACCGGAATTTTATCTATTTATTTTTTGCTTTAATAACAAAATACCTCTCAAATAGCTTAAATGAAGTCAAATCTTTCTTGAATTGTTCATCCTGTTTGTTCATCCTGAATCAAACACACACCAAAAATGTTCCATCTTGAAAAATATCACTAGCTTGCATAGATGTATTGACTAGAATTGACTCTACATCTTGGGTGATAATATAAAATCGCGCTGTGTTTCCATACTGTGACCGAGATGACCACCCGGACTGGGCTGGAAAGAAAAAGCTAAATGTACGCGACAAAGTTTATCATCACCTGTATTTTCTCGACAACTTTTTATTTCGAAACACCTGTTTGCTCGTGTGTAGGTTATACATTGAAAACCTGCCCGCAAACGTGGGAAAATAAATGCAGCCGTTCAGTGCAACTCGAGCGAGCCAACTCGGGTAGCGCCGCTGGCGCTCGACCAGGAGGGTTAATAATTCTCATGACTCATGTAAACACCTAAAACACGGGATGAAATTCTCGGCAAAGCGGGCTAGCTCGGGTACTGCTCACACACCCCTTTATTCTTTTAAAATAGTATACATGGCCCTTTCCAGTTTCCAGACCCAAATATTGGGAAATTCCAACCTCAAGATGATTGGAAAAATGCGTCTGTTTTAGTTCCTATAAACACAGCATCGCACTTATATAAAACTTATATTTCTTTATTATTATTTACCGCTTGGGCTTCATGCCAGTCGTATTATTTGTGCAAGCTCTGTTTCTCAACAGGCCCTCGTAACGGGTGTTTCCGTGTTTGGATGGGAAGTTATGTATAGCACCTCTTCGTAAGCTTTTTGTTGATTTGTATAAGAGATGACCTATAGGGGTTCCTACCCTAATATCATAACCACAACCCTATATAGGGTTAGTTTAGGGTGAGGGTTGTGGTTTATTACTTTATTAGGGTTAGGATTGGCTTATGTGGTTGAAATTAGGCTACATTTGGCTTTATTAGGGTTTGGATTAGATCTTCCGAGGGATGCTATACAACACGCGCGTTTCTATAGTCTGCACATTTCTGCGTGACACACTTCCCCCCAGCTGCAGTCGCATTTCCCGGTTGGCAAATATTGCAATAAGTTCTTTGAAAAGCGATATAGTCAAAAAGTGACGGTCACTTAAACTAAATTGGATGTATAGTTCCTTCATTATTTCGCGAGGTGTGGGTTCGGGTTAATTTTCGCGTTGATATTTGGGTTAGCATTAGGTTTAATTAGTATATTAAGGTTGTTCATTTATCGACTAAGCGCCGAGGTACATGTGCGCCAATTGTCGAGCTCCGTCTCCCGTCCCAATATCAGAGAGTATAGAGAGAGAGTTCTCCGGTTAGACGTCGCTCAATGCGGGTTATAGTAGACTCTATAACCCGCATTGAGCTATACCAGAACTCAGATGGCAGAGCGAATGCTACGTCGGTGTACTAGTTCGTACTTAAAGCAGTTTCAGTTTAACTGTCGTTTTGAAACATCAAGAAATGAGGAAAATAATGTCCTCGTATTTTGAACAAGGAGTTGAGGAAGTAGACGGCGCGACGTAACAGGAACGGCTTCAAGGACTTAGACCTCTCATCATTCTCTTTTGAAAAATGATATTGTTCAAAGTCACATCCTATAACATTTCCATACGGTCGGGTATTTTACGAGTTTCGGATGTATTTAATGGGATATTTATTACATGACCGTTCACATGAAATAGATAATTCGCATGCGATATTTTACTTTGGATTTTCCATACAAGGCAGATTTTACCTCTTCTAAACTGGTATATAGAAGTGTGCAATACGGAATTTAGTGTGTATTCCGTTCCTGGATTTGACCAGTTCTCTTAACCTTATTAGCAAAATTGTGACGCCATTGTCTTCTTCTTATTTATTATTATTATTATTGTATTTCCGCACAGTTCATTGAAATGTACTGGTTTAAAACTAGGAGCAAGTTGCTACCCGCAACCAATGGGGAAGTGATCAGCCAAATATAACCATCAGTCCACTGGCTTTGAGCTGAGCGTTATATCACCTTGATGTCCAAAACTCTTCGAATAATTCTCGCTGTTCCAAGTAATAATGTCTTTTGTAATATTTCCACTGGTATTGCTGTCCAAACCTTACAACTACTGGGACAACTTCCACACGTTTTAACTTCCACATTCTTGCTATTTCCGTTTTGGTACTTCGTAGTTTTTTCCATTTCCTTCACTCCTACCCTATTGTCTCCACGACTCTCCAGGTACTGCATTGTCAATAATACAAGCCTCCTTTTCTTTAACCACTATAATCACTAGATGGCTGGTCTTCTGTGTTCAATTTCATGGTCGCATTGAATATTGAAGTCCCACAATACATACCACTTTCCATCACACTTAGTGGTTGGTGCTCATACCATTTATCAACATGCTCCAGATAATATTTTCTACACAATTCCCCAGTGAAGCGGACCTGTGAATAGAAACAAGGGCGACGGAATAGGACCAATATTTGAGACCAATATTTTTACGATTTTAGAGCTAAAACACTGTTTCTTCCCTTGTTTAACTGGTGGTTTAATTAAGTAAATTCAGCGAAAGATAAACTAAGTTATTCAAAGGTCTGGTTCGTTTTCCCCTTGAATTCGGCTGGTGCCATGTCCGTTCTTACAGACTTTCTCACCTCCCAAACGTGCTCATTTTGGGCACAATCAATGAACCTGACAAGTCTATGAGGAACAGTCTCAGAATACAGGAATTTCAGAGATTCTAGTTTTCAAACGTTTTTCGGGGGAGCATGCCCCCATGCAGTTTCGAGTTCTACCAAACTTTCCCGAGTGTTTCTAGGCTAACTGTATATAGGAACAAGGAAAAAAAATGTTTTCTATTTCTTTTATAAAATCACATTTTGAAAATAGGTAAAATGTAGGAAAAAGGTTTATTTGTTGAAATCATGAAAATGTAAATTCTCCAATAATCACTCTCAGCTGTCAATACGACTGAATTGTGCGAGAGCAAAAGAAATTTTGACAATAAATACATGAATGTTGTCATAAAAGATCAGAATTTAACATTTTTAAACTTGTTTAAAACGTTTTAGTATCCCCTTTCGTCTGACTTAGTCAAAAGGAACGGGAAAATGTACTTGTTTCTAAATGAAAATGCTGCAAGCTGATTGGCTATGCCACCAGCGTCGAGTGACGTAGTATCGCCCAGGCAGTCCTCCACTGAAAGAACAAAATGAATAAAACTGAGTGGAATTCAAAAGAACGAGGTTGATGCTGCACACATACGATGCTACGTGGAATCCAAGCAGTTATTTCCAAGTAGTTTATTTTATTATAAGCCGTTCACCATTGTGCAAAAAAAACACCAAAATATAGAGCTCAAGCTCATAATGTAATTGTTAAATAGAAACATGGCTTTTCAAAATGTTATTTTATAGGCCGATCTATACACGATACGATTTCTTGTATACCATTGTCATCTTGGTGTATGTGATCAAACTGTACACGCGTGTCAACATTCGTCATCGAATTATGTCGTGTGCAAACAATTGTATTTAATAAATAGAAAATGGCCGCTCGTGTTTATATTTGAACAATAGAATACGTTTGCCCGTAACGTTATCGAAACCCGAGTGACGTAATAAAAACACGAGAGAAGTGTAGGGAGAAGCACGATCCGCCGAGGCAAGTGCTTTCCCAACTTCTCGAGTGTTTTTATTACTTCACGAGGGTTTCGATAACGTTATAGAGACCCAAGCAAACGTATTCTATTATATTTATAAAATAATTTAGAAACAATTTCTTATACTTTGGATAATTACAATATATAACGCTTTTGATTTTGATTCAATGCAAATTCTCATTAGTTACTGACGTCATTACGGTCTCCGTAGCGGGATCGAGACCGACAAGCTGACCAATCACAGCGTGCGTAGAGTAAAATTATTTTATAAAGCCTGATACAAACACGAGAGAGAGTTAATGGGAGAATTTGAAAGCTTATGTCAACCCGAGCCACAGGTGAGGGTTTGCATATACTAGTACTTTCAAATTCGACCAAACTCTCGAGTGTTTGCATCAGGTTATAAGACTGCGAAATATGCTGTGACGTCACAACCGTGATTGCATAGCCTGATATAAACACGGTAACTGACCAATCACAGCGTGCGTAAGATACGACAATCATATACAACAATGTACGCGGTACACCAGAATGACAATCGTATACAATGAATCGTATTGTGTAGAAGGGCCTAAAGTCTTCGGTTTAATACTGATATATTTTATTCATTGTTTAATTTGTTCTAGTGTTTTTATACCAAAGCCGTAGTTGATTCTTTTGCGGTCTCGGGTTCCTTCTTCGCCATCTCCAACTCCTGCACAATCTCATCGTGGAAACAATTGAAAATGTCGCATTTCATCGACAACTTCTTTGATAAAAACAAATATCTCGTCAAATAAGAAATCAGAATTATCATCATGAACGAACAACACATGGCAAAGGTGCGGAACGGGAACAGCTGGCCATCGGTAGGGTTGTAATAGGGATACTCGATGAACGGTTTCAGGTTGATCACAGATTCACCCCCACCGACCCTAAGTATCACAGCAGTGATGTACCCCATCATTGCGCCGTAGGTGTTAGCCTCGGGGACGTAGATAACGCAGCAGAGTTGAGGGAAGAGAATGGCGTAGACCAAGTCGGAACACAGATACCAAAGTGCGTAGATAGATTGAACTTTCAGTGCCATTACTGTGGCCAGCATTCCGACTCCCAAGATTGCAAAGCGAATGACCCAGATTATTTCACCCTCTGAGGCCTGGGAGAGAGAGATTAAAAGACAATTAAAAGTATTGCTGTGTAAAATTGGAATTGGGACAGTACATGATTATGCACACTGCACATGTAACATATCAGAAAAGAAACTGAAAGACAGTCGGCACATCACTTGTCTGAAGATTGTACTATGACATTGTTCGATGCTCAGCGAAATGAAAACATTTCGTGCAGGCTGCCATCAGAAGCGTGCGCAAAAAGTATACGCAAAAATATTCGACAACTGATTCATTTTGCCTCAAACAATAATATAACTACCGCGTAGTAGATACAAGAATCAACTGAAGACAGATAGTCTCTGTCGCCTATAGCGAAACTATACATAGCGTGGTCCGAGAAAGTGGTTCCAAAGGTCTCGAGCTCCAGTATGGCGGCGGTCAGCTACTTTCGGGTTCAATTTCAGAACAATAGATTATCTATATCCAGTCTATTATAGAGATCAGTGGTCAGCACAAACATCGCTTGGAGCTCAGGATTTTTCCTGAGTAATTGTCTACAACTTGTCTCTCTTTCGCAGAGTCTTCTCTGTTGTTTACCACGCGAGCTCTGTCCCTCCCTGTGTGCCTTAAAGTGCCACTACGATCAAATTTTTACCTATCGATATTTTTACGTATTTATAAAGCAGAGCTGCTAAATATTACTTGGTCGAAACCGTTTTGCGATTCGACGATGGCAAGTATTATTTTTCTTACTCCGAATCTGGAGTTGTTATGTCCGCCATTAATTGTTCATGTTCTTGACCAGCGTAACGAAGTGACGTCAGATTCTCAACGCGAAGACTCCACGTGGCTAATTCTTCAAGTAAATCAAGGTCGTTTTTTTAAATTCTTCGTCTGAAAGGCTGGACATTTCATCTACTTCTCGAAAAAAACAAGAAAACAAATAACCTCGACCGAATTGAGAATTTGACGTCACAAACAATATTATCTTTTGAAATTGCGGGCTCAAATAATAGTGATTTCAGAGCTGCTCAAAATACTTACTTCAAAATACCATTTTTTAGTTTTTTTTTACATCGATGATCACTTTCGACCCTGAAATACTATTCTATGCGAAAGAAAATCTAAAAGACGGGGGTGAATTTTCATCGTAGTGGCACTTTAAATATTCTTTTATGCGCGTATAAATTAGCCTTTACAACGTTAGGAAGCAAAGATTCCGGATTTTGAATTACTGTACTAATAATGTCTAGTATAGCAAATACACACTTGTTCACATCACTACATCAACTCTAATTTTTCGTCTGCACGTGAAATCACAACAGCGCCGATTGGATCGCGACACTTACCTTAGGTCTAAAAATCAGCTTATAGATATTTCTTGCAAACATAGAGCTGGCAGAAAGTACGGAGGAATCGGCTGAAGACATAACTGCCGCAGAAACTGCGCCTAACCCGACGAACGAGACCACATTCGGCGTCAAATATTGTAAGACCAAAGGTAGAAGACGACTAGCATCCTCTGTACGTAGAGTCCCATTGACTGTGAGTTTTGTGTAGGATGTTTCTGTCCAGTCTAAACTCAAGAAGGTAGACAACAAATTATCAATATAATAATTAACGACTTTGAGAAGCATTATTTATTTATTTTTAAAAATATTTTACAACACTCAGCCACTTTTATAAGGCAAAAATAAGTTTGAGCCGTCGAGCAACTAATGAATGTCAAAACAAAATGGCGGCGTCCAGAAGCATAAAATACGAGAATGAAAACGTTATCTCGAGCAGATATCGTTTAAATTATTAACATTTCTACACTGTAAAAACAATTAAAATAACAAATTCAATTTGGTTGTCTCAGATTTATCAATTGACCATTTTTTACGGGTTGAAACAGCCAAATTTATTGGTTGAAACAACAAATAATTACCAAACGCAACCAGGTGATAAATCAGACATCGTTTGACGCTACTCTGGCTTTAAAAAGTTTTTTGAACGTAACTTTAAAAGTTACTGTCCATGACCCAACATTTCGACACTCCAATCTAGTGTCTTCATCAGGGGTGATCGTTGTAAAGTTAGGATCCCTATTTATACCCTCATAGAACCGATGATGACGTTATCAATTAACAAGATGCAAATAAGCTTCTGGTAATAAACCACCGTCATCGCGATTCAATGAGGCGTGGGTGCTATTGATATGCCAAGCCTCCAGACAACGTCTCTGATATAATGAAACAACCCAACTACGGTCATTTTAATAAAAATATTTGGTTATTTTAACCATTCAAATTGGTAGATAGATTATCTAAGATGAAGTAAATGACGTAAGGTAAACTTATATTTTGTTCAAATAACCTGAAGTATAATGTTTACACTGTAAAAACAGATTGGTTGAAACAACCAGTTAATAATAATAATAATAATAATAATAATAATGGTTTATTTAACAGATCCATTTTACATGGCTCTTCCCTGTTAAAGTGCTAATATAATAAGAAATAATAACATTAAATTAAAATAAAATACTAATGTACAACAATATAAGGAACAAAAATAAATAGAATGCTAAACATCCATATATAAGTCAATTTACAGGTATATACTTCATGTGATTTTTTTATATAAAAATTATTTAGAATTAATAAATTGTTTATAGTTTTCACAGTTTGATAGGTTGTCTCAATAATGCAGTTCAGGGGTGGCGCCAGAGGGGGGGGCAGGGGGCTGCAGCCCCCCTGTCGGGGAAAAATTAACAATTCGTCGGGGAACGAGCTGGAAGAAAAAAAGAAAAAAGAAGAAAAAAGTTCGTCTTTTGTTTTCTTAGAATCGTAAAAGTTTTTTACGCATTAACAAACGTTTCGCTAAACAACATCAAAGGTAATCAACTTTCATCTCGTGACACAAATCTATCACCTCTGTGTTGTTTCGCGCGCTCACTACGTCATCTAGTTTTTGCGTGAATATTATTGTTAGAGTTAGTTTAGTATACAGTGAGGAAATACTGACTATAAATTCATGATTTTCACTGTTTTTTTATTTTAATTTTTTTTGTTAAACTGCCCTCAAAATGCAGGAAATAGCGTTTCAGAGGCTTAGAAAATCAAAAATTCCCCGGGGGAGCATGCCCCCGACCCCCCTAGAGGAACTACAACAACCATTTAGCCCGCTGTCGGGTACCTTAGCCCCTGCGTCGGGGAATTCCTGGCGCCACCCCTGATGCAGTTTAATCGAGTGAAATGCCAAATATTACTTTTGTATCTATATCTACCATATGGATAAGCAAATGTTAACAATGTAGTTACTTGTTGAAGCGCCAACAGCTCCAATAAGAACAGCAGGAATGGCCATTACAATGCAACCAAACGAGGCAGAAAATGATAAATATTTGGCTTGACGTGATGTTCTGCACGAAAGAACTCTTTGGAAATACACTTGCCAAGGAATTCCACCAAATGTCTGAAGATAACATAAAAAGGGGGCATAAGGGGTGATTACCTAAGACGAGCTGGCCCGAAACGGACTTGCTCGACAAACAGTAGTAAAAACAGACCAGCCCAGTTCCCGCACCAACCAACCAGGCTATCTCAATCGATTTTACACATTACGATGTTTCACTTGGAAAGCGAAAAATCTGAGCATTATACAATAGTCTCAATGCTCTTGCACCAATAAAAGTTACTTATAAAACTAAGTTTTTTTTACATTATTTTTTTACATTATAAATCCAACTACTGCATATATAATTTCTCCTCAAGATCCTGAGTTGGGGTCTAATCCAGGATTTAACCTGTGTAAGCAGAAAACAAAATGACAGAGAGCAAAACAAAAACTCACAAGTAACAAGGCGTAATCCATCCAAACACCAGCGAATTTTGAATCCCATTCACCAATCCACGCTTTTTTATTGTCAATAATATTGCTCACGGCAGAATGCGTCATTGCAAATGGGACAGCAACCCACTAGGAAAAAAACCCAGGGAAACTCAGAGATTTTATACCATGAAATAACATTTGACTGTATGATAAGGTTCATATATGTTGAAATAATAAACAATGGTTGCTCACGGTGCTTAGAACAGGAAAAAACAATCATGATAGAACAAACATGTTTGATATTGTTATCATTGTTGCTGAACCTTGTTAACAAGTTGTAACAGTATTGATGACTAAACAATGTAACAATATTGTTATCATGGCTGAACAACATTGTTGACAACCTTGTTGACAATATTGTTCACAGTTGATCACACAACATTGTTCACAGTTGACAGCACAACCTTGTTGATAACCTTGTTGACAATATTGTTCACAGTTGGCAGCACAACATTGTTCACAGTTGACAGCACAACATTGTTCACAGTTGGCAGCACAACATTGTTCACAGTTGGCAGTACAACATTGTTCACAGTTGGCAGTACAACATTGTTCACAGTTGGTCACACAACATTGTTCACAGTTGGCAGCACAACATTGTTCACAGTTGACAACACAACATTATTCACAGTTGGCAGCACAACATTGTTCACAGTTGACAGTACAACATTGTCATTGTTCACAGTTGGCAGTACAACATTGTTCACAGTTGGCAGTACAACATTGTTCACAGTTGGTCACACAACATTGTTCACAGTTGGCAGCACAACATTGTTCACAGTTGGTCACACAACATTGTTCACAGTTGGCAGCACAACATTGTTCACAGTTGGCAGCACAGCATTGTTCACGCCTGTTGACAACTTCCAGCACGTTGTGTGTTTTTATACGCACAGTATAGCCAATGCCCGCAAACGAACAAACCGCGGGCGCACGCTATCTATCTAGTGCATTAGTACAATTTATGCACTAGTCAATTGAAACCACATCCCCCGACCCCCGGGACATAGCGGGGGTGTAACGGGGACATGGCCGTGGCAAAACGTTCTTGTAACGCTGCATTTTACCGGGGGGGGGGGGGCGGGGACAGTAACGATCTGCTAAATTTGCGGGGATTTTTCGCGGGGATTGTAATGCGACCTGTAAATGTGGGTGCCTGCGTCTATCTATATACAATCTATCACCTGAACATATCGCTATGTCCTCAATATGGATAGATTGTGTATATTGTATAGATTGCGTAGATCGCGTAAATTGTGTAGATAGAATGCGTACATTGCGCAGAACGCGTAAACTACATAGATAGCGTAGAGTGCATAGATTGTGCAGATCGTGCGTAGATTGCAAAGATCGCGTAGCAGCATAGGTCACAAATGCGTTAACTGCATACTGAGATCGCGTAGACAGCATAAACTGCATAAATCGCGTAGACTGCATGGATCGCGTTATCTGTGTAGATATCTGTGTAGCGCGGACTTGGTAGATTCGGGACATTATCAGACTCGTATTAAAACGCCACTGTAGACTAGGGTTGGCTGTCACTTTTTCGATGATTATTATTATAGAAACCAGCTCACCAAAATCTGGTAAGTCACCAGGGCCATGCATTTGGGTGGGGATTGTAACAGCAAACTTTCCCCGGGGGGCGGGAAAAAATGTAACACTCCACAAATGTTACAATCCCCGCTATGTCCCGGGGGTCGGGGGGCCGTGGTTTCAATTGACTGGTGCATTAGTGAACTTACCAGTCCTACGAAAATACATATGAGTTGAACGATGTCCGTATACGCAACGGAATAAAGACCCCCGAAGAAAGTATAGAGGATTGCTATCGCCGCTGACACAATAATCGCCACTGTATTATCAAGGTCGATGACCACGCTGATGGATGCCCCAAGAGCTGCAAGAATGGCTCCGGACCAAAATATCTCTCCGAGTAAAGCTGGAATGTACATCATTCCACCCATCCGTGATCCGTACTTTTCTTGAAAGGGATCCAACATGGTGACATATTTCCGAGAACGCATCTTTTCTGCGAACAGTAGTCCCCCTATCACCAAAACATACGATAGGTGAATTATTGGAATTTTTACAATTTTCATTTGGGCTGGTTACTTCCCTTACAAAAATTCCACATGATTTTACACGCGTGAAAATCACATGTTACTTTGTGAAATATTACATGAAATTACCGTGAAATATTACATGTGAAATATGTGTGGAATATTCACATGTGATCACATGTTTCAAAATCACATGTTATAAATCACATGTGAATGTTTTTCACACGTTAGACTTTCACATGAGATTTACATGTTTCGAAATCACATGTGAAATAATCACACATGTGGAATATTCACATGTAACCACATGCTTCAAAATCACACGATGTGAAATAATCACATGTGAAAGTTTTTCGCATGTTAGACTTTCACATGAGATCACATGTGACCACATGTGTGAAGTCATGTGGAATTTTCGTAAGGGTTAGCCGGGTTTGGGGCCGAAGATAAATTGGTTGGGTAACTGAACATTTTGATGAGTTGGGTAAGAGAAAAAATATCATATAAGGCAAAGATTGGGTATAGGAAAATGTTATAAATACAGTTCTAAATTTCATAATCTAACATGTCCATTGATGTGACATCACTATTAACAAGCTGGTCTTTAATTTCTGCTCCGGTGTTGCTCTCCTATAGCGTTCTTTTATCTCTCATATAGTTCATATCATCCCCTCGCCCGGCGCGAAGCCCCGGCCGAAGGGCTAGGGTGCTAATATCGACCGGCGTTTAGTCCCTTATCACGCGAGATCCAAGCCGTACCTAGATCTAGGATCAGTTTATAGGTATATATATATATATGATCAACCGTCCTCATGCGCGGCATCGGAAAATGTGGCACTGGTAACTAGATACTCAGATTAAATTGAACCGTCACAAGAGACATAGTTTTTTGAGGAAATAGAAATCCGACTTGACTCGCTAATTCCAAATCTGTTTTCAGAATTGAAAACGGTTATATATTGAGCCGACAAAGCCCGGACTAATTTCTAAGTACATAAACAATTTTTACGAAGGGTATTCACGTTCTCGTAATATAGTAGACACATATGTTATGTATTTTGACTCGCTAATTCCAAATCTGTTTTCAGAATTGAAAACGGTTATATATTGATCGAGATATTCAACATAATATTCGACGAAGTGACCGGCTAAATCATAGCGCCGACAAAGCCGACTAACTTTCTAAGTACATAAACCATTTTTACGAAGGGTATTCACGTTCTCGTAATATAGTAGACACATATTTGATGTATTTTGACTCGCTAATTCCAAATCTGTTTTCAGAATTGAAAACGGTTAAATATTGATCGAGATAACGTTCAAAATAATATACGATGAAGTGACCAGTTTATAATCGACTAATTTCTAAGTACATAAACCGTTTTTACGAAGGGTACTCACGTTCTCGTAATATGGTAAACACGTATGTTATGTATGTTGACTCGCTAATTCCAAATCTGTTTTCAGAGTTTAAATCGGTTAAATATTGGCCGTGATAACGTTCAAACATTTCTTCGACGAAACGGGCTTTTGGAAATTGTGAATTTTTGCAAAACAGAAATACACGGCCACGGCGTGCGAGGTTTGGGCACCATGGATGGAGAAATTCCCGTATGAGGGGAGGGGGGGGGGGGGGGTAGAAAAGGCGGGCGAGGGGATTATTGCGAATTCGTATTTCTAGTTTTAGATATAGTATAGCTGTTCAGTCGATATTAACTTAAGACGTACCAATTGTTAAACTAAGCGCATATCCCCAAGGAGCCTGGACCCAAATTAGACCACTTGTGAATGTAGACTCGCTTGTTCCATTGATGTAGCCACCACCTACCCATGTTGCTGCAGGTAGAGATAAAAAATAAACAAATAGTGAATAACTAATAATTAGCTCAGAACTCGAAATTTTATCCACGACTATATTTCACACCAATCGACCATTCTCACGCGTATATATATTCCCCTGTTTGAGGGTATATCAATATGCTTATAATCAAAATAATTGCCATGAATTATTCGATCCCATGCAGAGAGCCCGCCAACTGTGTGAACCCTAATAGTGCTAATACTAACCCTAATACTAGAAGTTACTATCGCAAGGGAAGTGCTGCCTTAAGTCATGGGAAGCCTAATTTTTTATAAAATTTCCAAAATGAAGTACGCATTTTTTTCAATTCTTTTAAATATAACCCTAATAGTAACACGTTTTCATTTCTTATCGGGAAAGCGCAATACTGATTTTGAGAGTTGAGTCGACAGCGCAAACTCAGGGATAAGTATTTTTAAATCACTATATTTATTTATTTTTATTTACAAGCTTTGCCACATTGAGTAGCAAGGATACCCCACAGAGCTTATCGCTCCATTACGGGCCCTAAGATAAAAAACATAAACTAACACAGGGGCGGATCTAGACCGTAGCAACTGTAGCGCATGCTACAGTCAGATTTTGAGACAGATTTTGAGAAAATCATAACTAAATTTAAATTGCAATAATACTTTTCAGACAACTTTTCCAAGGTTCTGTGGTATCATTCTAAGCCATTTTTGTCATTTTGCGCGCGATATGCGTCCGCGATTGGGCATACTCCTTGCCTCCCCAAGAGCCTGCATTGCTCTTGGCTAGCGCTTGCCCGCATATAATGTCTAGCTACATATCATCACTCTAAATGCGCATTTGCTGCGTCGGCTACAGTCATACGAGCCGTAGGACTGTAGCGAAAATGTAGCAGACCAATCCAAACGCCAGATTTCTATGACGTCGGCTACATTAGACTGTAGCCAACTGTAGCCGACGTCATATGCTCGCAGCTTTTGAATGATGTGATATTTACATGTAGTGCGCTTAGTTCGTGCAGCTTCAATGGCTCCATTAACAATGTTTTACAACAACTGTTGCCCTATTGAATACATTGGATGTAAAGTTATTCTCTGGAGGAAGAGTCAGATAGACTAATCGTCCTTAAACGGTGCTGTGAGCATGTTATTGTGCGAGAAGTTGGGAAGAAGAAGGATTATCTGCATGCATGTTCAGTTCCCTCGCAGCCGGTAAGCTCAATCTGTGAATGATCATACTCATGCATAATAATTATATTATTAAATATGCTAATGATCTGTGTAAAACAAATCGAAAACTCTAAAAGGTTGGTTTACTGCCGAAATATTGTTTAGGGTCTTAGGCCCTTTGATTTAGAGAGTATTAATACTTGAATTAACTTGAGTATTTAAATTTGGGGATATTTATATGGAAATCGAGCCAAGAGAGTGTAAATTACATGCATTAATATGTCATGTGTATTATAATATTATAATGTAAATAAGTTTCGTTTTGCGAGTACGACATTTACGTCTTTACGATGTCAATACTATTATGTATGTGAAGTTTGAATTTGAGCATTGCATATGTGTTGTGATACCACTTGCTCCTTTGATCTTGTATATACTGTAGAGAACAACAGCAGATGGTAATTGTCTTTACAATGCTTGTTATATTACTCTGTGTGGTAGCGAGTCCCTAGTCATATATGTACCTCTGCTGTCTTACAAGCATTGAACTGCATATGTAATGCATACTCTCAATTTATACTTCCCACCCATTGGTTGAGCAGCAGTGTATTAATGCATTTGCAGATGAAGCAAATGCCTTTGCTATGTGTTTGTCTGAAAATGCATGTAATGAATCATTTGACAAGAGAAGATCGATCAAAGGCTGTTGTTGCAGAAGTTTACAATAATGTCCATAACTCTCAATTTTCCTCATTTGTATGTCTTCTTTCACTATTAGTGTGATCAATTAAACTTCCCATTGAATCATACTATCCAATTTCTAAGAGCCAACAAAGACCAGATGATATTAACCCTCAAGAATAGGTTGATTCCCTTGCTTTCATGTTCAACTGCACCATTTTGCCAAGAGAAGCAAATGGGATGATATTCAAATTGAGCAAATACACCTTTTTATGTGCGCACGCATCATTACATATAGACTATCTCAAGACAACAGTAATTCCTACGACTAAAGATCATTATGTTTCCCTTTGCCAGCCCAAATAAAGTGCCAATTAATCAAGAAGAATTTTTCATTAAGCCATTGTTTAACATATTTATTTAACATTATTTAAGCCATTATTAACTGATTTTGCCCAATCCTGACCACAGTTTGCTGCTCTACCAATATGATTTTCAACTGTCAATGTTTTCTGGTCACTATTGTGCTGCTCTACCAACATGATTTTGAACTGTTTCAATTTGTGCTTCCTACAACCATTACCTTGCTGCTATACCGAGATGATTTTGGGCCCTTTCTCAATATATGAGCAACCGAAATGTAAAATTATTATAGCATCAACTCAAGTCAGGATTAGGGTTGGTATTAGGGTAACCCTAATCCTGAAACTGACTTGAGTTGATGCTATAATAATTTTACAGTTAGGATTAGGGATTGGTTTGTATTTCGGTTGTTCATATATCGAGAAAGTGCCTGATTTTTAACTAATTTTGCTTCCTGACCAATATTAGACTGCTGTACAGTACAGTACCAACAAATTGTTGAACTGTTTGTGCTTCCTGACCACTACTGTACATTAACAGCCATGGTAGTGATTTTTCCTTCTTGTGAATGTGATGTCTTGCAGGGTTGCATAGTAAATTAATTTTACTGTCTTGTGCAGGAAAATAAATTTATCAAGCATCTGCATTGTATAAAATCTTGCTTGAAGTAGTTATTTTGCTTCTTGTGTTTATTGGAAGTTAACATGCATGTGATAATACTGTTGTTATCATAATTGATTCTTTACTTCTGCTTAAAATTTCAACTTCACATGTTGCAAAATTACCTAAAAATATATGCTCAAAATGCAGGAAATTGGGTTTCAGAGGTTCTAAAATCTGAAATTTTCCGGGGGGGCATGCCCCCGTACCCCCCTAAATTTGTACACTTCCGTAATATGCTACAGTCAGATTATGACCTAGATCCGCCCCTGTAACAGCACATTTTAACAAGAAGACTAGATAGGGGACGACACAGGTGACATTTTAAAGGTTTGCGGAATTTCGACATCGTACACGTGTTCGGTTGTATAATGATAATGTTTTAACAGTTCAGATTTGAATTGTCCAATAGAAAGGTTAACATCTCGCATATGTGATGGTAGAGAGTTGAATATCCTAGGGGTTCACTTCTACAATAGAAACTGTTCTGAAAAGTTACGCTATATTCACTCTAGGGATATTTAAAATAAATTCATTTGATCGGTTTGTACGTCTTGTTACACGGCTGGAGGACTTAATAGAAATGTAAGAGTCACATGAACCAACTAATGCTTTAAAAAGGTATACTAATTCCAGGTACTCGTGCCAGTAGGACAGAGGTAGCATGAGTCTATACCTGTCATGGTCATTGCGCCAACAAATAAACCGATATTTCGACCAGCCAACATCACATCCTCACTCTCAGCCATCGCACTTCCTTGCTCATGGACGGCGGTACCGTCTTGATTTTTTCTTGATTTTTTCCTTTTCATCGCTGCCCATATTCCAACAGCAAGAATGAGGAAATAGAAAATGATAATGGAAATAAGACCTCCCACGTTTACAGCCATGGTTCGTCGATTTCTTCAGTCTAAAAAACAAACACGCGGCGATATCAGCCATGCAACGTGGCCGTTTTTTGTGACACTACTAATATATAGCGGTTGGCTTATACGTATACTAAAATAACTAAATGCCTGGTTTTAATTTATGATGTGACGAGAGAAGATGATTGCCGGTGCTGAGGCCGCGTCAAACATCAGTCACCAACAACGACGCTCAACTTTTGAAGATCCGAGTATCTTTGGAAAACATTGTATTTTTATGTACATCTTTAGTACTCATTCAGTGCAATTAATCAGGCCCGTTTCAAACGTAGTACTTTTCATGTTCCGATTCTAATGTATAAATTAGCAAAATTATTTGCATTAGGTTCGGTACATGAGAAGTGACGACGTTTGAACCGGGCCTCAGGCCGATATGTAAGAGAGAAATCCAGAGAACGAGGGATGTATGCTATTTATATACAGCCACGAGGACGCGTTTTATAATCGCATTTTATAAACGTAATATAATAAAATAATTTATATACAAGATAAACATAGTGTATTTGCAGATAATAGATAGACAGACAGACAGACAGATAGATAGATATAGACATATATAGATAGATAGATATAGATAGATAGATAGAAATTTTATTTAAACACGGTGGTTCTATCAGAAATTAAGAATTACAAAAGTATAAAAATTAAATCTGGTCTACCTAGAAGCCGTGTATACAACTTAACAAAAAACAATATTTACATATTTTTGTTCTTTTTAGTTTGATTATCTATTTACAACTATAATACAATTACTATAATACAGAGAAGCTACATATTGGAGCTATATATGGTTGTTGTCAATGCAGAAATCATGTCTTCTAATTTTCTGCTTAAATTTTGAGAAAGTCTTCTCGTTTTTGAGAGAAGTTGGCAATGAGTTCCAGAGCATGGATCCGGAAACTGCAAAACTTCTTTTGTAACTTTCAGTTCTAACATTTGGTATCTGAACATTTCTGTCAGATGACCTTGTGTTGTAATTGATTGAGCTAAATTGTTTCTCAAACATTTCAGACATATATGATGGGGCACAATTGTTTACAATTTTGTGCATCATAATAGCTTTTTGATATTTCCTTTTTTGGATAAGAGATGACCATTGCAGATCAGAAAAAACGTCACACGTGTGGACAGTGTACGGTGCACCTGTAATGATACGAGCTGCACGATTTTGTAGATAGATACAGATAGATATAGATAGATATAGATAGATAGATAGATATATAGATATATATAGATAGATAAGACAGATATAGATAGATATAGATAGATATAGATAGATATAGACAGATATAGATAGATATAGATAGATATAGACAGATATAGATAGATATAGATAGATATAGATAGATATAGACAGATATAGACAGATATAGATAGATATAGACAGATATAGATAGATATATTAGATATAGATTAGATAGATAGATATAGATAGATATAGATTAGATAGATAGATATAACTATATACTATAGCTAAGTAAATGATATACTCTATATAACATGCAACGGGGCATATGCGTAGGGACCGGGTGCTTCCTACGCCGCTGCAACAAGATAAGAATCGGCCGTATTACTATTATATATCCATCTTATGACGTCTGACGCTAAAATTTTAAGTACATCCAGACAACGGTAACCGGGTTAATGATAAAATTTTCTACAACCATGCCAAAAAATCAGCACAATTCAAATATTCAGATATTTCCGCAAAGTTCCAGGTTGTCTTAGCTTCAGGTTGTCCAAACTTCATCGCGTTCAGAACGTGTAATAAACGCACATAATTAAATACACACGAACATATTAAACAAAAATAAAAAATCAGATTCAACAATACCTTCCCTGATCCAGAAACTAGACGCGTTTCTATAGCCTTCGTGCGTAGCGTAAAAGGAAAGTGAACTAGGACACAAACCGCAATCAAGACTAATATTTGTGACCTTGAATACTCTCCACTGTGTTGTTAAAAATTGCGTGTCTCGTTTAGGCTAAAGTTCATTCTAAATCCGGAAACGGACTTTGAGTTGACAATCATGGTTTCAAATAACAGGGCAATACACAACCTCGTGGCGAGCGGAGATGAGACCTTGGGTACGAGGTTGGGTAATACATGGTTTGCCATGATGAACATTTAATACAAAACGCAAACAACGGGAAATGACGCGTTCGTCCTGAACACAAAGTGTATAGAGACATCTGGTTGAACGTCTATATGTTCGGTTACAGGCTTGTTTTATTACAATATTACATCCCATGCATGTATATATTTCCCAATGAATTACAAGTTCTCCGAGAATGTTAAGCAGTCACACATGGGTCAAAACAAAAGATAAAACAACCACAGTAAAACCAGAGCAAACGTCTTACAGTTGAAGTTTTATTGATCTTACCCAAAGGCCAAAACTTAATCTGTGATACTATAGTACTGTTGTTGTATATATTTCCCAATGAATTGCAAGTTCTCGAATGTTAAGCAGTCACACATAATAATAATAATAAAAGACGTATCATTAGGAGCATTATACAATAGTTGCAATGCACTTACAACAATATATTCTTAATTTTACTTATAAAACTAATTACAGTTTCATTATAAGAACACATGGATCAAAACAAAAGATAAAACAACTACAGTAAAACCAGAGCAAACGTCTTACAGGTGAAGCCAATTATTGATCTTACCCAAAGGCCAAAATGTAATCTGTGATACTATAGTACTGTTGTTGTTGACCAATATAATGCTGTATACTCCAAAAACCACGTCAGACTCTCTGTATAGGTGTTACAACTATAGTAAATTGACCAAGTCCAGTGCCCACGTGAGACACCTGGTGGATTTTATTCAACCAGCATGTCTGACAGGTTGATGTTTTTAAACGTGATGTGCTGTACGTTGGAAGTGTTTAAAAAAAACGAATTAAAAACTCTAGGTTGGTGTACTACCAAAATAATGTGCTGGAGGTCACGTTTCGAAGCCCTTAGGCCAGTTAGGTGGTTGTTATAACTACCGCCTCATAAAAATTGAGAGCGAATAATCTCATTGTTTTAGTACAAATAAACGTGTGTTCGTTATTTCTTCAAAATTATAATATATATATATATATATATATAATATCTCGGCAACGGCTTCCGTAGCTCAGTGGTCAGAGCACTGCACTAGCATCGCAGGGTCGCGGGTTCAATTCCAGCCGGAAGGCCTTGAAGTTGCATTTTTCGCAACTGGTCCCGGTTTGGTCTTAAAATGTATGTATTCCAAAACTCGAAATTTTCCTTCACATAAATCCTTTCTATATATATAACGATACTCTCCCACATTTGGCCGATAAACTGAGATAGCAAGTTTCAGACTAAAGTTTATCTGAACATGGCATTAAAGCCCGCGGCGCACACTCTATAGGCACAAGAACCTGAAATTTTCGTCGCTTGCGACAATATATGGCAACCTTCATGCCTAGTGTGCATGTCCTTGCGACCGATGGCGAAAGTCGGTCGCAAGCGATGGTCGCACAGTATCAAACATGTTTGATAATTGTGCGACAAAAATCGCGCGTTTCTTGCGACAAATATCGCGGCTTGCGCCAATCTTGGGTTGCGAGTCAACCTTAACCTGCACGTGGGGCGTAGGCAGTGTAGAAATGGGAAAACGAAAACTCTAGCAAAAAGTTGGTGCACTGCTAGCTAGCCTGAGAAGATCAGACCTCCTCTCAGGCGCGGGCTTGCGCGCGGTGTAGGAGGTCTAACATTGCGAGCGAGCGCCGCGAACGCCCTTCATCAGCTTTATAAATAAATAAATCTTTATTGATCCATCTTAGGTTAGATAAAAATTCAATGGATTTACAATTACCGATTTTAATTTAAAATTTTAATTTTAATTTAAATTAAATTAAAATTAAAATTAAATTTTAATTTAATTAATAAATTTAATAAATAATTAATAATAATAATTAAATAATTAAATAAATAATAAATAATAATAATATTAAATTAAATAATTTAATAATTAAATATTAATAATTAATTTATTTATTTGATTAATTTAATTTAATTTTTTAATTTAAATTTAATTTTTAAAAAATTTTTATTACCAATTTTTTTTACGATTTTAATTTACAATTATTTACAATTTATCAATTAGTTATAGTCGTAATGATAGTGTATGGCAAAGATTCATTATTAAAATAGCATATATAGACTCCTCAAAATTTCAAGTTACTAAAAGAGATTAAGTAATATATAAAATAGAAAGTAATTGTAGCTATAAAAATTTACATGTTCCAGAAAAAGAAAATCCGTTGTCGCTCGTTGTTCTTAAATTATACTGACTAATTGTTTGGCTCAGGTAGTATGCGACAGGGGTGGCTTAGCCTGGGATAGTTCAAAATATTTTCAGCTTCTCGTTTTGCAGAAGCCGCTCTTCTGTCACTAAGGGTTCACTAAAGGTTGGTATACTATCTGATTCCAATCCAAGAATACGGAGACTTCTCTGTAACCGCTCGATCTCGTTTTGAAGACAACGTGGAAGGCCTCCCCAAACTGGAGAAGCGTATTCTATGATGGGTCTTATTTTAGATTTGTATAAGCTAGAGAGTGAAACGGAAAGACACTCTCTCTGATGTACGAAGGGCCTGCACTCTGTAACAAAACGTTAGACCCCACATTATTTCACAGCCAGCGTAACATGTTTATATATCATATTTTTATTCTTTAATAGCGCAGGCTGAATGTTGACACGTGACAGATTTTTGTGCAACGTCATACTCCATATCAGGAAAAGCTAATACATTGCCCGAAAGAACCTGCGCGCCCCTCCCGCCCTCGCCCCAAAAAACGCCTGCGGAGGAGGTAGCCGAAAGAACACAACGTTGCCCTGACGAGCAAATACATTGTCCTCCAGGGACGCTGTAGGTTTCAAAATGGCCGCCATGAACGTTAATACTATATAACCGACTATACACAAAACTTTACCACTTTTCAAGCGCAGTATAGCTTCTTACAATTCATGCCTAGTTTAGTTGTTGATATGTATTGTTTTATTACTCGAAACGAGCACTGGCGGTCGAGCGGTGTGTATGTTCAGCTAATGCTTTGCGCGCTTGTGTTTATATTGTTTTGATTTGGGAAACTGGCTTCTAACTACCTCGGTTTATTACGTTTTCTTGTTGTTTTGTTATCTTCTTACGACATAATAAGCTGTTAAAAGTCGTTTAAATCAGTTTGTATAGTGATGTCTTAGTTTGTCGAATATTGTGAACCGCACTCTTCGTGCCGTCGTCTATCAGCGTGTTCTATTCTCAACGGCTTCGATTACAACGGCCTTGAGCGTTCGTTTCTAGCGCAATATCTGTTCCTCTACTCATAGAATATATGGAATATAAGGATCTTATACAATTGGCTTTGCCAGGAAACTGCGGTCTTGAAGGAAACTTTGAAATTCACGCATGAAACGTGAATTTCAAAGTTTCCTTCAAGACCGCAGACAACGAGCGACGGATGCCTGTCTCAAACACAATTCCACGGCGCACCGAGTGTAATCAAATACTATCAAAAATATGACAATAATAACTTACTACATTATCTCTGCTCTTACGAAAAACACAATTTGAGTAATTTACGGCAAGGGTTGCTCAGATATCGAAGGATTGGTTTACTTGTTCAATTTCGTGGCCCAAAAAATGGCCGGCGCAAGCTTGTGAGCGCGCAAAGCATTAGCCGGTATTTGTAATAAACCGGAGTTTAGTCGGTTCTGAGGCAACATTTCACTTCCGATAAGAATTCCTAGTATGTATTGTTTTATTTTTTGTAATTTTATTTTTAATTTGTATCTAAATCTGATTGTTTGTACTATATATATTTTCTTCTGAGTTTGTAATTTATATACGATTCATTGTATTTCATCTACATCATTTAAGTTATCTGGGGAGTCGGAGCCACGTGGGCACGCGAGGTTTGGTACAATTACAATATCTTATACTTCGTTTCAAATTTATTTTATCACTCTAATTTTCTAATTTATACTGCCCAAATTCGGAAAGCAAAAACATTTAAATTTACGAGCGAGATGCGTAATGAGGCACTAAAAATGAGGAGGAGCCAGCCCGAACTAATCGTCTCCAGTCGTCGCTGGTCGACAATTTACGAAATATCGGTTGTCTAATTTGGTTACACAGAGGCATTTTCTATTAATATATTATTATGTTATATATACAGGGTGTATCAAAAAAAGCGCAACCTCGGAATTTCCCAAGAAATCCACTGTGTTCTTAAACAAAAAAGATTTTCGCCCCTGGGAATTTAAAATAGCTTGTAATCGTATTCCAGGGGCATAACTGTCTAATTACTACAAACTCGAGCACGTAAAGCAGAATTGAATCGAAATTTATGCATTTATTTAATGGAAAGTTGTTTATTTATTAGCAATTCGACAGTTATGCCCTTGGCCTAAAAGAGGCGTAAAATCTTTTGTGCTAATAAAAACAAAGTGGATTTCTTGGGAAATTCCGAGGTTGCGCTTTTTTTGATACACCCTGTATATCCCCGCTGCCCTAAGTTGTTTCCGGCGCCGATGAATGTTGGTCGATGTTATAAAAAACCCCAAGGCCTAATCCTAATACTATCCAACACTAATACCAATTCTAAAGCTAAATCAGTACTAATTCGACTAGTCTCCATCGGCTAGTAACCGGGTGACGAATGTGTTCTTTCGCGGAATGTACCCCTCTTTCTTATAATGCAAATGAGCGTCTGAACAAAGGGTTTTGCTAAATTACATTAGTTACGGACATGAAAAGATCGATGTTTGAACTTTAAAACTAATTTTTTTTTAATTTTTAAATTATGTTTCACTCGAAACGTTATTCTCACTGTATTATTTCGGCGAATACATCAACGGTTTAGGGGATGGCTAAAATGGATGACTCAAAAAGACCTTTTTGTCTGGTCTTTACCAGTTTTCGTTAGGTTAGGTTAGGGTTAGCTACGGCTAGGGTTAGGATTGAGATTAGGGTTAGGACTCGTATATAGTTCTAGAAAATGTGAAGATCCAATTTTGAGTCATCCCTTTTAGCCTTCACCAACCGTTTAGACTGTTCTCGATTTGTATTTGTACACTCATGCTTACACACATATTAAACATGCACCTTTATACACATCACTTTTGTATTACTTACCTGGGTATATTTCTTAAGAACTTAATCCAGGATTCGAGAAAATATTGCAAACGAAAATAGGAAGACGAAGGTTTTGTTCTAGGAGGTTTGAACAGAAGTTGTCAAACAGAATATACCAAACAAAAGAGCTCGTCCTTTGAAGAACTACGCCCAGTACAGACAAATGGTCGAATGAGAGTGGCAAGCGCCAGCTTTTGGAATCTTAACTAGCTCCCGGCAATCTCGAATACCCAGAGCCTGCGTTCCTTTTGGCCTGCAAAAGGAACGCAGGGTACGAGATTGAACTCCCGGGAGTAAGACAATCCGGGTTCTTATTCCGGCCGTGCATGCAGGCCCGCGATCGGCAAAACTGACCGGAAGCGCATTAAAGCGACAGCTGTGGAGGAGAGTATGATCAGGCAAAGACATTCTTCAAAAGGACGTCAGCCATTTTCACCGATAATCCTGTAATAAATTTGTGATTCCTTAGTACGTAGTACCCTTAAACAAAACAACTCAGGAACAGCAGGAACGCTTTGTTGCGGTCGTTCCCGCCGCTACACATGCCTTTTCCTCAATCTACGTCTACCAACATTATCTCTTGCGATAAATGCCCTTAAGTCTACATCGGTGAAACTCGTGGACGACGCCTTTCAGACAGGTTTGCTGTACACTTCGTCTGTGCCATCCTAGTACCTATGGTCCGGTAAGCTCATTGTGAGCTCCATATATATGTAGAACTCACTGCTCTGGTATTTATACCTAAACCATAACCGCATGGGTACGAGGCTATATAACTACCTCCGCGCTGCGACTTTGACTTCAATAAGCCCACCACTTATTTTTGCAATTTTGCACAATATCACAACTGCCTCGAATTGTGAGGCAGCACTTCCCTTGCGATAGTAACTTCTAATAGTTAGTGCCATTAGTCTGTCCCATCTGAGGTGATAACGATAACCGCAATTCCCCGCAAACGGAAAGAGAAACGTCTCATGGCACCTCACATCTCCATGGCCAACGAACGTTTTTATTTAATTTCCAACAAGTTATTTTGTTTTTTATAAGTCCCTTGACTATTAAACCTGTCATTACACCCTTGACTATAGCTGATTGACTGTAAAAATAGTAAATTATTTAACATTTTCGCATCTCATTAATTATCATGTACTAAGGATTTATAGTAAAGAAAAATCTCGAGTGTTGAAATATATATACATTTTAAGACCAAACCGCGGGACCAGTTGCGAAAAATGCAACATCAAGGCCTTTGAACCATACGACACTATAGTGCAGTGCCACCACTGAGCTACGGAGGCCATTGCCGAGAGATTTGATTGGCTATTTTTAACGTCACCCTTTTAGTATATATATATAATAGGTAATATTTGGCATTTCACTCGATCAAACTACATGTTGAAAGGATTTATGGTGAAGGAAAATTTCGAGTGTTGGAATACATACATTTTAAGACCAAACCGGGACCAACACATGGGCTCCGATAGAAAGTGTCAGTATTTCGTTGCTAAAAATCTCAGCAGTTCACCACGTTTAGCTTTATCGATAAGTGTATTTTAGTTTCGTATGTAAATAAATAAATAAATAAACGAATGCTTATGTTTTATGCAATAAAATTAATTTTCTAGTAAAGGTTCAAATTTCAATTGTATAATGTTTTTCAATTTTTGTTTGCCACTGAATCGAATACTTTGCAAAACTGAAAAAAAATCAAAATATACAACCATTGTTTCAACTTATCCAACCTTTAATTTATATCTATAGAGTATATTCTGATCTATGACATAGCTTACTATTAGATCTACATGCATTGCCTTCGCCACGAAACTAAATATCACAGTTCAATGCTCAATAGGCCATTTCATGTTCGCATTCATTCTAAAGCAATCAATCCCTTCATGCGAAAACCGATCAATTTCTCATGGCTGATAATCACTAAACCCTCTATAACATTCACTGAACAGAAACTTACCAACTAGAAGTGAGTTCGGTGACTGGATCGAAGGAGACGGTGTCGCTGTCTGGCACTCTTTGTCCTTGTAGTATCTGATAACCTTTCTACGAGGTTGACTTTTAAATGCGCATACAATCAGCAATTGTCGGCAGATGGTTTTTTCTTATTTGAAAGGTAAATTTCGTCAGCACAATCAATCGAGCTATCATTGGCTTTATTCTTATCGGTTTCATCAGCTTTATTACTTTTGTGGTTACTAAGTTTAATGACTGCGTAGGAGCATTCATATATGTTTCAAATTTCACGCTAGTTCATGTTTAAAATCTTCATTCAACTCATTTGCATCCAGCGCCATTTTCATTGTTCATGGAAGGGAAGCGCTATAAAGTCATGTTTGACGTAGTTCCAGAGGCACGTCCCTATACTACTCTTTAGTTGAATTAGTATTAAATTGATCCATACCAGTCAAATATTTTTTAGTTGCCATAATATACAGCGAATTACTGTGGAACTAAAAATAGTTAACTTGTTTAAAAACGGTGGCCCTTCAGAGTGCGTAGGTATCTGGTTTCCAAGTGGCCGTTTATATACTAATATTAAATTACACATGGTTTTTTAAAAAATGTTATATATATATATATATATATATATAATATATACAACAGTTAAGAACAGAAACAAATGTCCCGATGATAATGTACATAGACTTAACTAAAATGTATTTGAAACTACAAAAACATTAACTAAATACTGCGGATTATTTCATTATATTACAGAATTACTATATATAAACTTAGTTGCCCGAGAAAATAGCCTTGAACTGCTTTAGTGAGAATTTATTTATTTTGGTATCTTTTGGTAGATTATTCCACAGACTAGCAATAAGCAATACTTTTCTTCATAACATTTGTGTTGCGTTTTTGTAAGGCGTAGTCAGTGTTATTACTGCTTATATGTTATATATTGAATTGTTGTTAACACTGAACATGCTGGTCATGCTATTTGGAAGTGTGTTGTGTTTTACTTTATGCATAAATAATAATTTATTATATTTCCTTCTGTCCTCGCTTCATGGTGGCTTATTGCAGCCTGTGAGTGAGAGATTCTCCTCAGGAGAACAGGCATAAGTTATGTACTTGTAAATAATTCCCAAATCTAGTGGCCTGATATTTGAAATTCGCCGGCAACTTATTTTTATACTCAATCACCATTTGCTATTTTGTATCGCTTTCAATAAATTTCACTTAAGTTGCTTTCTTCATTAAGTTGCCTTTACTAAATATAAAGATACTCTCTGATCTACGAAGGGCCTTCGCTCAAAACGTTAGACCACTCACCACTTGCACCGGCTATTTCGCAGGTAGTATATTACCAACCATTTAGAATGGTTTCTCATAACACTTCTTCAAGGTCTATCATGTTCAATTTTACGAAGTGGTTTCTTATAGTTTTTGATACGCAGAACAACGTGAGCTTAATAATAGAAAATGTATAGTTTTGGTAAGGTCAAAATGTATAGTTATATGATCTGTTAACGGGCCGTTAAATGCCTATAGTTATGGTCTGGAACCGAATTAGTCAGTTGATGTTATGAACTCTGAAGTCTTATTTTATTATCAATATATTTATATTAAGATTTTACTTGAAGTGTTTATATTTTTATAATTCAATCTACAGACAATCTGGATGAGTCTGGCTGGACTATTATACACTTGCGACCGTCATTGACAACCGCTTGTGGGATAGCAGCGATCAGAACATCCAGATAGCGTGAAGTGCGCATGGGGCCAGAGCGCTCAAACTGTCATAATGGTAGCGAGCGTTGCGTAATTGCTAAAGGACACCCACGCTACTTCACAGATCGCTCAACAACACCGAAGTGAAGGAGCATATATACCAGTTGAGAAGTCGTTTCAGCGAGTCCGAGGGCGTTTTCTCTTTGCGACTGACAGGACTGCACGCTTCTGTAGCCAATCACATTGCAAGCCAATAATACACAATATTTTTTAGCTCTCTTTATTATTCCTTGTGCAATCCTTATCTCTATATTCTTATCTTCTGTTCTATGTTTCCGACGTCTACTAAAACAACGCAAAATAACTCACATCTTCGCGGGGACTTGTCAAGACAAACCAAATACGACGTCAATGTCAAAATGTTGTCGCTCATGGCGGCGAGGCTATCGGTTTAAGATTCCAACAACCGACTACAACTACGGTTTATGATAAACATGCAATTCAACGGCCATGTATGGAATCAGATAACACATATATGCCACAGACTCCTAGCGTTAACCTTGGAACCAATAAAGCCGGTTCTTTGTTTCCAAGACTGTTGTTTCCGAAGTTTCGGACACAAAATCTTCAAGTGTATCATCGAAGTCTCTGAAACTTTTTGTGTCCGATACCAACGGAGATCTTGTTTCCGAAATAGAACAGTGTTCTAATCACACAGAGAAGTGTGATTTCAAAACATTTCAGAGACTTCGATGATACACTTGAATATTTTGTGTCCGAGACTTCGGAAAAAAGAGTCTCAGGAACAAAAAAGTCTTGGAGACCACGTAGTGTGTCACCGGCTTAAGATGAGCGGTCACGATAGTGAAACGGTAAAATGCATTACCCAGAACATTCTTTCAGAAACCCCCCCCAAAAGCTCATCACAATAACATCGCCATATTCCCCCACTGAGATTCACCCACGCCATGATTGAATTATGAATGTACCTCCATTAATAAGCTTTTACGTTTAATATTTATTGATGAGGAAACGGTACCCACGCTTCCACGCACTCACCACTTTCCCGTTGTGATCGCTACTTCGCCTGCGACGATGGTCTCTGATACCAAATGATATTCGACCGCAAAATCGGGAATGTGCATGGGGAATACGTGGACTAATTTTGAAAGTGGTCAGTCGTGGGATTTCTCTGTCTGGCGATGGCAATTAGCTATTCATTAAACAATTAATGAGTACACTCGAATTTTCTTAATAAGAAATCCAATTTCCCAATTATTAGAAATCTAATCATTCTCAGCCTCAATTTCTTGACTTTTATGTGATTTCCGGCCCCATTGATCAGAAATCCAATTTCTCAGCCTTGATTTCCTGACTTTTTATACCTCACAACAGTATTGAGACATTTTCTCGTGAATGCTCCTTCGATCGTTTTATGACCGTGCGAGAGCTGGTTACTAATTTGGCGGAAAAGTTTCTGATAATGGCGGACAATCTTGCAGCGTCACGCCGTCACATGCATAGAGATTATAAATAAAACAGTTTTATTTATGATCTCTATGGTCACATGCGCAAAAAATCCGGAAAAAGACGCAAGCATCTTGCGTTTCCTTTGGTGAATATTTTTAAAAAGTTGCACTTTTCAAGAGTTAAGCTTATACCTTTTTAAGAAAAGCCATTCTTCATTTTGCGCCGCACCAAAAAGTTGCAAAAGCGTCGTCTCTCTATCTACAGGGGCCGGGGGGACTGTCCCATACAGAGATAGAGTGCAAAGTAAAGTAGAGTAGAGTAAAGTAAAGTAGAGTAGAGTAAAGTAAAGTAGAGTAAAGTAAAGTAGAGTAGAGTAAAGTAAAGTAGAGTAAAGTAAAGTAGGGCAAAGTAAAGTAGAGTAGGGTAGGGTACTCTACGCTACCCTACCCTACGCTAGAGTACGAGTCAGTACAACGTATGTAACCACAAACGTAACTTTAAATTACTTTTCGTAGTACAGTAACAAAATTGTTTCCATGCTGCTCTGAGGTGTACTACCACATGAAAACAGTTGTATTTTTTAACTGGTAAGATTCGCTTTTTTTGTCACATTATTTGGCGCACAATGAATTTGTAGCGCGGTCGGTCAGTCAAATGATCTTCTCATAAAATCAGCTGTTTGTAATTGAGGCAATCTTCCATCGTGGACGAGAGACTCAACAGTAATCACCTTGCTTCATTAAACAATCACAAGCTCAGAGAACCACACAGATTTTCGACTGAACTCCATATCTTCTATCATCTGGACCATCAAACGACGTCGCTCCTTCGCCCTCAGGAAAAGCGCCGTCGTATTTGACATTGTCGACGACAGCAGAGGTTTTTGGTTCTTCGCCATTACTTTCCGGAGCCGTTGGAACAAGCTGTTCTTCACCGTATGAAGTGACCTTATTAGGTTGTCTGATTGAATGCGACCCCGAATGACGCTTGGTGCTGTCGCGTTTTTGTTTCTTAAAGATGACTAGAGCTGTGTCTTCGTATCTTTCGTGTATACATGCGTAATCTATGCTCGTTGTTTTTCGCCGGCGGAACATCCAGTGTCCTTCAATATTATCCAATACTCTACATTATCACGACTTCGTACGAAGTTTTTCGTTCACAACATCAAAGTCACCACTGAAATAATGTCTCTAAAAAGCTGATTTTGTCCGCCATTGCAGATGAGCCGTCAGTAACCGTTGCCGCGCAACGCTGTAAATACGTACTTGGTAAAACGTCATGTAAGGTCACTTTGATGTTCTCTAACAAAAGTTGACACCCAATTTCTTTTGATGACTTTGTGAAATTCAACGTTAGAATTACCGTACTAATCAGAGAAAGTTTGCTTATTTCTAAATTTAAACCTTGCCTCAACAGAAACGTCAGTTCCACTACACTTTCTTTGTTTTGACTCTGCTTTGATTAGCTTATTATAACATCTGTAAATATATTTAAATAATAGTTTTCACATCTTGGCAACAAAACATCAGTAAAATTTCTTTAAAAGTTGTTTCTTGTTTGTTATGAACTGGCTCTCCACATTCAAATTTTGAGCTGGGCACTAAATTCATTTTATGTTTAAGATTTCCACCCGGTAAATATTAGAGGACAGACACGCTCACATCAACATCAGTGACGTAGACATGTAAAATTGCAGTCTGTTTCTACCTGTGAACAGCCTAAAACATGGTTGATACTGTTCAAGCCTGTTCGATCATCAGCCACAGCTTGAACAGGGTTGTCAACAGGCCTGTTCATGGATGTTGAAACAGTATTGTTCATGGCTGATGATTGAACAGGCTTGAACAGTGTTGAACAACATTGTTCATACATGATACAACATGTTGTCAGAGCATGATGAAGTAACAAGGTTGAACTGCAGCATTGTTATAACTGCCATGAACTTGGTTGTTCTATCAAGCTGGTTTTTGCATGTTCTCACATGCATGAACAACTACTGTCGATTCAACAAGCCTGTCACAACATGAACAGTGCTGTTATTTTAACAGTCCTGATCTATGTTGACAATGCTGTTACAGGCATGTTGAACCAACAACATTGTTACAACCTGTGAGATTCTTACATGTGTACTCGACTATCGTCTTGTGGGCCACTTTTTGATGTTAACACATTCTGACATCATCTGTGCATCTATAACTGAACAGACGACGGCAAAATGGATCTTACTATTGAAAACACAAAACACATCTTTGAGAGTTTCATTTCTTACTAATTCAAGACTAAATACATGTCCAAATATACTATCAATATGCTATATAGGCAAATAACTTTTTAACTTACAAACACTCCCAAAATTTCATTTTTGGAAAACTTGAGAAAAATGAGAAAAAAATTTTCCAGACTACAGATATTTAAACATGATGATTGTTCACCTATTAAACCAATAATCCATAACAATTAACTGTATTAATTTTGTTAACAATATTCCATCAAAAGCACATTGATTGCCTAATGTATATACAAGTCCTATTTTTAACACTTATGCCCCTAGGGATGATCAGCATAACTCCTTTATGATTGTATTATCTACAATTCAAGTTATGAACAATTGGCTAAAATACATGAAATATGATCAACATTGATAATGCCACTGTTTCCTTCACTGACAATGATAGTGATCTCATCACTTGCAATTGGTATCTCTTGGATCAACACAGTGTTCACAGCATTTTCGTCTGTGGTTGTCTCTTCTTGTATAACTGTTACAGTGTCTTGTTCGTTACTTTTTATTTCATTGCTTGCAGGTGTGACGGAAGGCACTTTGGTGGTTTGGTTGCTCTCGTGTCGACGCATGTGTTTGTAGTAGGTACCAGACTGGGTAAAGGACTTGTGACACAGCTGACAGGTGTATGGTTTCTCTTTGGTGTGCACACGCATGTGGTACTTCAGATTACATTGTTTTGCAAACCGAAGCGTACAAAGTTCACATCCAAATGGCTTTTCGCCGGTGTGGGTGAAGATGTGATTTCGCAGGAGTTTAAGCTGCGAAAAAGCCTTTTCGCACATTGTGCATTGGTAAGGCTTCTCTCCGGTGTGGGTCCTCTCGTGCTTCTTTCTCGTGCTGCGATCTCTGAATGCACGCTCACAGTACTGGCACTTGTACGGCTTTTCTCCTGTGTGGATGAACATGTGTTCTTGATAACGGTACTTGATGTTCTTGGTCAAGCAATGGAAAACCTTACCACAGATCTCACAGGAGACTTCTTTCTGGCAAATAAGTATATGCTGCTTGTATAATGCCTGACGGACAAACTGACGGCTACACTTCGGACAAGACCACGTTGGCCGCTCATGCTTCCTCATGTGTTTTTGAAGGAGCTCGACAGTGGAAAAAGCTGCTCCACACACAAGACATTCCTGAGGACTATATTCCTCTGTGTGTATGACGTGGTGCTTGTCGAGATCTTGCTTTCTAACAAAGCCTTTAGAACACACAGTGCACGGGAAGGGCTTCTCATCTACATGTGTGTAATAATGATCTTCGTACTTACTATACGCATTATGTGCACCAGTATTGAAATCTTCACCACAGAACTTGCACACAAGATCCTTTCCACAGATTCTCATGTGTCTCTCAAGACGTTTCTCAGAATGGAAACCTTTCTTACAGTGTGGACAGAATTCTTCTGGTTTCCTGAATATGTACTTTCTTTTCTTTACGACCTGTGAAATATAATCGTCATCCAATGGCAACTCCGACAAACTGGGATCTTTACTTGCAGTCAATGCCTCCTTGCATTTCTCACATTTCTCAGTAGAACCGTTGTCCGGATCATCCTGTGGGGGCATCACGCTACACAACTCACACTTGACTTTAGCTATGTTGTCTTCATTCTTCTTACAAACTTTCAGGTGCTTCGCAAGGCATTTTTCATAGGAAAAGGCTTTTTTACAATGCGGACACAACTCTTCCGGTTTCTTCACTGTGGAACGCCTTTTCTTGGATTTCTTCGCAGGAACTGTTTCATTGTTTGATGGTTCCTCCAAGGTAGGGGCTTGGTTAACTGAACTGGCAGTCAATTCCAAGCATTTCTTGCATGCAACTTCCTGGGTTGCATCATTACTCACAGAAAGCGGTTCAGCAGTAGCCAACATACTGCATAACTCACACTGTGTGATGTTTATACAAGTTAATTTGGAGCCACTTTCTTTTGAGCTACTTTCCCCGACAACCTGGTTGGAAGTCACTTCAACCTCTCCATCAACCTCATCTTTTATGTAAGTGTGATCAAACAGATGACCCGCGGAAGTGCTTCCTTCGTCTTCTTGTGCCTGACTTGTAGACTCTGGTGCCGTATCTGCGGGTGTTTCAAGCCGTTCAAGTTCTTTTTCAGCCGTTGAACTCTTGTTAGATCTGCAACCATTACCAGTGCTACGTTTCGACTTTGTCTTGGGCAACTTGGGCCCTTGTTTTCGATTTAATATCTTCAACAAGCTCTTTTCTTCGGGAATTACAGTCGAGGAGCACCTGTGTTTTGAAAACTGTCGAGAGTTTGTGAAAGCTTTGTTGCAGTTCTTGCAGTCGTAGATGGCATTTGGTTCGTTTTCCAGTTTTTCCTGAGTTTCTTCTGTATTTTCCGCAACAGAATCAGAGTCAACCGCCATTTTCGTGCTGTCGTTGTTGTCACGAACCTGCAGGCCAAGTTGCAAGCAATACTCAGAAAGACTTTCCGATGGCGGATCTCCTTCCATGTTTCCTTACCGTTGGTCGTTCAAACCGAACTTTGTAGTGTAATATTGTAAATTTTAAAAGCGAAACCTTTTTCAGTTTCACTCTACACAACGCCTTTGCTTGGTCGGCCTGTGTAAAATCTGTAATGCTTTGCGCGCTTGCCTCGTGCTCTCGAGGATTTCCGATCTTTTCCGCTATAATTATATCTTATTGAATGGTTTGGCATATAATACGGCCGGGTATTTTACGAGTTTCTCAAGTATTGCGAGAAACGAGTTAGACTACTTGCAGAAATTGAATAAGTTTGTATTTATTTCATTTCCTCGTTTGTTTGTGATACGTTGTCAGACGTTGTTTCTGTTAAACTGTCCATTGCTTTGAGAAATTCATCGTCAAAGTCGTCAGAGTTTAACGAAAATAATAAGGCGTCGTTCGTGTCTGTAATTTTTAATTTAATTTCGTTTTATTTTGAAAATATCTTTTAATTTCTTTTTAATTATTAATTTTTTGAATGACAACGATAGGCCACCATACTGTACTTACATTTTCAAAATTAAAAAGACAGTTCGCATCCGCCATTTTAGGCTTTGGTTTAAAGCCGCAAAAAAATCCGTATTTTTGTTCTGTTCAGAAGAGGAGAAATACGGATTTTACCATGCAATACGGCCTGGTATTTGTTCTGTTCTCGTGCCCTTATATGGAAGAATTACGTCATTGTCATATAATAAACGGGGTTATTTTATAAAAGAAATAGAAAACATTTGGGAGAACTCGAAATTGTGATGGAAACTGCGATTCTCGTTTTCGTTCCCAACTTCCGCTTGTGTTTCAATTTAAATAGAAATACACTTACGCGAATCTGTAAATGACGTCATTTCAACTTTATTTCAAGTTTTCAACCAATAAGATGCGAAATCGATTAAATTCGATTGAAATTCGAGTTAGTCGCATGTATAACTCGGCGACGAATTTACGTCGCATTGGAGACGAAGTTAAATGGCAAAATAGAGAGAATGAGGCACAAACCGAACCTCGTTCCCAGGGCAAAATGGTCCTGGGATCGGCTGGTCACATGACACCCAGAATTTCTGGGTGTTTAGATATGATAATTTTTGTGGTTCTTTGTTCCATTGCCTTTGTCTACTTTGTTGTCCTGAATAATTGAGAAATATTCAATGCTCTTCAGAGTTGTTCATGTCAGCATTCGTCGGCATAAAAGCAGCTAACAAGCTTAATAATCCACCATACATCCATGGTTATCTCTTACAAAAGGTATCAAGAAGCATATATCCAATTTAGCGAAAGCTATCACTTCTAATTTGCTGTAAAGACAGCGTTCAAATTTAGATGAATATATTATACTCGGCTGAATTAATTGAGTTTTATGAAAGCCAATCACATTATAGAACGACCAGCCGATCCCTAACCCTAACCCTACACCTAATACTAACCCTAACTCTTACGATAATGCTTTATTTTAGAAATAACAGCTGATTTTAATTTTGAATTTTACTACCGATAGCTAATGTGACGTCATTTCGGGATTTATATGAAACTTCACCCGATTACTCTATTTGCCATTTGCACAAAAAATGTTCTTGTCATTCGGGCAAAAAGGGTCCTGTCTTACATTATTCGCGGCTGAAAAAACGAGAAAATTGCCCTCATGAAATTGCAGGAAATACACTTTCAGAATCAAAAAATCAAAATTTTTCTACATTCTCTGTTTATTCAACTAAATAGTCGTTTTTTGTTAGATTGTATAGTAAATAATTTAGATTATATAAAATGAACACGTGCCCCATAAATTCGTGTTCTTCAGGGGTTATGCATTAAATAGATTAATATTGACGTCATCATTTTTCGGGCAAAAAAAGCGCGCCATTCCATTCCCTCCAAAATTAAAATTACAAAATCTGCATAATTAAAAATTCATAACAATTCAGAAGCCTTTCTATTGGTTCGCTTATGGTTCGCTAATACCCGTAACTCACCGAATGGCAATTGCCTTGTCAAAAGTTTACATCAGTTGCACAGAGCAACCAGCTAGATTGCACGAAATAGTCTGGCAATGAGATGATCAAGCATTTATACTTGTTGCTAATAAAACATAGCAATACAGTTGGTCAGATTGGAAAGTAAAATTAGGTAAGCTGTTAAAATATTCTTTGGACTATACACAGACATAATGTTTGCTGAGTTTCCTGGTGTTTCTGCTGCTTCCGCGGGTATTTTCTGTGATTTGTTTAGGCGGCAAAAACATATCGTTGACACCTCGACTTAAATATTGTATAACAGCGTATTCTTTTGTTGCTAAAACAGTAGTTTTGTTGCTTTTAGCTTTTCAAGAAACTGCTTGTCTGTTGCACACGTGTTGCTGTTGTTATAACTAGGCTGAACATAATTTCGCAGTACGATTGTTGACCAAAGAGATGTCTGTCATATCAACACAAATGAACGAGTTGACGTTAAAAGAAGACGATTGTTCAATAAAGGAGCTCCTGATTTACCAAGAGCAGGACCTAAAACGAAATCCCCTCGAAACGCTGAACCACCAGAGAAAGCAGAATTGGCGAACGTGCGATGTTGTGATTATTTGTGGCGCGAATGAGCATAATATTTTTGCCCACCGCGCGGTATTAGCGCTCAGTATACCATGTTTGGAGAAGATCATCAAAATAAAAAACGGTGTATCTTGTGTCTCGTTGCCTGACCTCGAGCCTTTTGCCGTGGAAGCTTTGGTGGAGTTCATCTACACGGCGAAGTTGGAACTGACGCCAGACCGTGTCTGGGACGTGTTGATTGCTGCCGACAAAATGGAACTACGAGATATCGTAAACAAATGTCAAGGTTACATCCAAGAAGAAATGCTAAACGATTGTTGGCTTTATGCCCGTCAAGTTTCTCTGGAACGTGATTTCACGTGGCTGTTGTCCGCCGTGGACGCTTACATTGCGAAAAATTTTCAGGATATATCGCGAAGTGCCGAATTTTTGCAATTGCCGCGTCTGCAAGTCGAGTTAATTAACAAACGGGATGAAGAAGAAAAAGGCCGCTGCAACGAATTGAAAGAAGCGAATGAACTGCTTGGTCTTGTCATGAAATGGTGTGAAGAGAAACTTGAGGTTAGTATATTTAGATTTTCAGTTTCTCTTAATTAGCAAAGCCGCTGTCAAATTGTGTTGTTCAAATATATTTGTGTCGTTTGCGGGCCCTTCCTTCTACCTGTCACATCTCTGCCGTCTGACCAATGGCAATGGTATATGATTATGCTATCGCTTGCCGTTTAATAGCAGCCGTTTAATGGCCCGAAGCCGATTTCATGCTGTTTATTCGACCGCTTTAAATCATCACTTCTTGTCTACGTGTATAAAAAAAATGAGTTTTTATTGCTGGAGTGTCATGACAACGGAAAGCGGAGACGGCTAGTTTCACGAAATGGTTTCACCCAAAATTATTTGATCTGAAATAATTTATATGCCTATAAATAAGAGTCTGATTTTGGTAGTAAATGGTTTTTTATTTACAGTAGCTCTTGAATTTCATTTTCGAAAGCTTATTTGTGTAGTAACCTTTGTTGTGCAAAACATGTTGTTGAATTAACATGATCTCCCTTGGGATCACTTACGTACCCACAAATCCGATATTAGTGTTTCCAGACAGTTGAAAGACAAAGGGATCTCAAAAAGATTAAATATTGAGAACCAATTATCGCCAAGGCAATTATTCAGTTCAGTAAACTTCTTCAAGTTCTTGGCAATATCCACAACATTTCCCTATGACTAAATGCTAAAATGCTGTATTCTGGCAGTCTTACTTCTCTGAAAATCTTTCCTATGCTAAAATGCTTTACAGGTATTCTGGCAGTCTACTTCTCTGAAATCTGTGGAGCAATTTTTGAAACCACATTTGAAACCACATTTAAAGGCAGAAATACAAACCAGGATGCTTTAAAAATAAAATATCGAAGGTTTATATTGTGTGTAGTTGTTGATTGTTATCAAATTAAATGGGGTTTTAAAATAGAACGAAGCAATTGTGTATGACGAACTTTCCGTAATTTGACCCCTTTTACTCACTGTCAACAGATACAAATAACGAAAGTGGACGGGTATTCTACAATTTAGCGAAATCGGAGCTGCGATAAACATGTAGAGAATAAAATGGCATTCATATGCAATATTCTTATATCTAAATCAACAGTTGAAAATCTTTGGTTTACACATAGAACTTTTAATTTGGTTTAAGAGCCATGCCATAATTATGTATACATGTACAAGTCTACTTCTATTTAAATAATAGAATATGTTTGCCAGCGTCTCTATAACGTTATCGAAACCCGAGTGATGTAATAAAAACACGAGAGAAGTGTAGGGAGAAGCACGAGCCGGCAAGTGCTTTCCCAACTTCTCGAGTGTTTTCATTACTTCATGAGGGTTTCGATCACATTAAGCATCGACTGTCGATCATCGGATGCAGAAATTTACCCAAAATTTATTTCAAAATGTGTCCGAAATTTTCATTTTTAAAACGTTTGCGGGGGCAATTGCCCCCTCGCCTGGTATGCCCACGTGAATATTATGTTATATTCATGTTTTATTAGGAGGAATTAGACCTTGTACAAGGTCTCATGGAACACAACCACTTGCTGTATTTGACTTCAGAAAACACCTTAAAAGATTGCAAAGATGCAAACTTGGAAGTCAACCAGGACGTGGTTGTAACCGATGCCCAAAAGGAATATATCAGACAACAATCCTGTGAGAGACCAACCAGCCCTGCCAAGTCCCCACGAAGAATGAAGAATCTCCCATTCAACTGGTCAAAAGGTGGATCACTAAACTGTATACCATATATATCAGTATTTAGGGGTTCGTCACACGTGGAATAAATAAAGTTGACAAAACAAACAATTAACATACCGTGTCATGTCAAAGTTCAATCAGTGGAAAGGTTGCGTAGATGCTATTGTACGGTGCAATGGTTTGTGAAATGTGTTAAACCTTAGTAAACAGTTTTGTGGTCAAAATTTGGATTTTGGTCAAAATTTGGTCAAAATTTGGATGGTCAACTATTTTTTCTTTAATTTGTGTATTAAAAACAAAAATCTTCTATAATTTTGTATCAGTACACAAGGCCATGAACGTTTGATCGACACTTCTGCTGCCATTTTGCCAGCAACTTCCACCCCTTTTGTTTACAGTTGAAGTCAAACCCCAGTGCAGCAACTTTGAAATAATTTTCAAGTTCTTATTTTCTTGTTTAACCAAAACTAAGCAGCCTTTTAAAACCTATTTTAGGTGCCACCTGTTAAATCCATTAGTGCATAAAGCCATTTGGTGCATAAATTAATGATATAAACAACATTTACAAGGATTTACAAGGAGTTCACTGGTAGAAATAATTTGACCAAAATAATTTGACCAGTCATGCTGACCTGTCATGACTGAATCATGAAAATCAGTCGTTATTTTCAAGCACTGGGTATTTCCATGTGATAAGGCTGTGACTAGTAAAATTACAGATTGCAGAAAAGCTACGTAAGACTGCTCGCGAGCCAAACCAAATAATAAAATTAGTAAGATTTAATTTCTTTAATAATGTTTGGAATAATCTGCATTTTTAGGTTCACCTAATAGAAAAGCATTGCATTTTCCTAAAAATGGCCGTCGCGAATCCTCTCAAGAAGAAAAACAGTTTCAACTCCTTGCATCTACTGCTTTATCAGAAGGCTGTTACATTGGACTTGCTGTTGTGGCCACGGAATTAGTTTGTATCTCAGCCTGTTACAGTGACCAGACAGTAAGCTGCAATTCATCTTTATCAAGTGATTCCTCTGGCATTGATGAAATGGCTCTGTCCTTAATAAAGCCAATGATAAGAGGTACATTACAATATGTTGGTAATTTCCTTTTTAACTACAAAGTTATTGCTCTAATAACTGCCACGTCTAAGGATTTAATTAAAGGAAAGGTTGATATTATTTCATTATCTCTAAAACAGATGTTTGAAAAAGTGATTATCTATTTTGCAGGACGTTGTAGTGTTGGTGTGGTGGGATTAAATAACAAAGTGTTTGCTGTGGGTGGTTATGACCGAGGACATTGTCTTAATTTGGTAGAGTGCTTTGACCAAGAGAAGAATGAATGGGTGCCTACAACTCCACTGAGAAGTGCAAGGGGAAGGCTGGGTTTAAGTTGTTTAAATGGTATGGTAAAACAATTCATAGTTTATGATATAAAAGTTTAGCATGCATAACAAAATATTGTTTAAAGTGATTTTAGAAGTAACTTGAGATTTTGTTATGCCATTCCTTTACTAACAGTGTAATTTGCAGGTTAATGCCCTATTGCCCTGTAGAACACAGTGCCTTGTAAGTTAGGCCAAATAAAACCGGTTACCCGACCGACCCTAGCTCATCTCGGCCGTCCCTGTAAATTTTGTGACATATTTTTGCGCCAAAGTACTATTAGCCATAAAAATGTAGGTTTTATAGTTTTTACATAGATTTTAATGATAAAATAAGTTTTACCCTGGTAAAATCGTAAATAAGATCACTACGTGACCTGCCACCGTCGCTGGCTTTGTAACAATTGCCATTTTGCTAAATTAGTTCCCAGGCCGTCATTCTTGCACAACAATATAATGGAACAAGATGATGGCTGGCCTGTGTGGCAATAGACCAAAAACTTTTCTCAAAAAAATAAAATCCCTAAACCCTAATTTTTTTCAAGATGTAACCGGAACCACATAATTTGTTTTACTTGGCCTTAGCTTGGTTACCTACAGTAAATATCAGACACAGGGACAGGAACTAAAGAAAACAGACTTGTCCTACCAATTTTTACAAGGGGTGTAGCGGCGTAGCCCCTGCTTAGCTGTGATTGTGATAAGTACTGTATCTCAGGATTTGCGAAGTAAATTTACCGTACACATGAATAATTTGTTTTCATTTCAGGAAAACTGTATGCTATTGGTGGCTCTAATGGCAACTCAGAACTGAAATCTGGAGAGTGTTTTGACCCTGACACCAAGAAATGGTCAAACGTTTCCTGCATGTCTATTTGTCGCAGCAATTTTGGTGTCTGTGTACTCGAAGGTAAACTATTTGCTGTTGGTGGAACAAATGGACTTCATTCATTGGAATCAGTTGAAGTCTTTAACCCTGGTAAGTATATGTGAATGGGTTGTAATATATTAGAGGTAGTCCAGTCCTTAGCAACATCTTTCTTTATAATTTTTTATTTTACTCTCAAAGCTACTGTATAGTCAATGTGGGTAAAACTTACACACTCAAGGTTTGCTGGTAAAACTTACGCAGTTAATTTTGCACTAACCGTGTTGTGGGAGACATTCTAAAGTGTTTCATTAGAATAGTTTAACCTTTTCTTCATATTTCTAAGTAGTAATTAACTCCTACATACAGTGCAATTCTCTGCTTGAATTTTAAACGCTTTCGTCGACTACCACTTACAGGTGTGTAATTTTTTCCGATTTGGAGGGTAAAATTTGTATTCGATATACAATTGCTGAGGAATTAAATTTCACTATGTCTATCAAAGAAATTAAGGTAAGCTATGGTAATAAACATCTAACATTGAGCTAGGTTAGTATTTCGTGGAGAAAATAAAAGTTTTCTGAAAATGCATAAGTTTTACCCACATTGACTATATGTAGATACTTAGGAAATGGATAATTTAGTGATTACTGGTATTATTAGTACCGTAGTGATGAGATTTTTGAAGTTTATTAATAATCACAAATTGTACATGTATCATAACATTTTGATTCTAGGTTTTTATCATGCTAAACCTGACCAAAGACTCTGCATACTAGATTGACCTGTTTTTAATTTTTTCAGAAACAAATTGCTGGACAAATGTTGCTCCCTTGCAAGTCGGTCGAGAGAGTGTTTGTGTTGAAGTTCTGAATGGACGGCTGTATGCTTGTGGTGGGTATAGCACATGGCATTGTCTGGATTCTGTCGAGTGCTATTCTCCTAAAGAAGACTGCTGGTCGATGGTTGTGCCACTTAACACCGCTCGCAGAGGAGCTGGTGCTGCTGTATATAATGGCAAACTGTATGTGGTTGGTGGCTCTGATGGGACTAATTTTCTCAAATCTGTCGAGTGTTTTGACCCAGACACTAACACCTGGACTTATGTTGCAAACATGAGCACTTGCAGGCATAATGTCGGTGTTGCTGTCTGCAGTGGTTATATTTTTGCTGTTGGTGGTTTTGATGGAGTGGCATTCTTGAATACAACAGAATTCTATGATCCTGAGCTCGATAAGTGGTGTGCATTTACTCAAGTGTGAAGTGATGAATTAGTATTTACCATCATCCTTCAGGGGTTAACTATTTCCATAGTTGAATAGGAATTGCAAAGTGATTGCACTCAAATACTAAACTGTTGTGTAATGTACTTTGATATGAGTGTGACTGATATGAGTGTGACTGATACAGTCCTAGTGTGAAAGAAGTGGTGCTAGACTGCTGGTTGAGTGTATTGGTGGCATGTGTGTGTTCCCGGCGATCAGGTCCATAGATAAACCTTTGTGTGTTATAAATACACCGATATTGGCACTAAAATGATAAACAGAAAATTCCTGTAATATGCAGTATAGACAATATTAGTGTATTCTACTTTAGTTTGGGTGTTGATCACACTTATAGTTGGAAGAGTGTACAAAACATTGCTTGCAATATGGTCAAACAGTGGCTGTATAATGTTATTAGCATATAGTTATATAGTACATGTATATAGTTACCTGTATATAGTTTTATATTTTTACTAGTAATCTAATGGTGCAATCTGATTGCTTTGTATGCTACTTGCAATCTAAGTAAGGGTTAGAGCATGGTAACGTGTGCTCTATTGGATATAGAGTCCCGAGAATTAGATAAAAGGTCACGAGGGGCCGTAGGCCCCGAGTGGCCTTTTATCTAATTTGAGGGACTCTATATACAATAGAGCACAAGTGACCATGCTCTAGCAGTCTTAGAGAATGACTGCATCCCCACGAAGTAATTTTAACTTTCACTATAAAATTGTTTTTTTACCTCGCACATTTACCGGAGACATTGACTTTATTGAATTCATTAGTGAACTCTATATAGAGTCCACTGCGTTATGACAAAAGAAAACAAAAGATCTTTCAATGGACTCTATATAGAGTTCACTAATCTGTCTAATCTTGATGAATTAAAACACTATGGAATATAGAGTAGTGAAATACTCGACGTGGATTGGCTGAGTGGTTGCAGCCATTCTCTAATGGTCTTTATTATGCCAATCATGTAATGTAATTGGCTATATACTAATTATCTAATTAACAATTAGACAACGAGTCCGAGTTGTCTATGAGCGAATGGTCGACGAAGCCTGAGTTGACTATTCGCTTATAGACAACTCAGACTCGTTGTCTAATTGTTTTAGTAGAAACAAATTAGTGGACAATGACAAATCATGCATTTTCCAAAAAAATATCCAAATAACTCATCTGAAACCTCCCAAAACGAGAGTAGCAAATCAGAATGCAGCATTTGTAATAGACCATGGTCAGTTTCTACTACTTGTCAATAGATATCAAGTAGCGGCAAGTGACGTGTAAGACTGAGTTTTTGAGAGAAAAAAACAATACTTATGTCTTGTTTTGTTTAAATAATTTGGAAGAAATAATGAACACAAGTTTGTTTTCACTAAGATTATTCACACTCAATTTCTCTGAGGCAATATAGTTAATTAGAGTTTCTTGCTGGCTGAAGTTTAAAAGAAGTGAGAAACAGATTTCTCATGCTGGGGAGAGGTGCTATGCCCTTATAGGCATGTGCCTCGGTGAGATAGCATCTTTTGTCTTTTTGCCCCTGTGGCTAGGGACAATGGGTGCTATGTTATGTATTACAGTAGCATTGATGTATTGATATTTTGTTAGAAATATGTTAATAAGGCACTGCTGTACTTGTGGTGGCAGACTTCAACGGCAACCCAACGTGAGAACTAGTATTGCTATAACTATCACCTCAGAAATTTCAAGCTCATAATGTTCAAATGGATATTGAGTAGCTTCAAGTAACTCAAAGAGACATGTCTCATTTTTTTGAAACAATGAACGTAAATTAGTTTCTATAATTATCATTAATAATTCATGATGAAAATTCAAAATAAATCAATATTTAATGAGTATTTAGAAATAAGAGGAAAATAAGGCCAAATTTTGCTAACTTTAACCTCAATTTTCTTTTGAAATATGGTTTGTACGAGAAGCAAGTTCTAACACTCGTAATTGTTCATCCTCTGATGTCTAAATACGGACAAACTGGTTAAAAAAACTCTTATTTTCAACTGGCTTGTCCGTATTTAGAAATCAGAGGAAGAATGCTTACTCATGTTAGAACTGTCTGAAACAATTAGATTTATTCACTCATATCATTCAGGGCAACGTTGGGAAACTGTTGTAAGATTTGAAATTTATTTTTAAAACTGTCCTTACAATACAAGTTATAACAGATGTTTGGTGGTTGATGTAAGATTTTAGTTGCATCACAAATTACCTACTTTAATATTAGCCTGGCTTTTATAATTTATTTTGAGTCCTGACCATGTTGTATGCGGTGGTTAAGGTAACATTGAAGATGTATTGGAAGTGTGCATGTCATTATCTCAGGTGCTGAGTTTTACAATTTAATGTGTGGGAAAAATGTGCTTTAATAAAATATTGCTGAGCAATGAATGTTTGGGTTTTTTGATCACCAGCTGAGAGGCTGAATTTATTTCTTTTTATTGTTTCTTCAATCTTTATATAAATTAATAAGGACATAGCTTTTTTCACTTTGTTTTCAATATTCATAATTAAAAAAAAACATTTCCAGACTTTGTAAAGATCAGAGTAAAGAAATATCCTATGATATTCGAGATCTGTTCCAATTGTCTAAAGCAACAACAACTAATCGTATTGATGCTACATAAGTATTTACTTTTGTATACAAAAGTGGGGTATTGAATTTTCAGTTGGGATGCCAGATTCTGAAATACTATGGTAATATCCAGTAAGAATAGCACAAAAAAATTAGAGGTCAACCGATGATCGGATCGGACATCGGATTTGGCCAATATTTTGCAACATCGGCAAAACATTGGACCGGTAAAATATCACTACTATAGTCGATGTTTTTTGCCGATGTTAAGTTTCTGAATTTTGGCATTTATAAGAGTTTTTCTAGTGCGGAAGACAAAAGCTAAAAGATGTAGAACACTAGATGACCAGGTTCCATCTCCTGTTGAGAATTGTGTGAACCTGTTTATTTGGAAAGATAAGTGACGAAAGTCAGACCGGAAATTTTAGAGAACGAATTGTGAAAATGCAACATTTTTGACGCCAGTTCGATGGAATTAAAAATATATGTGCGACGTATCACTTTCAAAATAAAACTAACAAACAAATGATTAAATTATCTGTGCCTCATGCATTACTAGTCAGTATCTTATTCTTTCCTAGAAATACTGCTAATATAATATATAGCAACTAATCTTGGCTTTCTCCAAATGGCCCCATGCAGTATTCTCTAAAAACATCGGATCGGACATCGGCCGATGTTGTAAAAGAAATATCGGCCATCGGATCGGCAAGCAAAACTCATTTTGGTTGACCTCTAAAAAAAATAATCTCGAACTATGTGAAGGAATTCTGATTCTTTGATCTTGTCAATGTCCATGATCACACCAGATTGTTAAAGGTGCCGTCCAGTCCGTTCTGCGCATGTGTGATATTTCAAATGGCAGGACTCCATATATCAACAAACTTCAGCGGAATAATGAGCGACAGTTCAAAAGCGAGTATTCGTCAAAGGCGCAAGTGGTAGTTAAATATATTATCCACATTTAGGAACAGAACAGCTTCTTATAACATGCTTTTTAGGTGCAAAAGCTCAAGGGTGGAAAACAAATCCGCAATACTTCATGTTCAATGTTTATATAATGCAATGTAAACAAACGATGTAAACAGAAATGTGGACATGTGCAGAACAGACTGGATGGCTGGCACCTTTAAAATTGGCTAATTAGTCAATCTCCAAAACTGTTCACCATTTGTGTGTTGTTGACATGTTATATATTAAAACAAAAATCACTGAATAATGTCACTGTCCAAAGATTGAACACAAAGAAGTTTGCCAGATGTAAAACCCTTGATCCAGTCGTTGATGTATTATCTTTGCATCATCACCAAGTACTGCAACACTTTCACATTCACCAATGATACTTCTGAGAAAACGAAACTTTTTAAGAAAGCAAAACTTTCGAGAAAGCAAAACGTTCTGAGAAAGCAAAACTTTCTGAGAAAACCAAACTTTCACGACGCAACCTGACAACCACGAATTGTCAACATCAGAAAGAAAATAAAAATAGGAACATGTATAAGTGAATAAGTGAGATTATTTCTTTTCTCCAGTCTTTCGCAAAGCAGCACTTTGTACACTAACAAAAGGATCAGATTCGCGGCATTCCAAATGGTTCTCGAAACAGCGATACGTCTCTCGTTAATCAAAATCAGACGGATGCACACAATAGCAACGAAATAAGCTGCACATCCATCGAAGGTGAACAATGGGGCAAATACGGTCCACCAAGACCAGTCAATGCCCCCTTCTAGTTTCAAAGCGAGGAAGACCGAGAACACGAATAAACAGTTAACAGCCAGCCACATTTCAAAGATGGATATTCCTAACCAACGAGTTAGTTCTGTTTTCGTAAACAACATCTCGAAATTTATACGGCGGTGTAAATACTAAAACACCTGGTCTTTTGAGAGTACTTAGGACAGGAGAATCTTGGCAAAGGAAACAAGAAAAAGCGATGAATCCAACAGTGTGTTGTCGAGCTACAAATTCTACAACATCGGATTATCTTCGGGATAAATTTCGATCACGATAGCTTAGCGAGTGATTACGACCATTACATTTCTGAATATGAACTGTTGACATGGCGTAATTTTGCCTTAATTTTTATCTTTTAGGTTTAGGATTAGTGTTTTCATAGGCTTAGGATTAGTTTTATGGTTAGTTTTATGCGCTAAATTGTAGAATACCCATCCACTTTCGCTATTTGCATCTGTTGACAGTTAGTAAAAGAGTCAAAATTACGGAAACATCATATAGAAATGAATTGCTTCGTTCTATTTTAAAACTCCATTTAATTTGATAACTATCAACAAGTACATACAATATAAACCTTCGACATTATATTTAAAGAGATTTTAGAGCAACCTGGTTTCTATTTCTGCCTTTAAATGCGGTTTCAAAAGTGGGGGGTATTGTATAATTGGCTCCGATGACGTCTGTCAATTTGATGGATGGAAACTAGTGTAACCGTATGAATCATGGCGGGAATCTAAAATAGTCTTTTATAAGAATGGACTTGTTTGGCAACAAAGTAGCTTCAACGAAAGAATGTATCACTCCTCACAAGATATCATTACTTATAGTAATATCAGGACTATGTAATAAAGAGATTCCTTTCAAAAATCACCGTCATTCCCTGATGCTTATTCTGCTCGATATGATTCAGGTGAGGTGCAGGTGGACAGCGATAATTTTGTTGTTTTTACTAGTATTATCTTATTGTAATATATTAACAATGATAACAATTAAATAAAATCAATAATGTGTCTTTTCAACATTTTAAAAGTATAATGAATAATTAAGAATAATTATCATAATTATCACACAGCAATGTATATATTTATCAAATAGCCTTTAACCATTTGCTATTAATAGCTCGAAATGCGGACAAACAAACCAAATTTAACTCACAAATTATTGCAAATGAGCTATTTTCTTGGGTCATGTCATCTCGACAAAGTGGGTCATGTCATCTCGACAAAGTGCTTTTAGACTATAAGGTCAAAATTTCTGAGTTGCAGTTTTTAAATGTTTTTAAATAATCTCTAAGAGGTGACCAAGGGTGTTGGTCACCCCCTGCCGCAATGGTCCCCAAGACCCTCCTTGTGAAAAGTTTAAATCCATTGAGAAACTATTGGGGGGGGGGGGCATGCTGACCAGTCAAATTTGTACAAACTTATAACGATTTATTGACTTAATCTAAAGATGGGATGTGGGTCAAAATTTTATATTCAATTCAGCTTGTAAGACTGCATCATGACCACTAAACAAGATAGTGTTCTAAATACCATCACATGAACCTGCTACAATTATGTATGACACATGTTGCCTACGTAGCTTTTATTATTTTCAATCAACCCAGTAACAGAAGTTCCTCTAGCAGATCTTTCAACTTACAAGTTTGAAAGGGAGGCAAGAGATCACATAATTCAAAAAGAGCCTTGCCAGACAATGGATATAAATATCATTTTAATTACCTAGAAGAAAGGGTCCTCTAGTACTTTTTTAGTAGTCTCAGAATGTGAGAAAACCATTTAAGAGGCTTTACAATTTCAAAGTTTTCTAGGAGCATGCCCTGTCTAGAGGGTCTGAGGCCCCTAATGAAAATAATTTTTGAAAAGATTAGTTTTTTAGTGTGGGTACTGGGGATCAATCTTACAACTATCCCCCCCCCCCCCCCCCAAAGGCAAAACCCTACATGGCTATGTCATTGGAGTTATCAAGTTAGAAATTGAGATTGAATAACCAAATTGTTTTAGTAAAAACAAACTTATGGTTAGAATACAATAATAATAATAATAATAGACGTATTAGGAGCATTATACAATAGTCTCAATGCTCTTACAACAATATATTCTTAAATTTACTTATAAAACTTATTACAGTTTCATTATAAGATAAAGCCTACTACATATATTACCACTATGAACAAAAAAAACAAAAAACTTTTAATTTTAAAAAAGAAAAGTCTTAACTGCAGACTTAAAATTACCCAACATATCAAAGCTTCTAATTTCCTGTGGAAAATTAATTAACAATGGTTAGAGCGTCTCACCGGCTATCAGTAGGTTACAGGTTCGATTCCTGTCCGGGACTCAGAGTTATTTTTTTGAGGATATGAGCTTGACGATCGTCCATGTATCGTATATACCATATGTTAAACTTTTCACTCATAATGGTAGAAAAACCCATAATCAGGTAGAAGGATATTCCTTTCGTTGTGAAAAACCCATAATCCCATAAATCCATAATCAGGTAAAAGGATATTCCTTTTGTTGTGTTGTCATGCAAGTATGAACATATATCACCTGTTTTATTCAAATTACACTGGTTACCAATACAGGAGAGGATTATATACAAAATACTTTTAATCACTTATAAAGCTTTGAATGGCGTGGCACCGCCATATATCAGGGATCTATTAGATATCTATATTCCAGGACGTAACCTGAGATCATCTTGCAAAAAACAGCTAGTGGTCCCAAATTATAACTTATGTTCATATGGTTATAGGTCATTCTCCGTATCTGCGTCAATTTTGTGGAATTCTTTGCCACAAGACATAAGACTATGTGATACCTTAGACTCTTTTAAATCCATGTTAAAGATGCACTTGTTTCGCAAAGCATATGAAACTTTCTTGTAAATTGTGAAATACTTTTATGATATAATTATACAGATTCTTTTTAGTGATATAGTTAATTAAGATAGGTTAGTTATAATTTCTCACCATAGTTTTCATTGTAAAAATTTGTATTTTTTGCTATTTTCTTGTAAAGCATGATAAGTCTATTTTTATGCAATTGTAAAGCGCCACTGGGCACTTGTGGAAGCGGCGCTATAGAAATATTAAATATTATTATTATTATTATTATCTTTTGTTCAACCATTATTTCACCCCCAAAATTATATATCTTGCTGTATGCCTCATTAATTTATTTTATTTCCTGTTATAAATGTTGCTTTGTTTGGTAAAGGCGACAGATGTAGGTTTTGATGAGCTACTAAAAAGGTTAAATGAAATTGATCATAATTTGCACTTAGCTTCAGAGTTGATACAAAGGTATGGTGATTAATATATACAGTATAATAATTATTTGATTGAAGACACCAACAGGTGCGCATTGGGAAAACCCACTGGAATTTCCAACTGTGAACAAATCGACCACGGAATGCTTGCCAGAGCTAATAATTTACATACTTATTTGCATAATCATGGTAAAATTATGGGACCCTCGTGTAAACAAACACAAAATGGTGGTGTCTTGTTTGGGTCAGGTCGCAGTGCTCTAGAACGTCGATTGTCATTGGTTAAAATTACGACTCATTTCCCCCATCTCACAGGAGATCCTAACCAATCACAGAAAGCTTCTAACCAATCACAGACCTTCTTCTAGAGCACTGCGACCTTACTCTCTTGTTTGAGTGAAGAAATATTGTGTTGAAAGTAAATGCCATTGCACAAACCAATGTCAGCATTGTCGTCAATGGGCAAGACTAAGCTCAATTGTTTGCAGATGGAACTTATGCAAAGTGCCGTACACAGGCTATGAAGACCTGGATTTTACCTTTTGTTAATGTGACGCCATGCTACTCTCAGAAAACTGGAAATCTCAGAGTACTGGTAGCTGTATTCTCTCTACCAGTAATCACAGTAAGGGGTGGTCCCAAAGAGGGTTTTTGTGCCCAATACATGGTACTTTGGTCGTCTGTCAAATTCCACTTTAAAGCTTTGTCATGCAAACATTCAAATCAATTATCAATCTCTCTTTAGTTGCAATGTTATAATGTCTCTGTCAATACCATTCATTTATATACCTAGAATTAATTTGTAGGTTAAAGGAAATCCAGGATTGTGAATCAAAGCTGCAATATTACCTTTTCAAACAAATGGAAGATCTTTTAAACACTGAAGGTGAAACATTGTTATCAAGAACTAGCCTTTTTGGTAAGATTCAACATCCGGTAACTTAATTGTAATAATTAGCTAAGTTGCATCACAGGTGGCCCAAGCTCGTGCGCCAATTTGTGTTTATATTGGAATTTATTCGATTTGTCAAAATTAGAGGATATTTTCATCTATTATTTGCAGTTTATTGTTACAATATATACAATATAATGTGTATTTAAATCAACCATAAGGTGTATGTGTCTTTCATTGTAAGTTTGGTGAGATTTAGGACAGTTGCAGTGTAGCCTGCGTGGCAGGCGTTACGTTTGGGGGGCGGGCAGAATTGGGGGCGCGGCGAGTTGCACATTAATTCAATATATTATGGCCACATTGTTTATGTCAAACATTATACCTATGAATACTCAACAAAATAAACATTTATAAACCTTGTTGTTCCACTTACATGTTTATTGTGTCGTAAAATATTCTTCCTTGTGAAACTTGGCACCATTCTGTTCACTAATACTTCAAACCCGTTTGTCCTATACTAATAATTCGAAGTATAATGCGGCAGAATGGTGCCAAGTTTCACAAGGAAGAATATTTAACGACACAATAAACATGTAAGTGGAACAACAAGGTTTATAAATGTTTATTTTGTTGAGTATTCATAGGTATAATGTTTGATATAAACAATGTGGCCATAATATATTGAATTAATGTCGCCATGTCGCACTGCAGCTACACTGCGACTGTCCTAAATCTCACCAAACTTACAATGAAAGACACATACCCCTTATGGTAGATTTAAATACACATTATATTGTATATATTGTAACAATAAACTGCAAATAATAGATGAAAATATCTTCTAATTTTGACAAATCGAATAAATTCCAATATAAACACAAATTGGCGCACAAGCTTGGGCCACTGTGGTTGCATGTGATATTCTAGATGGAAGCATAGAAGCAAAATATTTCTTTATCATTTACTACTTGAAAATATCAACTGCAAACACCATAACAATTATAGATACCCAAAAACAATTTGGTGATTTGCAATGCCGTACCTGCTGGAGCTCTGGCAGGAGCCACATCTTAGCGAAGTCCAGGGCCACTGTAAGGTGGGCCCAGGGATAGTGGGGTTATGTTCTTTCACAGGCCCTTAAATGCCCTAGAAGCTTCATTCTACTGTATGTGTAGGATTTGCACGATGGTTATCGTTTTGGGCCCCTTATTTGTCTGGGGCAGTTGCCCCGGCTACCCCCACCTCTCAGCAGGCCGGGCTGGCAAAGGCCCTGATAATGATTTTAAAATGGAGAGTTATACCAATACAATACAATAATCAATTATTTACACTCAAAGAATGAGGCTTAGGTGATGGAATTTTAATACAACTGACTACATATAAAATCTAAATTGAAGATGTTGATTTAAAATTATCAAGAGTATTCCAGATGCCTGAGGAAGGCAAGGGGCGGGGTGGTCACCCTCAAAATTATTCACATGGTGATTTTCCACAAAATTCTTTTCTTTTACTTGTAGGTATTTTTGTGAGAAAAATGCTCCTTTTTTTAAACAAAATGTCTTTTGGTCAGATCCTACATTTGACTTCATTGATGAAACAATACATAGGGGATTCTAGTCTCTCTTGTGATGACAACACTGAGTCTAAGATGGAAAATAGGTAGAGATTGTTTTATTATTGCAAAGTTGATAATACATGTAGGGAACTCAAGCAAACGTCATGGTAACCTCTCTTAAAATTGTGATTTGTCAGTGGCGAGCAGATCAATTAAGTAAAAATTGTGACCTATTATTATGTGGTCATTTCAGTGGTTCACATCAAAGCAGGATGCCTGTGTCAAGTCGCCAAGCAGAAAATTTCCTCACTAACCAGGTACTCCAGGTGAAATGCATTATAGGTTGGAAGGAGTGATTGGAATGAGTGATTCACATAGAGGAATAAAGGAGAGAAGGAAAAAGATTACATCTACACACACCTGGATGGAGTATGTGTGTGTAGATGTAATTTGATTGATGGTTGCAATGGTGGAAGGCAGGATAAATGGACATAGGTGAATGGAAGGCAGGATAAATGAACATATGGACATGTGGATGGAATCCCTATTAGAGATGTACGTCGTTCGAAGATGCGTGGTTCTCGCGTTGACCAGGTCGGATTGACCCCGAGGGTTTGCCTAAACTGTCAATCCGATCCGAAGCCATAAAATCGTAGTCCGATCCGATCCGAAAACAGCTGCTCAAATCCGATCCGAAATACAGTGTGTATAAAAAAAAACTGAACCCTTAGAAAACGGTCTTATACTCCTGGGAAATTAAAAACACGGTCTTAATACACCTGGGAAATTAAGATAACTTATAATCGTATGAAGGAACATAATTGTAAAGAAACATGTTAAATATATTAACGTGTCTTTGCAGTTATGCTCCTTCATACGTTTACAAGTTCTCTTAATTTCCCAGGTGTATTAAGACCATGTTTTTAATTTCCCAGGAGTATATAATTGACCGTTTTCCAAGGGTTCAGTTTTTTTGATACACACTGTATGTTGCAATAGTTGCGCGAACTTTCCGAAAAGAAAATCAATGAATAAATAAATTTAAGAAAACTAATATACATTAATAATCTTGTGCAATAATAGCCATCATATGTTGTGCAATGTACATACAACTAGTGAATTTGATAATTTGTTAATTTTGTGACAAAAAACAATGACAAAAGTGAATCTAATGCGGGTAAAAAAAGTACAAAATCCGATCCGAGAAAAAAAGAACAAAATCCGATCCGAGAAGAAAAGGACAAAATCCGATCCGAGAAGAAAAGGACAAAATCCGATCCGAGAAGAAAAGGACAAAATCCGATCCGGCGAGAAGAAAAGGACAAAATCCGATCCGAGAAAAAAAGGACAAAATCCGATCCGAGAAAAAAAGGACAAAATCCGATCCGAGAAAAAAAGAACAAAATCCGATCCGAGAAGAAAAGGACAAAATCCGATCCGAGAAGAAAAGGACAAAATCCGATCCGAGAAGAAAAGGACAAAATCCGATCCGGCGAGAAGAAAAGGACAAAATCCGATCCGAGAAAAAAAGGACAAAATCCGATCCGAGAAAAAAAGGACAAAATCCGATCCGAGAAGAAAAGGACAAAATCCGATCCGAGAAAAAAAGGACAAAATCCGATCCGAGAAGAAAAGGACAAAATCCGATCCGAACATATTAAAGTTATGAAAGTTTAGTCCGAATCGGATCGGATTCGCACACCTTTAATCCCGATGATATGGATGGTTGTGTGGAATGATGGTTGGGAGATCACAGGTTGGAAAGAATAAGAGGGGAAGAGAAAGAGAGTTGATATTGGATGAATTAAGATGCCAATGTTCAGTTCTTTACCCTAATAAAAATCTGACTAATAGTAATAATTGATTTGACATTCATTCTGTACCTGTATCATTTACTAGGCTTCTTTAATTCATTCTTACGAACAAGCAGCAGAGTCTCCTGCAAAACTTCAAAACCAAATAATGAATATTTTGGATGGTGTTCCAGATTTAGCAGAAGCTGTAAGGTCTTATGTGTTTGTTTGAAAGAGATTGCTTTAAGTTGCACATCTATATATAAACTTTCCCATTGCTTTTTTAGTACTTTGTGCAATATCTGAATTGCGTTAGAGTTGGTGAATTCAACAAAGCCATTGACTGCTTGTACCATTACTTTGATCGTAAGCAATGGGAGGATAGTGCAAAGGTTTCAGCAAGCGGTGAGACAGATGAGACAAAGAAAGAACGGTGTAAAAGATTTTGCTATGCCGCCTTAAACTTGGCCATACTTCATACACATTTTAATCATAGGTTTGTATGACAACATCAGAATAGACAAAGATGGCCTTTTGTCGGACAGTGAAACGTAACGTAATGTGAAACCTAAGACAGAAGACACAAATACAACATACAGACAGACAGACAGACAGACAGACAGACAGACAGACAGACAGACAGACAGACAGACAGACAGACAGACAGACAAGACAGACAGACCATACAATACAATACAAGACAGACAGACCATACAATACAATACAAGACAGACAGACCATACAAGACAGACAGACACTCAGACAGACACAGATAAACACACACAGACAGACAGATAGACCACACACACAGACATACACAAACAAACAGACAGATAGACCAACAGACAGACAGACACAAACAGACAAATAGACCACACACACAGGCAGACAGACATACACAAACAGACAGACATACACAAACAGACAGACAGACACATACACAGACAGACCACACAGATTGATTGATTGATTGATTGATTGATTGATTCACAGACAGACAGAGACACAGACAGACAGACAGACAGACAGACAGAGACACATACAGACTAGACACACATACAGACTAGACACACACACACACACAAACAAACAAACAGACAGACAGATAGACCACAGAGACAGACATATAGACCACAAAGACACACACAAACAGACATATAGACCACACACACCGACAGACACAAACAGACAGATAGACCTCATACAGAGACAGACACAAACAGACACACAGACAGACAGACAGATAGACCACACAGACAGACCAGACACACAAACAAACAAACAATCAAACAAACAAACACAAACAGACACACACACACAGACTGACTGACTGACATTGAATTACTGTATAATATACTTTTACTTAAAATTTTCTTGGTAGAAAAGAAGCTCTAACTGCTTTGCAAGAGTCTATCAGGATAGCACAGGAATCAAATGACCATGTGTGCCTAGCTCATGGCTTGGTAAGGTTTGAATTGAAATCATTAATTTAGCATAACTTTTCCTCCATGATCAAAGAGATCCTCTATTGCAAGGATCTCTTCTTTTGCCACAACAGGCGATAGTGATTTTATTTCACGTTTGAACTGTCACTAGTCTCACATGCGTAACTACATTATTTTTTTAGAGATTGCTGTATAAGCTAAACCAAGATGGTGACTCGCATGCCAGGCATATCTTGGAGAGATTTAGAGCACGCGCCTCAGAGCTGAAATTACCAGTAAGGAGATAATTGGGAAGGAAAACTATATAAGTCAGTAGTCATGACCATGGCAGTTTCAACATACGTTGTCCATCATATATTCTGTTTTACAGTATTTGGAATCCCTTAGCCTCCTCATGAAAGCCAAACAAATGATTTTCGAAGGTGCTCCTCCGCCAAGGTTGGTCTCGGTTGTCTATACAGCAGGGGTATTTTTCCAAGAAACGTGAAAAATCATTTCCCCTTTCATACCATTATAGGGTGCTGAGGGCTTTCAACGAAGTGAACGTTTTGAATTCGGAGAAATCCTTATTGGACCTTGCTGCATCCAGTCACGTGCAACAGACAGCTTGTTTTGAATTTTACGGCAAGAGGTTACTACTGCATGTGTTAATGGGGACTTAAGATCTACGACGGCAATCTAGGACGGCGACGGCAGTGAAAGCAATATAAATTTTAGTATTTGAATGAAACCACGGTCGATTGACTAGCGTATTTGACACAGCTCAAAGCTTGTTTTATGATCTCCAAAACGCTTCAATATTTCTAAAACGATTGTATTGTCTGTGTTCAAGTCAGTCATAAGGAACAGCTCTCATCTCGATCCACGAGTTACCGTCGTCCTCAAGACGTGAAAATGCTCTCAGTGGCGTTGTAAACAGAACGAGGACGGCGTTGAGATACTCTTGGGAATAGAAACTATTCATTCTTTTTGTTTTGCATGAAGATTCTTTTGTTTGAACGACGTCCCCGAGCTAAGTTGCCGTCGTAGATCTTAAGGTCCCTAATAAATAGAACTTCAGTACCACGACTTGAGCAGGCGCGTAGGAAGCATTTAATGAGTGGGTATAGGCCAGGAGCGAGCGACGAAGGTACGAGGTCCCCGAAATTGTTTTTGATTTTCTAAGGCTCTGAAATGAAATTTCCTGCATTTTGAGAGAAGCAGTAACCATCAGATTCAAAAACCCAGGCCAAACAGCCAAACTTAAACATCTGTGAGGAACGGTCTATCTTAAAACCGTTGAACAAATGGCGCTTGTGCAAACGCCCAAAGTAAAAAAATCCAGAAGTTAAAAAATAAATTATACATTTGATAAATAAAGGCGGAGAATGGTAAAGTCGTGCATAAAGTGCCGCTACAGTTCCTACGCGCCTGTTCGGTACCACGCATGCTGCCATGGCCCCTGGGGCTTGGCCAGACACACCCATAATGTCACACACCCAATGTCTAAGAACTGCACACTCACCCACAGTTGAGTCCTACGAGATAACATTTTCAAAGTTGCGCTTCATCAATAATCGACTGAGATCTCTGCTTAGTCAACACCATTTGGAAGCAGTAATGATTTGTTCTGTAGAAGTTGATTTACTGAAAGCTGTTGAATTGATAACAAAACAGTGTATCAAAAACTTGTGTTAAAGTCCTCGGAAATGGAACAGCTTCTTATGTTCTAAATGTTGAAAATGTTTCGAAATAAATCTTTCTCTTCTTATTTGTTGTTCTGGATCCGGTTCTCAAATTGCAAATATTACCTGTTCACATGCATAGACGGCCCCTTCCCAGCTGAAATGGCAAGGCCTCTAAATTGGGCCCATTCCAAGCCTGACATGCACAATCGACACACCCATTTTTTCAATCTCTTAGCAACATGGCGATCGTCTACAGCCAGTTTCCTTTGCATCACTGGAAGATGTCTCTCAAAGTTGGCGTCGCAGATGTACTGGTAGAAAAATCCGTTGGAATTGTCAATTCTGAGGCGACAATCCACGCTCTGTGCTATCTAGCATCACATACCTTTAAACAAGTTAGTGCAATATTTAGCGTTTACACTCGATTTTTAGTTTAAATTTTTAGTTTTTTATAATCTTTTTTTTTTTAAGTACTTTGGGGATTTTACATATTCGTAATATTTGGGTCTTCCTGAGTAAAATCATAATATATCTTGTCAGCCGAAAATTTCATCTTCATGGACTTTTTTGCTGTTAAAGTTATCGGACGTGATTGTGCAAGAGGCATTTTTGTGGCAAGTAACAAAAGAAAACTGGTTTGGAATGCCTCTTGTGACATCACATCCGGTAACTTTGACAGCGAAAAACTCCATGAAGATGAAATTTTCGGCTGACAATATATATTATGATTTTGCTCACGAAGACCCACTAAATACTACGGATATGTAAAATCCCCAAACATGAGATAGACACTTTAAATCTTTCATTATCTCTAAAACTTATAACCAAGTTTTTGGTGTTAATATAAGTAAAATTAAAGTACATTTTCCGTCGAATAGCTTTTATAAAAAGTGCTGCGTGTATGAAGTACTTATTAAGCAATCTTTCGTTTTAGGGAAATTTCAGTGGCTCAATGAAAGTGCTGGACTTCGCTAAGAGTATTTTTCCCAAGAATTCAAAGCATTCAAAGGTATATCATACGGAATTCGGAAATACGTATATCATGTACACAACATGGAATTAAACGAGGGGAGTACGCAGGGTGGTCGGGGGTGGGATCGCCCCCCTTTAGCAACAAAATTATACAAAAGCAACAAAAATTTATACAGAAACTGTAATAATAAATTCATGTGCATGGAGGGGAATTTTTACATTCCTGTAAAAACCTTGAGTTAATTGTAAAACAAACAATTCAAATTAAAAGCGTTTTCAGACGTTCAGTGTATAAAATGTCGGGAAGAAGACCGCTTGTTGTTGCTCCCATGACCCTCCCCCCACCCCGAAATAATTTCATGCGAGGTAAAACGACCCCCATTTGAAAAATCCTGCTTTTATCATTAGCTTTATTGGTTTTACATGTAGTATAGTTTTCATTTTATAATGAAATGTAATTAATATAACTTTTAAAAGCATTGAGACTATTGTATAATGCTCCTATAAAACGTCTTTATTACATTTCAGCTGTGGCAGGCTCAAAAACAAAAGATTTGTTTCGACCAAGCTATGACTATGGAAGACTGGAAGGGGGCAGAAGAAGTTGTGAATAATCTTAGAGTTTATGAAGGTCTTGAAGCAGATTTACAGTAAGTGGCGAGTTGACGACTTCGAATTAACGCACAGCAGTTGGTCAAGACTGTCAAATATTTTGTAATTCGCTACAATTGACGGTACCGAAAAAGATGGCGACTGGTATATTTAACCATAATTCCTTGCGTGCAGTAAACAATGAATCTCGTAGAAATAGCAGAAGATAGAGTTAAAAACTGCTCGAAAGAGCAGTTAGAACGGTTATTAAGACTCCAAAAGAGATGTGCAAGGTCAATCTTAGATGCCAGTAGGTTGGAAAATTCAGTTCAGTTATTCAATAAGCTAGATTGGCTTCCTATTGACGACATTATACGGACACAGAAACTCATGATGTACAAAATAACGAAAGGAAAATGTCCTGTTTATTTGAATGATTATGTAACGTATTTAAAGGAGACGCACAATTATAGAACAAGAGCATCTACAAACAATAACATAGCTATCCCAAGATGTACAGTAGAAATAACTCTGGTCTGAGAACATTTCATGCAAGTGGTGTTCATTTATGGAATTCTGCTGATACGAAATTAAGAACAGCAAGTTCTTTCAAAAGTTTATTGCATAATGAACTTATGAAGGACAATGGACTTAAAGAACACTTTGACATTGTTAAAACTTATTAGTAATATTCTGTTAATCATAATTTAGCTAATTAGTCAGTTAGTTAGTTGGTTGGTTCAAACTACTGGTTTACCAGTAATTGTGTTTTTACCCTATTAAAAAGTTTATCAAAGTTTATCAAAAGGAAGCTTTTACGTATTTAATTCATGTTTACAAGGTAAACAATGTTTAGCTGTTATTACAGGTGATTTAAGGTCGCAAAGCATTCTCGTAAATTGTACAGCCGCCAACTATTTTTACAACTACTTTTAAAAAATATAGTTTTCTTTATTTTTAATATAAAGGTTAGCAAGACTGAACATAAAGAAAGAAATGTACGACACGGCACACAGAGGTTTAAGAAAGCTTCTTGAACATTTCGAGTAAGATACTTTTTTGACCGCGTAAAGAGTACTAAATTTTGTCTTCACCAAGAGTCCAACTTCAATTGGAATCTCGAGTCTAATTTGGTCTTTGCTCTACAAGAATTTGCATTTTCTTTGTTGCAGGGAAAATTCCACTAGAGCACAAGAAGAAAAATCAACGGAAGAATTCAAAGCAAAGTATCGTATTTTAAATTATATTATTAATTATTATAATGCTGTGAATCTGTGATAGACATAATTGTGATAATGACGATGATGATGATGACGGCGACGACGACGATGACGATGATGATGATGATGACGATGATGATGATGACGACGACGACGACGATAACGATGATGATAATGACGATGATGACGATGACGACGACGGCGACGATGACGATGACGATGATGATGATGACGATGATGACGATGACGATGATGATGATGATGATGACGATGATGACGATGACGATGATGACGATGATGATGACGATGATGATGATGACGATGATGACGATGATGATGATGATGATGATGATGATGATGATGATGATGACGAATCGATGATGATGATGACGACGATGATGACGACGACGACAACGATGATGACGACAACGATGATGATGACGACGATGATGACGATGATGATGACGACGATGACGACGACGACGATGATGACGACGACGATGATGATGACGATGATGATGATGATGACGATGATGATGATGTCATCGACGACGACGACAATGATGACGACGACGATGATGACGATGATGATGACGATGATGATGACGACGATGATGACGACTATGATGACGATGATGATGACGACGACGACGACAATGACAACGACGATATGATGACGACGATGACGATGACTACTACGACGACGACAACAACGACGGCGATGACGATGATGGTGATGACGATGATGACTTCTTATATATTTTCCTACAGTATTCATCTTGCCATGGGAGAGTTACATATTGCAACTGGAAACTACTCTTCTTCCATGACTCATTTGCTCAAATGTAAAACTACGTGCGATGCCTATCACATGCAAAGTCTTTCAGCCATTGCTTCCCTTTACATCGCTGAGGTGCAGGTAACGCGTTGTCCTTACATGAAATTATTTTATTTGTTAATATTGAGATTACTGCAATTGTGTATTATTTTATTTTGACAGCTCGAGTTGAATTTAGCAGAAAAGGCTCACGCGTTGTTAAATCAAGTTATGATTCAAATTCTTGGGCATGGTGAGTGAGGAGGCTTGGAACATCAAAAGACCTAGCTAGTAAACAAGCTGCTATTAAACATTAGTTTTCTGATATTTTGAAGAGTTTTGTCGTGGACTTTGTGTTTTTAAATTCCTAGGGCCATTAAAGGACATTGGCAACAAAAATTAAGTTTGTCAAATATGAAAGAACTCGTAAAATGATAGAATAACACCTTTTACAACTTTTCCGTATTTTACTTCGTTTTTGAAATATTTCAGTTTGTTTCGGATATGTAAATGAGATGGTGTCTGACGTCAGGTGTGCGGTGGAGAATTTTCACTCATTAAAATATTAGTTACATCTTCAAGTTTGTTCCACAAATTTACTTGAAAATGTGCGTATAATAACTCCCCATGATAATGAACGTTGTAAACTTAGCAATCACTGAGATATGTGAAAATTCTCTACCCCACCACCTGACGTCAGAGACCATCTCATTTACATATCAAACAAACTGACTTACACCATCATATCGTGTAATTTTTCCCGAAGTAACACACATATAATAAAAAACAGTAATGCATGATATGAAAAATCGGACTGATGAAAGTTTGTGCTATCTTACCCATCTCCTTTAGTAATAATGGCCACAAATTAATCTCACGAAAGGTTTCACTCTCTGACGAAGGACCTTCTCTCGAAACACAAGACCTCCTACACACTATTTACGCAGTATAGACTAATCTTTTAGAGTTTTGATTTTTAGTACCTACCTACCTACCTACCCACCTACCTACCCACTTAAACGTTTCGTTTTAGGGTCTCTCTTGACAAGATGCTGTGCCAAATTTCTTTTAACTCGTTGTAAACTGGTACTAAGCCAGTCACAAGCAAGTAAAGAAGCAAGGAAGTCAGGTTAGATTTTATTAACCCCTGGTTGACCATTCTCTTTCTGTCAGGACTTGATACTGGAGTTTTGTAAACCGTTTCTTTACTATCTTGTAAAATTCATTAATAATTCATGACGAAAATTCAAAAGAAATTAATATTTAATCCGCATCTTTAACCCAGGATAAAACATTGATTAATAAAACATCAATGTTTTATCAAAGTTAACTTGCTGATTAATAAAACATCAATGTTTTATCAAAGTTAACTTGCTCAAATTGAGCTTTTTCGGAGTTAAAATAATTTGTTTGTACCGTTTCTACAACTTCCAAACAAAGTATGTATTATATATTCTACTCATTTTACAACTTCGTTAAAACATTCGCGGTCGATGTTTATGGGCAGTTATACAACGGCTCGCCATTGTAACTGCCCATAAACATCGGCCGCTCATGTTTTAACTACTACTTAAAGGATAGACTTCAGATCCATTTAAATATATTCTTCCTGTTTGTAGTTCTATTGTCTGTCCTGCCAACGTTGGATTCAATATTGAAAGAATTCAAACAGATGGAGGCGTTTGTTAAGATTAGGCAGGTTCTATTTTATCAGGTAATACACTTTATTTATTTGGTGTTTTTAAAGTGATGCTGCGATGAAAATTGTGTTGCGATTTGTTTTTACTTAATATTGAAGTGAAATAATTAATTTAAGGCTAACAAATGTTGAGCCGATTTTCTCAAATTTGACCAATGGATGAAGGGGTGAAGATGGAGGTGTAGGTTGAGATATAGAAGATGAAGGTGGAGATGTAGATTGAGACAGAAGTGTAGGTGGAGATGAAAATGAAGGGGCGAAGATGGAGGTGTAGGTTGAGATATGGAGATGAAGATGAAGGTGGGGATATGGAGATGAAGATGGAGATGTAGATTGAGACAGAAGTGTAGGTGGAGATGAAAATGAAGGGGCGAAGATGGAGGTGTAGGTTGAGATATGGAGATGAAGGTGGGGATATGGAGATGAAGATGGGGATATGTAGATTGAGATGTAGATTGAGACTGAGAAGGAAATGTAGGTGGAGATTGAGACAGAAGTGTAGGTGGAGATGAAAATGAAGGGGCGAAGATGGAGGTTGAGATATGGAGATGAAGATGAAGGTGGGGATATGGAGATGAAGATGGAGATTGAGACAGAAGTGTAGGTGGAGATGAAAATGAAATGGCGAAGATGGAGGTGCAGATTGAGATATGGAGATAAAGATGAAGAAGATTGAGAAGGAAGTGTAGGTGGAAATGAAGATCTGTGGCGTAGGAAGCATGTTTAAGTTGGAACCATAACCCTAAACAACCCTAATATTAACCCTAATCCCCCGAGAGAGAATGCTTGTGGGCTGCGCAGTGAAGGTCCCTACTATTTGTCTATATATTCTTTGTTTAAAAAGGGCACTTTTCATGTTTAAAAAGGGCACTTTTCACAAAAGTTGGGGGGGGGGGGAGGGGGCACGTGCCGCCAATGCCCCCCGTTCCTATGCCTATGATGAAGGGGTGAAGATAGAGATGTATGTTGAGATATGGAGATGAAGGTGGAGATTAGGAAGGAAGTATAGGTGGAGATGAAGATGGAGGTAGAGACAGAAATGTAGGTGGATATGAATGGGTGATATCCACCCATCAATAGATGGAGATAAACGTGGAGATTGAGAGAGAAGTGCAGGTGGATGATGGAGTGAAGATGGACGGAGATTGAGACGGAAGTGTATAGGTGGAGATGATGATACACCATTTAACCTCTCCTTTTCATGCATGTGTTCTAGGCTTTCATCTACGACGAATTGGGTTATACTGACAAACGAAATCTATGTGCGATGGAATTTCGTTCTTTGTATATGAAAGATGGTAGAGCAAGCAGGGCGATATCGACACCGCTATGAACTAAACCGTGAGTGAGGTCATGCTACTGTAGAATACGTGTGCATTGAGACACGAGATGACTTTGTTGTCATGTGATAGCTTCCTTCACTCCACTGAACCGAGTTGTTCCGGCCGGGTAGGGATAGACGCGTGGGGGACTGGGGCGGGAAATGAAAACGTTCGTGATCATGTTACCAGTTCAATTTGAAATTGACTTGATCTTTGCACAGAAATGCAGTTGATATTGCAGCCTGCAAACGACACAAAATATAAATATACTTTAATACAAAGAAAGTATGACTCCATTAATCGTTGACGTCATTAATCTCGTTTCTATCACTCAATGACGTCAAAAATTAATGTGCAGAACAAAATGGCGGTCTTCAATTTACCAGAGATACGATAAACAAACCCAAATTTCTCTCAAACTAAAAAGATAGGAAGAAAACTAATACCCATTCTCATGTAAGGCGACAAAGAACTTTCATTTAAGAAACACTTCATTTTTGGGGTGGAATGTTCCTTTCAACATATTTATTTACTAACGTTTCATCGCTACTTTACCCTGGTCCCAGAGGTTCTAGGGGGGGGGGGGGGGGGCGTAGAACTCTCCAGGGTATCGCCACTTAGATTACAGTATCAAATTACATGTACGGTGACATAATTGCAAGTATTAAAGGCAATCGAAGAAAAATCACAACATGGTGAGAAAACAAATAATTTCCCAACGCAACCAGGTGATAAATCAGACAAAGTTTGAAAGGTTTTTTGAACGTAACTTTAAAAGTTACTGTCCATGCCCCAACGTAATCGGTTCTGTGATGGTATAAAATGTGATGAAGACACTAGATTGGAGTATCGAAAACGTTGCCTGGGTCATGGACAGTAACTTTTAAAATTACGTTCAAAAAAATTTTTAAATGGACATTCCGCCCGCAAAACAAGTGTTGCTCAAATGAAAGTTCTTTGTCGCCTTACATGAGAATGGATATTAGTTTTCTTTTAATCGTTTTAGTTAAATTTGGCTTTGTTTATCGTATTTTTGTAAATTGAATTAGGCCGCCATTTTTGTTCTGATTGCGTGCGAATTAATTTTTGACGTCATTGAGTGATATAAATACTTTGAATAGAAATCTTTCACAATAGCATGAATAGAAATCCTGCACAATAGGCTAAGACCATGCGTTAATTGTCATGCTACTGTGAAGGGTTTCTTTGTGTAGGTGTTTGAGTAGCGTCAAGCTGTCTGATAGCTCTCTCCGCCGCATAGGCTTTTATCACTATATTTTGTATATATCAATATAAATATATCAATTGTGTGTTGTATATATCAATTGTGAATATTGCGCTAGATGATAAGTTAGGAAATATGAAAATCCGCTGAAATTGAGAAGTAAGGAAATATGAAAATAGCACAATATTCACAATTGATATATTTATATTGATATATACAAAATATATTTATATTGATGTTTGTTTATATTGATATATACAAACACAATTGATATATTTATATTGATATATACAAAATATATTTATATTGATGTTTGTTTATATTGATATATACAAACACAATTGATATATTTATATTGATATATACAAAATATAGTGACAAAAAGCCTCTGCGGAGGAGATAGGTCTGATAGTGAGAAAAATTACATAGCAAGTGGAAGGAGAAATAAAAATGACAAAATATTAAGCAAACTAAAATAAAGAAAGTGGCACAGAACCAATTCTCCAATTCGCGTGACGTGCTATAATCATGATATTAACGTTTACTAAAAGCTAAGCATAATTAAAATTAAATATATTCATGGTGTCTAACCAAAAACTATCTGTCTGAAATACACTATAGTTTTTCGGAAGGTTCAGGGTTAAACGTGACTAAAAATAAAATATCCTATTACAAAACTCAAAACAATTGTTCTTTTTGTCCTACTCGGATTACCGTCGACGCATTGGGATGAGCCTGAGCCCGAGGATGAGGATGTGTTACTGTTGTTATTCCGCGCTGTTGAAACTGCTTCCACAACGAACTTCAAGTTCTGTTTCGAACTCGCACACCGACGTTTCTCATCGCAAACTTTATCAGTCTCTGTAGTGCTCGTTTCTTCCTCACGGAAGCATATCTCCTTACAGTCTGATTTGCTTGTGAGTTGTTTCATAACCGTGGTCTTGTAAAAACGCGTTGTTCGGTACGACACGCAAACGTCGTCGCCAAAGAACTTTGCCAGCAATGCATAACCATGTATGTTATAGCCCAAGTTTACAGTCTTTCCTTTTATCAGGGTGACCTTGAGTTCTCGTGTTTTTAAACAACGAATTGACGACGTCGAGTTCACTTGGGCACAGTAGTAAACAGACAGTTGAACAGAGCTTAAGTTGCCAGACTTCGCATTCTCAGGGATCGGACATGTTGGGCTTATGAAGTCCGCGCCGATTGCGACCCAGCACAGTAACAAGGTGACCAAAAACGGCGCGAAACGACAGGAAGACATTCTTGAAAAGCGAAATTGTTTTTGAAGTTTGACCAATAGTGTAACCGGTTGAAACTCTGGATCTGAACAGTCTTTTGTATATAAGCAATGATGTGCAGACAAATTGTCTAAATGTGGCGTCCGTTGTCTAAATGTGGCGTCCGGTCTCTCATTTGTCCTCCCAATATTTCAATGGTTCCATGACGCAAAATACACGTAGGTAGTTTTCGAGAATGAGGAACTAAAGTCATCAAGGTTGTCAACTTGTGGCATGAGCACGATCAACACCATGCACCCCATGCTGAGCGTGCGCGTGTCATGAAGAATGACCTTCACGAATTTACTTTAGTTTTCTAACACATGATTTTGGCAGCTTGTTTTCACTAGCTACATAAACATAACGACATACGCAAGCGCAGTTCGTACTTCATGATCAATTTAACACTTTGTTTTTCCTAAGTACAAAGTTTTAATGTGTTAATTAATATATACACTGCAGTAGTGAATATGGGAGAGCTTGTCCTTGGAGTAGACAGACGATACGTGGACGATCGTCAAGCTCCTGGAATCGAACCTTACCTGACCTTCTGATTGCCGGTGAGACGCTCGAAGGTTACAGGGTTCGATTCCTCTCTGGGTCTCAGAATCATTTTTCTGAGGATACGAGCTTGACGATCGCCCACAAAGTTTTAAATTGACCATGAAGTGCTAACTTCGCTTGCGTATGTCGTTATGCTTATGTCGGCTTTACAAACCATTTATTTTTACATTTCACTCTTTGACGAAGGGCCTTCGCTCGAAACATTCGACCTCCTACAATAACCTCATATTTTGACAGTATTACACCAACCTTTTAGAGTGTTTGATTTGCCTAGCACAACACTGTTATGGAGTAAAAAAGTAGAGTGCTGCGACGCTCTCACTATTGAGCTACCGCGAGGCTCAAATGGAGAGCGAAGGTTACAATGATGTACTGGTTCGATTGATATATGTACTGTCTATGCGGCAGTCACTATATATCAGTAATGTGAATGTGGGAGAGCTGGGAGTAGACAGACGATACGTGGACGATCGTCAAGCGCATATCCTCAGCCTGAAAAATGATTCTGAGTCCTGTACAGGAATCGAACCTGTAACCTTCTGATTGCCGGTGAGACGCTCTAACCATTGAGCTACCGCGAGACTCAGATGGAGAGCGAAGGTTACAATGATGTACTGGTTCGATTGATATATGTACTGCCTATGCGGGAGTCACTACATATTGGTAATACTTGGATGCGTTAATATACACTGCTGTAGTGAATGTGGGAGAGCTCGGAGTAGACAGACGATACGTACAGGAATCGAATCTGTAACCTTCTGATTGCCGGTGAGACGCTCTAACCATTGAGCTAACGAGACTCAGATGGAGAGCGAAGGTTAATGATGTGGCAGTCACTATATATCGGCAATGCTTGGATACGTTAATATACACACTGCTGTAGTGAATGTGGGAAAGCTCGGAGTAGACAGATGATACATGGACGATCGTCAAGCTCATATCCTCAGAAAAATGATTCTGAGTCCCGGACAGGAATCGATATTGCCGGTGAGACGCTCTAACCAATGAGCTACCGCGAGACTCAAATGGAGAGCGAAGGTTACAATGATGTACTGGTCACTATATATCATTAACTGCAGAACTTCCGAGATTTTAGGAACAAAATACTGACGTTTCGAGCGAAGCCATGCCGCGCACTACTGTGGTAATAAGAATAAATAAGTAAATTGCTATGTTCTCAAAAGAACTATAGAGATAGTATAAAAAAATGTCAATATGTCAGCGAAAACTACGTGCGAAATGTCGTCTATGGAAATACGTAAGTACACTTTTACATAAGCTGGATTATCATTAATTAGCGAATATTGTCGCGCGTATGACTTTATACTATTGTACAAATTGAATGGTTTTCTACTTGATTGCACACGAGCGCTCGTATCCTATTATAACTTAAGGGAAATATTTTCAACAATGTAATCAAACCTCGTTTTCAGGTTCTCTCTCTCTCGCGCTCCGTCGAGATGACGTCAGTATCGATGTTTGTCCGCTTTTACCCATAATTCTTGCGGCCATAACAAAAGAAAATAGCTCATTTGTATCATTTGTTAGTCAAATTTGGTTTGTTTATCCACATTTTGAGCTATTAATAGCAGGCAGACGCTACGCTTACTATTGAAGGCGTGCCCGCGGCCATTCGCTTGTCTAAATTGATTTAGGCGTGTGATGACGTCTAACGTCTTGTTGATGACGTCATAACGTGTTGTGGAGATAATAACGCCTATGTTTTTTTGAATATTTTTATTATATTAAATGCAGTTTTCAACAATTCTCTTCTTTATTTTCTATTCTAGTGACAAGTAGCTTTACAAATAAAAATTACATGTTAAAATTGAAAATCAAATTACTAGATAATTTTAAGTCTTCATGAGTGCCATATTAATAATAAAGATGTATTATAGGAGCATTATAGAATAGTCTCAATGCTCTTACAACAATATATTCTTAATGTTACTAATTATATGACTAATTACAGTTTCATTGTAAGATAAAGCCTACTACATATATTACCACTATGAACAAAAAACTATTAATTTTAAAAAAGAAAAGTCTTAAATGCTGATTTAAAACTACTTAAAATATCAATGCTCAAATATCAAACGACGTGTTTGAGAAAAATAAGGTGGTCGAAGTTGATTCGTTGCGGTGTATGACGAATCCCGCAAAGAACCAACCAAACAAAAAGGATAACGTGGATTGTTCGGAGCAAAATCATGGCGCGTGTGTCTACAGCGAGTACAGTTCGATGCGTTTTATTCCAAGTTAATTACTGCACGCACACTGTCGTCAGCACGTAGCGTGCTTCGTTTGCTTGCGTGTGAAGAGTAGACCAACTGTTTTTGCGCGAGCTTGAAAAACAAACGTTAAAAATCTCGGTATAGACAATCCGGTATTTCACTAAATATTATTTAGATGGCGAAAAGGATACTTGGAGTTTCTCAGATTCCAATAGAAGAACACTTTACCGACCACGTTGAGAAGTATCCCGTTCAAAATCGTACAGGAAAAAATGAAATACGAAATAATTCGCGAAAATAATGAAATACGAAATAATAAATTAATGATAAAATTAATGATAAAATAATGATGAAATAATAATAAATAATGAAATAATTCGCGAAATAATATTGTCCACAGACGGTTTGTAGCCATATTATTTTACAACAACATACAGAAACAACACAACTAAATGGTTCTTCAATCGTGCTTAATCATAAATTGACATAAATTGTCATTTACAGTCATTAAATCATCTTCAGATGAACTGTGGTCATCAGTGACTTTGGTGCTTGCATCCTCAGGGTCGTCAGACAAGGAATCTTCGTCAAAGGAGTCAATTTTGATTGAATTTGAAGTACTGGGGACACATGGCAGCGGCGAGTTAAGTTTGTGCTTCACCACTTTCGCATCTTTATCCCCAAATAGATTTATAAAGTGCACTGCAAAATCTCCTTGCGTTCTGGATAAATAAACATAGTCACAGACTTTGATCTTCCTTAAATGCAAACTTAAATGAAGTAGCATTCTTCAAAAGTTATGGAAGAACAGTACACAGAATCAAACATTGACATATGCACTCAGTTTGGAAAGCATTTATTTGTTAAAACATTTTGTGAATTATTTACACCATAAACATCCGACACCATACCCCTGAATGGTTTTGCACAGCGTCATCATAAAATGGCAATAGAAATTACATACATTGCCAAGCAGTGAGAAGCGATTCGAACCACTTGGACAATCTGGTAATTTACAACATTCACAGTAGTTTTACATGTTGTTTCCAAAGAAAAAAAATGGAAAAATCAGAAGTTGATTTTGTGGTTTAAAGTATGGGCTATTTATGTATTTATAATCTTTGGCACTTTCTGATAAAAAAATACTTAGAAGTGACGTCAACAATGAAATAATACGGCAGTTTGGTAATTGTACCCGAAAAGAGAGCAAACTCAGACTTGGTATTTCACTGTTGAATCGCTGTGTAATGACTTTGCATGTCCCTTGGCTTGACATCACTTCTAGTGATTAGCAAACCAACTTTAGAAGGTTGGAAAGGCATCAAGATGAAACTCCAACTATATTAAGCATTTTTTAAGTTTTTAAGTGCCAAAGATTATAAATATATAAAAACCCAAACATGAACACTTTGATGGTGACTTTCTGCCTCCTTGACTTGGTACTTTAAAGACTTCAAACAAAGTCCAAGTCATGGGGACCAAAGCAAAATGAATGAAATTCTTTTCTTTTTCTACATCAGAAATTAAACAAACTTTTTCGTGTTCAAACCAACAACAAAGAACATTGGAAACATCTCATCTTTTCAACCTCTTCGAAACTCTCATCCACTCATCAAAATTCTAACCAGTTTAAAATTGATGAGAGTCAATGAGAGTGCAATTCTGAAGAGAGTTGATGAGCGTTGGCAGTCAATCGAGAGATGCAACGCTCTTCAACTCTAGTCATTGCATATGATCAGGGCTTGATTAAAATGTAATATTATTGTCCCTAAATGATTTTGTTCCTATTTTAGTTTTTCTTTCAAGAATTCCTCCACACTATCAGTGTTCCACTTGTCAATACTGCAAAAGACAAAAGATATGTACACAGTTATATATCCACTTCAGTTCCCTAGTTGTGTCTATTGCAATGTATCATGGGAAGGTCTAGAACACTTTCCCATGATCCTTTCCTTTGCAAAGCATTATCAACACGGTGGAAGATTGGAGAAAATGGCCCTGGGCAATCATATGACATCCAGAATTTCTGGGTGTTTTGATATGATAATTTTATGTAGAGAAACTAGCTAGCTAGTTACATAGGGCCAAGAAAAAAAATACATGGGGGTTTCCTATTTCATGCTGAAAAAAATTAGGTAGGGTAGGTCGGTTTTTCTTTATTTTCCCAAACATTGCATAGACGAACAATAGGTTTTAACCAAACCACGCTGATATTGAGGATTCTGCCAGGATCGGCAGCCATGTTTCCTATCCCAGGATGCAAATCAAGCTGCAATTCATGCCCAAAATTTCAATAAAAAGATTAGGGTTGGTATTTTACTGGCCAAAAACTAGGTAGGGTCGGGAAACCGGAAACCAAGGTATTTTTTATTTTGGCCTAGTGTAATTCATTGCATGCAGAATAAGTATATATTGAATACAGTTGTTGATAATTAACCAAAGCTACATGTAATTAACTATGAGGTTGAAGCATCATGGGTTGTTTTTGCAAAGCATTAGACCATGGCAATGGACACTTTAACAAGACAAAAATATATCTGCTACAAGCCGTTGCTATATTACCTAAGTTCTTCCTTCATTTCTCCACTTTCATCAAACAATTTCATTATAGGATCTTTCCCTCGGACGTACTGTTAAAAAAAATCAATGAAATAATCACAGAACACCCAAGGGAGTAACACTGGTACAGTACACGTTATATTTTCATAAATTCACCCAGTACCTGAATGTTAAGATTTGGAAATTGATGTCGCTTCTCGCCCCGCACAAATGCTAGAAGAAAATTGTTCATTAAAAATCATTGTTTTTAATAAGTTGTATATTTGAACCCTATTCAGCAGACACCTTATGTAGGGGAAAGTATTTGCAGGAAAGCCTAGGATTGTGCCTGCTCACAATTCATAATATAAATAATAAGCAATATCATCACTATTATCAGACAATACTGTTGAACATTGATGAAATAAGTGTAAGGAATATTCATGAAAACCTTGGATTTGTGGGAACCTTCCAATTTTTCAGTTGCACACTTCGAGGACAGCTGAAGCATACTAAAAGCAAAAAAAAACCAATTACATTAGCGGTACTCACAAGAAAAGCTGTAAGTGTGTTATTAAAAGGTTACATTCATACAAATGACGAATATAAAACTGTTGTGCTGCGTAGGCAGTGAAGAAATACAAATTGAATACTCTAACAGGTGGGAGTATTACCACAATAGTGTGTAGGAGGTCTAATGTTTCGAGTGAAGGCCCTTCGTCTTTATATTTCGCTCTCTGACAAAAGGCCTTTGCTCAAAACCTTGGACCTCGACCAAAGGTTGGGTATGGCCTGGGTATGGCACGGGACCCAGGCAGTTTGCCTGGTGGCTCACGAATAGGGAATGTTAGACTTCCCTCTGGAGTCTAGGGGATGACCTCTGGCAAGTCATACCACCCCATTTCCACCCATGCCATGCCAGGGATACGGTGAAGATCTATGGGTAGATTAGATCGTAGATTGGATCATTTCGGTCAGTGAAGGAACTCAATGGTGAGTTAAAGAGAGTTACTGCTGGGCTGGTGGAAGTCATAATTTATCTCCGGGTATATCATGCTTGTTAGTCATGGTGAAGACAAATGGTATAGGAGAAGGATAACTCTAATGTAAAACCACGCTGTAGGAGTTGCGATGTTTACTAGCAACCGAAAAGTTTTACTCGGCTCTAAAGCCGCATTGATGACAATGATGATAGCCTGCGTAGCGGCCCTCCATGGAGGGAATCCCCTCCCATACAATTCCCTCCATGGAGCGCCACTTTTATCATCTTTCAGCTGACGTTTCATACAGTATAAGTGTACCAAATTCAAAACAGTCGTAACCCCAAACCTTACCCTAAACCTGATCCTAATACTAACTGTAACTCTTACGATAATGCTTTATTTTAGAGATAACAGCTTTTAATTTCGAATTTTACTACCGATAGTCTGTCTAATGTGACGTCATTTCGGGATTTATTCTTAATATCTTTCAAATACACATTTACGGTTTCTCTACCCAGTTCATGGCATTAAAAATGAAAACCTACGCAAAGATCAAGTTACTGGACATTAGAAACTGAACATTCACCAACCTTGACGGCCACTGTCTCGTCGTGATCTGCATGGCAGCAATCCTCACAACCTTTGACAAGAAAATCAAGACTGAACTGTGGAAGTTCTTCACACGAACTACAAAGAAGGTTGGATGTGAAGCCTATTTGGCGACATCGTTCTGCCGTTAACTTCGCGTCAATACAACGAAGAAAATACAGAAGAATCGCAGGAAGAACCCAGACGTTATTAACGTCTTTTTTTGGCCACATCACACTCCCAAGTCCCAACTGCGTATAAGGAATATTACATGAAGTTTTCCTACGAGTTGTTACCAAGCTCGTTTTAACCGCGCCGAATATTAATTTCATTTCCACAGCAGCCCAAGTTTACTATAGGAGACCTATACCTTTTAATAGTTGAATTAAAATATTATATTATTGCCCTAAATTGAAATAAAGTTCGCTTTAATATACATCTACTACAATGTGAACTTGACACATCCCAAACCACACAGAACATGACCTGGACGACCCAACTTCAAAAAATATTTATTGACTGACAATGATCCAAATTAAAGGCATGAACGCCTGCATGTTGGTATACCTAACCTAACAAAAGAAGTTGAGTCGCAGCTGCTCTCTACTGCTGCGGCCCGCAGAGAGCCGGCTCGCTGCACGCTACTGTAGTACTGACCTCTGGAAGATCTTTTAGTCTTTTAATATATATATTTTTTATTCTTCCTGAACTGGCACCCTGCCACTTTAATAGACACAACTTATTTCTAAATTTAATATGCTAATCTAAAAATTCGCACTGAAAACAGACCAAGGGGACATGAAAGGCTAAAAAGGATAACTCAAAAACACCTTCAATTTTCAAGAACTAGTCTATTAAACCTAACTCTAACCGTAGACAAAAACAAAAAGGTTTTTCGAGTCATCCTTTTAACTATTTCTTAGAAAAGGTGGCATCAAATTAAACTCACTTCTCCCCTCCCCTGTTGTTGTATCGTACATTATGACGCAATTTTAAAGAGTGAGACGATGAGATGTTTGGTTTCAAATTCATCTACAAATTCTCTTGGAATCAACGAGGATAAAGAGTTGATGAAAATATGGAAGCCCGTATCAATACCTTGGAAGAATTATGTATGAACAACTACGTTTCGTCGTTGGAGCCGTTTACCAGACTTTATAATTATAGTACAGAGAATTCAAATGGCAGGAAAGATGTGCTGGAATCCCTCTCGAAGCTATGGTGGAAGGACGAGTTCTTTTTCGCAGAATTTCACGCGGAAATGTTGTTTGAAAAGATGAAACTCCGTGAACAGTGTAACGATGCTTTATTGTATCTGTTTAGCGATACTTCGTGTTCAAGACTTACTCGCATGAATCTTTCTGAAAGCGAGGTGTCTGATAAAGGCTTAGAGTACCTCAAAAATCAACGTCTAAGGGAATTGGATGTCTCAAATTGTTATAATATTACATTGAATGGCCTAACGGAATTTCTTAAATGCCAACCAACTTTGACTATTCTTAGAATGAGGAATATGGCATTCAGTGATGAAGAATGTTGCACTTTTAAATCTTCTGAACTGGATTCCTTGAAAAACCTGCAAGAATTTGATGCAAGATTCTCAAATCTTCCTGTGGCCTTTTTCCGAGATACTCTTCGATACATGACGAATATTGTTTATCTAAATCTTGAAGGATGCTACTGCCCAGAACGTGACGGCGAGAAGAGTTTTAAACACAGGGCGTTAAATGTTGCTGATTTCTTAGAAACTCGTGGGGAACGAGTTTTGTCAAATATTGCAAACTTGGATCTGAGTGGTCTTAAAATGGCATGCTTACATCCGCTCATGAACTTCAAAAGGTCAGTACTGCCACAGAGTAATAATCAGGGCCGTAGCAAGAGAAAGTCAATTGGGGGCAGGGAGGGGGGGGGGGGGGGGGGCTGGTATGGGACTGGACTGCTGGGGGGGGAGGGGTCCAGGGGCATGGCCCCACGAAACATTTTTGAAATTAGGATCTCTGAAATAGGATTTCCTGACTTTTGAAAGTCATTTCCAGCAAGTTTAAAGGTGCCGTATCAAGGTGGTAAAAATATAGGGCTGGGCAAACCTGTAAGGTCGGGTACACTTGCAGTTGAGGTGACCATGATGTCAACAGCGAGTGTACCATCTGGACGTTCTTTTTTAGTATTCACGAGATGTTGGACGAAATGAGAGATTGTTACGATTGGACATGCATGTACAGGGTCCGAATTAGCGTTCCAAAACAGCTTCGCATTTTTCTATAGTGTCACAATCTAGCGTAACATCTCCCAGCGTTGTACAATGTTGCGTAGCGTCTTACAACGTAGCGTAACGTCTTACAACATAGTGTAACGTCTTTCAACGTAGCGTAACATCATTAAATCCTACAATTGACGTTTACATCACTTGCGTCGCGTCCACGGTGAACTTGGTTACTTAAAATCAGCTTCGCAATTCTCAGAAAAATCACTTTGCAGATTTTCGAAATTTTCAAAATCGCTTCGCAATTTGCGATTTGCGAAGCGCTAATTCGGACCTTGATGTACATGTATGATGAAATACATCATGGAACTACTAACTCCAAAACAACTTAGATCCTAACTCCCCACCCAATGGCTTTTCTAACCCCCGCCTAATGGTTTTCTAATACTAACCTTAATACTAATAAAAGGATCATCCAGAAGACGACTCAGACCTAGTACCTCGCAGTCACCTCAATTGCGAGTGTATCATCTAGCCACGATCAACCCATAAGCCCTGCCCCATTTTTACCACCTTGCATCCTCACCTGCCCCCATCATCCCTATGAGTGCAGAAGAACTTATGCTTGATTCATCACCTTTTTTGTAGCACTATGTCAACACTTATTTTGTACAATTGTGATGTTGATCTGGACAGTATTATTGATGTTGTAACACAACTTGATAAACTTCAAGTATTGGATATCTCCAAACAAGATCGTCCACCAGAAAGTGTGGATTATAGATGGAATGTTGAGAATGAAGACTTGAAGCTATTGGCAACTTTACCAAGTCTCACTGATCTGGATCTTTCCGGTATGTTGGAAATGTTTTTGCTGTTAAACAAAACAAAAAAACATTTTCTCAGTTATAATTTTAGGATGTTTAATTTTATAATATGCACATTATGCATAATTAGCATAATTGGTAATGAAAAGTCCTTTTGATAAATATAAAAAAATGTTGCCTCTTACACAAACTCTGATTGGCCATTGGCCCATACCCTTCATACCAAGCTGCTTTTTATTTTAGAAAATAAAAATAAAATGGCTTTTACTGACGCAATGTACACTGTGCGTGTGTTGGATTTTCACAGAGACAATGATTTCCGTGCACTCAGTACATACACTAAAAGACCACCATACTCTTGATATTGTAATTGTTCCAAAAGGAAAATAAACCACTCACACGTTCTGGAAGATCACTCACTTTTTCTAATATTAAATATCAAGACAGGTCGCAGCACTTCACTTTCATATACAATATGTTGCGTGGGCCCTCCGGCATATTTTCAGCGCGGGGCTCCGTTGAGGCCCCCTAGCCAGCTCAGCGGACCATGAGCGTGAGGGATAATTGGACTTTTATAAATTTAATTGAAAATATATATTGGAAAAATAGAATTAAATTATCTTCCTTTTTTCCTTGCTTACCGGGGGCCCCCATTACCCCCTCTGCTTACCGGGGCAACCCCCGCATTGCTCTAACAGTCCGTTCTCATTTGGGGGCAACATGCTTACCGGAGCAACCTGCTTACCGGGACCCCTCACTTGAACCCTGTGCTTTCTAGCTGGAAAGAATGCATGAAAATTGCACAACAAGAAGGTGCATGCAGGGCCCCCGGCATATGCTTCTTCTGCCATAGTGTTAATATGGCCCTGTATACTGTAATATGAACACTTACAGTATGATGTTGTGAGACTTTCAAAAAGCTAAATACACTCGCTAAAAATACTGATCTTGTATTTTTGTTGTTTCTACATCCCACATGTGTACAGACTGTATAGTATATAAACATTGAAACCCATTGGTTTTTATCTCTGTATTGTATTTGTATTGCATTGTTCAACCTGATATTTAATTACAGTTGTAGCAGACTTTGGAGAGTCTGCTTTGCACTATCTTCGAACAAGGCCAACAAAGCTAAAGTTTTTGGGGTTGGCACAAACTATTTGTTGTCGTAGTCAGGATATACCAGCTGATGTGGTAAGTGTAAAATAAAAGTGCTTATCCGGGGTTTGAGGATTTTACATTTTTTGTAATCTTTGGAATCTCTTGAGACGAATTGTAAAATATCTTGTCGTGCAAAAATTTCATTTTCATACATTTCCCCAGTGCTAAAGTTGATTTACTATTCACAGGAAATGACGTCAAAGCAGGGACACGCGAAGTCATTGCACATTAATTCAACAGTGAAATACAAAGAAACTTTGGCTCTGAACTTTAGACAAAATTTGCTCAATTCCCAAACTTTCTTTGTATTTCACTGATGAATCATTGTGCAATGTCTTTGCTTGTCTCTGCTTGGACGTCATTTCGTGTAAATAGTAAATCACTTTAGCAGGGGAAAAGGCATGAAGATGAAATTTTCGTACGACAAAATATTTTACAATAATATTCTTCTCAAGAGATTCCAAAGATCACAAATATGTAAAATTCCCAAACCTGGATACGCGCTTTAATGTAACTACAGTAAAAATCCGCGTATAAGAACCTAGATTTTTCCAAGTTAGCCTAAAAATGTTCTTATATAAATGGTGTTTACTGCAAAATTAGGCTATTTAGGTTCTTAAACAGGTTCTTATTTTCTTAAGAAAAAAGCGACTTTGGTAAGTCGTGGTCTATTATTTATATAAATTATCATAAATTTTCTCCAAATGACTGCAATCTTAGCAAACACAAACCCTATATGCACTTTTTTTTTTTGACAAAGATACACTCATTTTGATATATAACGCTATTGTTCGGCCATACTTTGATTACTGCTGTGAAGTATGGGATGTGTTTGGTGAATCGCAATCAAAACGACTCCAAAGACTCCAAAATAGAGCTGCTAGAACTATCTTGAACATGAGCAATGACGTAAATCACTCTATTGCTTTACGTGCATTGGGCTGGGAGCCACTCAAAACAGAAAGGAAGAAAGCTAAGGCAAAAATGATGTATAAAGTATTAAATAAAATGGGTCCCAAATCACTCACTAATCATTTTTCATACAAAATTGAAAAAATAAACTACAACATTCGGGACCACTAAGTGGCCTTAGTTTACCAAAACCGCGTACAAACAATATGAAAAATAGTTTCATGTATGACGGAGCATACCTTTGGAATTCTATTCCAAAGGAAATTAGGGAAAGCAAAACTCTCTCTTCCTTTCGAAATAAAATCGCTGCTCACATCATTAACATAGAGTAATAAGTAAAGTGATGTGCCTGTAAATATCCAAATAACGTTCTTATCATGTAAATAATTTAATATTCTACCTTTTAAAATTTAAGTTTCTTGTAAATAGCTCTTAATAACATTCTAACATGTATCATTTTTCTATTTTTGCACACGCCCCTTGTGGAAATCAGCTTCGGTTGACAAGGTCAGCGTGTATAAATAAAGATCCCTATCTATCCCTATCTATCTATAAAGCTACACTGTATGTAATTTACAGCTTACTGTGTGTAAATTCATGGAACAAAACAACGTATACAAGTCTGTAGACATAGTTTGATCGAGTGAAATGCCAAATCGGCAACGGCTTCCGTAGCTCAGTGGTCAGAGCACTGCACTAGCATCGCAGGGTCGTGGGTTCAATTCCAGCCGGAAGGCCTTGAAGTTGCATTTTTTGCAACTGGTCCCGGTTTGGTACACTCCGAATTTTTCTGGTTCTGGCTCATTTTCATTACTTTGTAGAGTTTATTTTCTTTGATTTATAAATTTTGATAAATTTGATAAAATAAGAACCTGCTTTTAAATTTTAGCCTAAAACAGGTTCTTATGTAAAGGGGTCTAAATGGAAAATCTTAGCCTAACAGGTTCTTAAAATCTAGGTTCTTATACGTGGGTTTTTACTGTATTGTCTTTTCTTCTCTTTCCCAGGTAACAGGAAACGCAGGAGAGAAACAGGTGTTGGCTACATTAAGGAAGTACACAAAAAGACCAAGATACATTATTGCTGCTTTATTAGACCTAGTTCAGTTATATCGCAACCAATTGACCCAGAATGTTGCCACTATAATTGAGGTACGTGTACATGCAGCATGATAAACAAGCCTGGAAATAATTATTTTTGTTGTACCTGTCAGAATGACCAGCACAAATAAATTTGTACTAGACACACAAATAATTGTATCTGTCAACGTACAACTTAGCGTAACATCTCCAAACTTAGCGCAATGTCTCACAACGTAGCGCAATGTCTCACAACTTTCCGCAATGTCTCATAACTTAGCGTAATGTCTCACAACTTAACGCAACGTCTTACAACTTAGCGTAACGTCTTATAACTTAGCGTAACGTCTTACAACTTAGTGTAACGTCTTACAACTTAGCGCAACGTCTTATAACTTAGCGTAACGTCTTACAACTTAGTGTAACATCTTACAACTTAGCGTAACGTCTTACAACTTAGCGTAACGTCTTACAACTTAGTGTAACGTCTTACAACTTAGTGTAACGTCTTACAACTTAGCGTAACGTCTTACAACTTAGCGTAACGTCTTACAACTTGGCGTAATGTCTCACAACTTAGCGTAATGTCTCAAAACTTAGCGTAATGTCTCACAACTTAGCGCAATGTCTCCAAGCTTAGCGTAACGTCTCCAAACTTAGCGTAACGTCTCCAAACTTAGCGTAACGTCTCCAAACTTAGTGTAACATCTCCAAACTTAGTGTAACATCTCATAAGATAGTGCAATGTCTCATAACTTAGCGTAATGTCTCACAACTTAGCGCAATCTCTCCAAATTTAGCGTAATGTCTCCAAATTTAGTGCAATATCTCCAAATTTAGTGCAATATCTCAAACTTAGCGTAATATCTCTCATCGGAAGTTGTACAGTACCGAATGTAAACGCAGTTTATTCAACACAAACTTGTTTTACTTCAACAAAAAGTTGAGTATAATCTTCGGACAAGATGAGCATGGGACAAAATGACAGACACAATTAATATTGTAACTGTCAAATCTCTAGAAATGGGATATTTGTACTGGACAATGTCCGTGTCCGGCCACTAATATCCAGGCTTGGATAAAAATATGTTTTGCTTTGACATAAATGACCTATTAATTCATGGCCGATACCGGATGAAGATTTTGTATTTCTAGGAATGATAACTTTATGTCACTTTGTTGCCTCACCTTGTCCCTCACCTTGTCGGCCGTAACTCAGTTTCATATAAAGAGAAAGTAAATTTCATCCAGGTAACCCAAGTAACTCAATGAGCTGGCTAACTTTCCTCCATATAAAAGGCCCTAAATATATACACTGCTGTAGTGAATGTGGGAGAGCTCGGAGTAGACAGACGATACATGGACGATCGTCAAGCTCGTATCTTCAGAAAAATGATTCTGAGTCCAGGACAGGAATCGAACCTGTAACCTTCTGATTGCCGGTGATATGCTCTAACCATTACCGATATATAGTGACTGCCGCATAGGCAGTACATATATCAATCGAACCAGTACATCATTGTAACCTTCGCTCTCCATCTGAGTCTTGGTAACTCAATGGTTAGAGCGTCTCACCGGCAATCAGAAGGTTACAGGTTGGATTCCTGTCCTGGACTCAGAATCATTTTTCTGAAGATACGAGCTTGACGATCGTCCATGTATCGTCTAATGCTTCTCTGTTGTGATATTAAAGCCACTTTCTCCATCTTACAGGTTGTGGTCCAGACCGTTGATACACTTGTGCAAAATTTTGATGTTGTAAATAATGGCAGGTACTATTTTCATTGTTGCGTTGACTAAAATTGGGCGGTATACCGGTGTTTTTGTTATTCACAATATTTAGTTGATACTGGTATGGTTCTGACGCTATACCAGTAAGATAAATGTGAAGTAAGATAAACCGGTATCATGACTATCATTGGTTTATCTTTTTATTTAAACAGCAAGAAAAGTTCACAAATGAGAAACGGCAAACACAATGTGTGTGTGCGCGCAAAATTATTTTTAGATTAGATTTTAGCTTTTAAACGATCAGTATGATGGTTTAAAATATAAAATATTCTGTCTATATATATATATATATATATATATATATATATATATATATACCGTATATATATATATATATATATATATATATATATATATAATATATATATATATATATATATATATATATATATATATATATATATATACTAAGACAGTTAAAACAGTTAAAAAGAGTGATCCATCATGTTAAAACAACTAAAATATTAAATTATTTTTAATATTTTAGTTGTTTTAACATGATGGATCACTCTTTTTAACTGTTTTAACTGTCTTAGTATATATATACTCTATGCAGAATTGCATATAGAGTTCTCTACCACCGAGTGAACTTTATACCATTGGTTATTACTATATATATATATATATATATATATATTATATATATATATATATAATCGCGGCGATTGTGGTTGCCATTTGATTGCTGTGATCGCCGAGTTCATTTTTGACTTTTGAGCAAACTCTCGCCTTGCCTGTCATTTTGACTGGTCATATGACATTAAAGGGAAATGGCAATACAAATTTTCTTTGTCTCATTTGAAAGAACATTTAAAATAATATATGAAGACCTTTTAAAATTTCCCCGTAACTTCCTTAATTTTTGAAATGTCTGTTCACAAAAATATCTGCAATCCGCCATCTTGTTTTATAATTAGATCTAATTAAGTGACGTCAAAACCAGGGTAAACATTCTAAAAGTTGTAAGTAATTGCCCAAATATCAGTGGAATGCGTTCAAATAGATTGCCTGTTCACTTAAAAGTGTACAACACCCAAAAACAACTACGATTTAGCATCTATAATGACTCGATAATTGCTGATATAAAAAACATTTCTACCCTGGTTGTGACGTCACGCATATCCAAGGATGGTTATGCATATCCAAGATGGCGGAATGTTCAATGTTCTTTGTTAAAAAGAAGTGAAATATTTACAGAACCAAGAACGATATGGAAAATCTGTAAAAGGTCTTCATATATCATTTTAAAAGTTCTTTCAAATAAGATAAACTTAATTTTTATTGCCATTTCCCTTTAAGCAAAAGAACAAACTAATTGCTCAAAAGATGAAGTGGAAATAAATTCAATTGCGAGCGGTTGCAACTGTCAAAACCAGCATTGTTATGTTGTTTCTTTTACTATATCAATCAAATAAGGCGATCGCCCAGATGCAAAGAACTTGTTTGAATTTATTGACGACAGACGGATTTCATTAATTAAGAAGCGTCGCATAATTCCGAAACTTTCCAGAGAGGAGTCGACAAAGAACATCTACAAGACTTCCCAAAAATGACAAATTCCCCAGGGGTTGCCCGCCCCCTCGCCCACCCGCGGGCTTAACATTGATTGGTGCATAAGTTAATGGTGGTTTTAATGTGGGTTTTTATTATATATAATATAATATATACTTTCTTATTTTTGTCTCCACTTATTTTAGTGTGTTGTTGTACCACTTAACATCTGATGAGGAGGTCCCCGTTGCCCCAGCTGTCCGCCGGTAAGATCTCCATATATTAAGATTTCAGCTACTGTAACCTTGGCGGAGATAAGACCCTGGGTACGTAGTTCGGTTAGATCCCAATAGTTCGGATTAGATCCCAATAGTTCGGATTAGATCCCAATAGTTCGCCTTAGATCCCAATAGTTCGCATCAGATCCCAATAGTTCACATTAGATCCCAATAGTTCGCATCAGATCCCAATAGTTCGGATTAGATCCCAATAGTTCGCATTAGATCCCAATAGTTCGCATCAGATCCCAATAGTTCGCATTAGATCCCAATAGTTCGCATTAGATCCCAATAGTTCGCATTAGATCCCAATAGTTCGCATTAGATCCCAATAGTTCGCATCAGATCCCAATAGTTCGCATCAGATCCCAATAGTTCGCATTAGATCCCAATAGTTCGGATTAGATCCCAATAGTTCGGATTAGATCCCAATAGTTCGGATTAGATCCCAATAGTTCGGATTAGATCCCAATAGTTCGCATTGGATCCCAATAGTTCGCATTAGATCCCAATAGTTCGGATTAGATCCCAATAGTTCGCATCAGATCCCAATAGTTCGCATTAGATCCCAATAGTTCGCATTAGATCCCAATAGTTCGCATCAGATCCCAATAGTTCGCATTAGATCCCAATAGTTCGGATTAGATCCCAATAGTTCGCATTAGATCCCAATAGTTCGCATCAGATCCCAATAGTTCGCATTAGATCCCAATAGTTCGCATTAGATCCCAATAGTTCGCATTAGATCCCAATAGTTCGCATTAGATCCCAATAGTTCGCATCAGATCCCAATAGTTCGCATCAGATCCCAATAGTTCGCATTAGATCCCAATAGTTCGGATTAGATCCCAATAGTTCGGATTAGATCCCAATAGTTCGCATTGGATCCCAATAGTTCGCATTAGATCCCAATAGTTCGGATTAGATCCCAATAGTTCGCATCAGATCCCAATAGTTCGCATTAGATCCCAATAGTTCGCATTAGATCCCAATAGTTCGCATTAGATCCCAATAGTTCGGATTAGATCCCAATAGTTCGGATTAGATCCCAATAGTTCGCATTGGATCCCAATAGTTCGGATTAGATCCCAATAGTTCGGATTAGATCCCAATAGTTCGGATTAGATCCCAATAGTTCGGATTAGATCCCAATAGTTCGGATTAGATCCCAATAGTTCGCATTGGATCCCAATAGTTCGCATTGGATCCCAATAGTTCGCATTGGATCCCAATAGTTCGGATTAGATCCCAATAGTTCGGATTAGATCCCAATAGTTCGGATTAGATCCCAATAGTTCGGATTAGATCCCAATAGTTCGCATTGGATCCCAATAGTTCGCATTGGATCCCAATAGTTCGCATTGGATCCCAATAGTTCGCATTGGATCCCAATAGTTCGGATTAGATCCCAATAGTTCGCATTAGATCCCAATAGTTCGCATTAGATCCCAATAGTTCGCATTAGATCCCAATAGTTCGCATTAGATCCCAATAGTTCGCATTAGATCCCAATAGTTCGGATTAGATCCCAATAGTTCGCATTGGATCCCAATAGTTCGCATTGGATCCCAATAGTTCGGATTAGATCCCAATAGTTCGCATTGGATCCCAATAGTTCGCATTGGATCCCAATAGTTCGGATTGGATCCAATTGGGGTCCAATGCGAACTATCATATTTTCTGTGTGCATGCTCGTGTCCATGTTCATGTAATCCATGTCCATGTTCCTGCCATGTTCATGTTCATGTGTATGTCTTCATATTTGTGTTCATGACCATGTTCGTGTTCATGTTCACGCTTGCGTTCGTGTTCACGTTTACATTCGTGTTCGTGGGTTCATGTCATTGTTTATATTTTTAAAGCAAAATGTTGGATTTGATTGTTTTGATTATGGAATCATTTCGCAGTCATTCCCAGGTAAGTTCATTTATTTGAATACCATTTCTTAAATAAAATGTAATTTCTTCAAATTTCGTCTTGGCTTTGCATCATGGATATCTTGTAGCAACGACCGCGGGGCGTGTTTGCGATTGGGGGGGGGGGGGGTGGTTGTTGAGCTAAATCGAAGGCTCAGCTAGCTCGTCTCACAACCACATGTTGCATGGGAGTAGGACTAGAATTGATTATACGGCATGTAAATGTAAAACAACTACCTACCAAAGATCGTACTTGATAAGAACCACTATAATATGGAACACTTAGCCTACAAACTAAACCTATGTATGGAAACTCTTAATTTATTCAGATCAACCATGCTCAGATACTACTTTAAATCCCTGGCAAACACCTATAACTGTGATAATCCTAGATCCTTTAAAACTATCTGCTTGAAGTGTAATTCGTCTCGCAGCATTACTTGTACTATCACTAATCAAATATACAGAACGACTGTGCTTGGGCTGGGTTATGGAAGAAGAGAATGGAGGAAGTTAGGGAAGAAGAGAAGAAGGGAGGAAGTTAGAGAAGAAGGGAGGAAGGAAGGTAGAGAAGAAGGTAGGAAGGAAGGGAGGGAAGAAAAGAAGAAGAGAGGGAGGTGGTGTAGAAATGGAGTGTTGTGGCCTGCGGAGCTACAGTTGTGGTGTATTATTATTAAATTAATCCATTATTTGTAAATATACTTTTAATTAATTCCGCAGTAATTGGCTATGCTGTTGTTGGTCACCCTGCCATTGTTTTATTACTGTATAGTGTAATTAATCTGTTAGGTTTCTTTCTTTGGTGTTTTTTTTTGCAGTGGTGAAGCTAATAAAATAAAATATCTTTAGCGTAGTGTCTCGCTCGCGCTCAAAACTTCCCTGAAGCCCCCCCTGTTCCAGCGTTCCCTTTGTATAAACGCACAAAGAAAGTCAAATCTCTCTTCTAATTTTTACGCAGATTCAGGGAACATGTTGTTTCATGTTATGTAATCTGAAGATTCCACATGATATGGTATGAAATATAAACAACCTTGTTTGTAATGTCTAACCAGCTCTTGCAGGCTGCAATATGTCTTATGCAACAATGTTGAATCAGCGGTGTTTTGTGCATCTTTTCAACGCCAGAAATTATTATTATTATTATTATTATTATAATGATGATAATAATTCGTGTCCTATCTGTCTTTTTAAGGATTCCTATATGTATAGGATTGTCCATTTGCTCATCCAGATGGCCACAACACATGTGGATGATCAATCTCGAAGAATTTCTATTATCCTTCTAAATCTATGCTCGTGTCATGTAAGTAAGATGCGCGCGCTCGCTCTCTAAGATGGGCACGCTTTCTATGATGCGCACGCTCTCTAAGATGCGCACGCTCTCAAAGATGCGCACACTCTCTAAGATGCGCACGCTCTCTAAGATGCGCACGCTCTCTAAGATGCGCACGCTCTCTAAGATGCGCAAGCTCTCAAAGATGCGCACACTCTCTAAGATGCGCACGCTCTCTAAGATGCGCACGCTCTCTAAGATGCGCACGCTCTCTAAGATGCGCGCGCTCTCTAAGATGCGCACGCTCTCTAAGCTGCGCACGCTCTCTAAGATGCGCACGCTCTCTAAGATGCGCATGCTCTCTAAGATGCGCACGCTCTCTAAGATGCGCATGCTCTCTAAGATGCGCACACTCTCTAAGATGCGCATGCTCTCAAATATATAGGTAGTTGGATCTTAACTAATGTGTTGATCTACTTATTCTGCTGCAGGCCACTTTGAAACAGAAAGAAGTGTGGGGGGTTCAAATCGTACAGGTGTGGCATTAATCTGTAATCTTAGACCTGTAACACGTAGCTGATTGGTTGTAAGGGCCGCGTCGTCGAGTGGGTTGCCGCGTTGTAGATCTTAAAGTCCTTAATCAACTCTGGCTCGTCCTCGTTATAACTATTAACTCAGGCTCATTGTCTAATTGTTCATTAGATAGAGAGTAGCGTAGCCAATCAGATTGCAGCATTTGCGTCCTGGTAAGTTTCTACTTTAATATTTATTATAGATTATGTTGAGTATCATTAAAAGAGAACTGGACTTGAACAAGGTTCGTATTTCCTTTCTTGATCATATTTATATTCATTGAATTTATACTCTTCCTGTCACCGTTTTTTTATTTTGTATCATAGTCTAGAAGAATTCATTGACAAAATTGTTGGAACAAACGTATCACGAACGGTTTCTGGCCCCCCTTCCCCCTAAACAATGTTGCAAAACCCCAAAATGTTAACGGTTTGCTCTCAGTTATTTCCCAATAGCTTTCCATCATTGTAAAACCAACATTGAATAGGAGGAGGGGGGATCGCATGAAAGTAATTATTAAATTTCCCAAAACAATTATGATGACATACTTTTCTCAATTTGTTCCAACTAATTTTGTCAATGATTGTAGGTTATTGTTCACGTTTATGCAAACTTGTACACGGTTAGTACAAAATAATTTTAGTATAATGAAGCAATCATCCATTTGCAGCATTTGGGTTGAATCGCTCAACCATGCTATTTAAATATTAATAAGCAAAAAACAAAAGGTTTGTGCACGGTCAGGACCATTTCAACCTAAAATCACAGCTCATTATAGACGCTTTGAAGTTCGCCGGCTTTCCTAACCATTTCCCTCTATTACAGGACATTGGCAACAAAAATTAAGTTTGTCTAATATGAAAGAACTCGTAAAATGATAGAGTAACACCTTTTACAACTTTTCCGTATTTTACTTCGTTTTTGAAATATCTCATATCTTCGTGTTTGATATGTAAATGAGATGGTCTCTGACGTCAGGTGTGGGGTAGAGAATTTTCACTCATTAAAAAATGTATTATATCTCAGTGATTGTTAAGTTTACAACGTTCATTATCATGGGGAGTTATTATACGCACATTTTCAAGTAAATTTGTGGAACAAACTTGAAGATGTAACTAATATTTTAATGAGTGAAAATTCTCCACCCAACACCTGACGTCAGACACCATCTCATTTACATATCAAACAAACTGAAATATTTCAAAAACGAAGTAAAATACGGGAAAGTTGTAAAAGGTGTTGCTCTATCATTTTACGAGTTCTTTCATATTAGACAAACTTAATTTTTGTTGCCAATGCCTTTAACTATGTTTGTATATAGTCGGTAGCATCTTTATAAAGATGTCTGTAGAATCTGTCTGTAGAATCATTTTGCTGTTTCAAAATGATTTCACTAAGGCCCAAAACATATACGTTTCTCAACACATCAACAGGTTTAAAATGACCCGGTTTAAAATTATTTTTTAAGAATATTTTTATTTAATTGTGTGAATGTGGGGATGGAATTGGGGTACTGAACGGGTGTAATGATAGAAAAATTGTTTCATATTACTCTGGTTTGTTAGACCACACAACCAATGGTCAGCAGCAATACATATTCAATTCATCAAGGATATATAAAAGCTGAAAAGTTGCTAAATGTTTGGGGAAAATTGGAAAAAAACGAGTGACCCGCAGGTTTGGAGATGACCCGCACGATGATGAGAAACCTTTTTTTTTGCCTAACTAACGCTCATAAAATTTTTAATATTAACCCTAATCCTAATTTTAATACTAACATTATCTGACTAACGGTAACTCGGAATATATATATTCAATAAACAAAGATGCTACCGACTGCATTGTTTATAGGAATCCAAATTAGCGCAATCTATCAAAGACATTTTGTAATTTTTTGTATCACACAGACTGGCTTAATATTGAACCAATCTTGGAGTACATTGTGGAATATTACAGGTTATGTATATCACACACATGCACGCACACACGTCTGTCTGTCTGTCTGTCTGTCTGTCTGTCTGTCTGTCTGTCTGTCTGTCTGTCTGTCTGTCTGTCTCTCTCTCTCTGTCTCTGTCTCTCTCTCTTTTGCTTTAACTTTTTATTTGGCAGATCAGTACTGTAAAAGGTTTGAACCAAGGAGTATCAATAGAAGTTGATCGGCATACAGAATGAGAATTTCGTTTTCTATTTTAGATGAAACACCATCAAACTCTAAACTTTTTATGGAAAATGATGGTCTGGCATCGTTTCTCACATGTATTTCGTCGGTAACTATTATAGTTAATAGTGGAGTGTTATATGTCCTTAGGGATGATATCGTTTTTATTTCCCGCTGTTTATCACCCTGATAAAGCTCGCGACTTGGTGATATCAGTTTTATTCCTCACGGTACGATATTATAATTGTCCCTCGTTCACAACCTCATACCCAGGGTCTTACCTCCGCTCCCCCAACCGTCCCTGGGTACGAGGTTGCCTCGTTCGCTGCGTTCACTCATGACCATTATGATATCATCCTCGAGTGATAAAATTGATATCACCTTATCCCTCATATGATAACCTATACACATACACTACTGACGTACTGTAGTGAATGTTGGAGAGCTTGGAGTAGACTAGCCTAGCGTCTGCACGCAGGCTAGGAGTAGACAGACGATACATGGACGATCGTCAAGCTCGTTTCCTCAGAAAAATGGTTCTGAGTCCCGGACAGGAATCGAGCCTGTAATCTTCTGATTGCCGGTGAGATGCTCTAACGATTGAGCCACCGAGATGGAGAGCGAAGGTTACAATGATGTACTGGTTCGATTGATATATATATGTACTACCTATGCGGCACCCATCGCCTCGAAATTGAGTTAACTGTTATCGCCTTTTATATAGAAATTACTCGTTTCGAGCCGGGGCTGTGACATATAGGCTAATTTAATTTTCTCGCGTGTCCATTTGTCAATGTTCGGTTCCATTCCCCCTCACTGTTTCCTCTCTTCATCATTAACGTCAACCCTGCGTCAACCTCGTACCCAGGCTTTTCACCCGCTCGGCTGAAAAAAGCCTCGGTACGAGGTTGCATTAACGTCAACATTTCCTTTCTTTTCTTCCTAGACCCATCGCGACGATGATGAATTAATTCGAAATATCGTTGGCATGATTGTGAGTATCCCGCCAAAACGTCCGGAGTCTGGGACCGAAGCAGCAGAGTAGTGACGTCACACGTTAGAGTGCTTGAATGCATAGCTGTGGAAATATTACTGATGTTAGAGTCAACTTCCTCCTGAAAGCGAGATCAGTAATTATTTTTTCATCTCTTGAATCTATGCCGACTAACGTGTGACGTCAAAGAGGTGATTTGACAGCGCGATGAGATGGGACAAAATTGGTGTAATTTTTCCTATTTTACATAAAAAATAAAGCACTTTCCTTTGTCGTGATTGAAAAACCGATACCATAAGATTCAGCGCATCAAGAAGTACCAAAATGGGTCGTTTCATAGGTAATGTCTACTGCGCATCAAAAGGACGCGTTCTGCGTCGGGATAAAACTTATTTCAATTCATAACAGACTGGGGAATTCAGTTTAACGAATTTGCAAGTGTAAATAGAAATGCAAATGTCTATTGTGGTTTTAGCCTGATGTTATGAATTGAAATAAGTTTTACCAGTTTCCTCGTCTTTTCCTCGTCTTTTCCTCGTCTTTTCTTCGTCTTTTCTTCGTCTTTTCCTCATTTACAGTTTTGTCTATTCATTAATCAATGTATATTTAATGCACTCAAATATCAAAACCAAATTCCGTGCTTTTGTTTTTAGGGTAATGTTGTCGAAGTAGCGGAGTTGCGCCCCTGTCTAATGAATTCAAAAATTGTTAAACCAATCTAGTGAGTCAAACTGATAAGATTAGTTTCAGAAACTAGATCAGAAACAGTGTTCAGAAAGAAACAAGTTTCAGAAACAGTGTTCCGGCGCTGGAGTTGGTGTGTGTGTGTGTGTGTGTCTGTCTGTCTGTCTGTCTGTCTGTCTGTGCGTGTCTGTCTGTCTGTCTGTCTGTCTGTCTGTCTGTCTGTCTGTCTAAGCGTCTGTCTGTCTGTCTACGCGTCTGTCTACGCGTCTGTCTGTCTGTCTACGCGTCTGTCTACGCGTCTGTCTGTCTGTCTGTCTGTCTGTCTGTCTGTCTGTCTGTCTGTCTCTGTCTGTCTGTCTGTCTGTCTCTGTCTGTCTGTCTCTGTCTGTCTGTCTGTCTGTCTGTCTGTCTGTCTGTGTGTATCTGTCTGTCGGGTGGTCTGTCTGTCCGCCCGCCCTTCCGTCCGCCCGCCCGTCCGCCCGCCTGCCTGGTGATTCTTGTGTTGTTTCTTTATTCTAGCCAACTCTTGTTTAATGAGACAACAGATTTGGAAACACGCTACAACGTGTGTGGATTTCTCTGTCACCTTGCTGGGTGTGATGAAAATGAGTGGACACTACCGATGCCCACGCGTGACGAGACTCTCCGCAAAGTGGTAATTTGTGTAGATGACTCATTGTATCTCCGGGTTTTCATTATTTATTTAACATTTCTACATAACGTTTGTCTTTACAGGAAGAAGAAATTGAAAGATGGGATGTGACGTGCCAAAGAAAAATGAGCTACATGTAAGAAATGCTGATATATATTTTTACAATCTTTAGTTTAGTTTAGTTTATTAGATTTATCACTCTTTTAGGTGAACGGAATACCCCAACAGGCTAGATGCCCAATTATAGGGGTTCCGAGGGCCTACGATTTAAGATCGTTATCCAAGAAGACCCGAAAGTCTTACCATTTGCTGATCTTATTGCAAAGGCAGCACTTTCTCCTCAATTATTTTTGATACCTTGAGTGGTCCAACCCAGGATTTGAATCTGTGTCTCCCAGCTCATAGACATGTGTGGTAACCACTATACCACAACAGCTGGATCTTATTTCCCTTCCGTCCATTTATACTAATCTTTTTCGTTTTAGATCATTTAAACCTTTAATACGACTTTTACACAGCTCTTACCCACTTCAAACGCATTATTGGGTTGTTTGGGCGATGAGAAACTTCTGTTATAGCGATCGTGAGTATCTGGACATATTTTCCGCTTTTACTTAAAATGGAAATGCAGTTAAAAAAATTACTTTTAAATAAAAGATCCTTAAAGTGCCTATGACACGAAAATTAAGTTTGCCTTATTTGAAAGAACACTTCAAATGACAGACTAACATCTTCTGTAGTTTTTCGTTTCCTTGCTTCATTCTTGAGATATTTCAGTGTGAATTATATGCAAATGACAATGGTGTGATGTACACGTGCATAATGAATTAACGGAGAAGGTTATATATCTTTGATATTATCACACAAAATCACTTGAAATTCTACAAGTTCCATTTTTTTGGAAATACGCACAATCGCACATGCTTCATTCAAATTAAATTTTGTTTTATATTAGCAAAGATAAATAACCTTCTCCGATAAGTCATTATGCATGTGTATGTTACACCATTGTCATTTCCATATTATACAAACTAAAATATCTCAAGAACGAAGCAAGGAAACGAAAAACCTCAAAAGTATTGAAGTATTCTTTCAAATAAGGCAAACTTAATTTTCGTGTCATAGGCACTTTAAGTATAATGCATGTTTGTAAAATGTTAATAATTAATCTGCTCTTATTGCTCAATAACGTTTTCATTTTCGTATTTTAGGCTTCAATATCATTTTCTTCTCTTATTTAGCAACGAAATATTGCAGTTTTGTTATCAACGAGGGAGGTCTACCATTGCTAAAAGAATTTGCGCAGAGTTCTTTGACAGACAAGCGCATTGTAGCACTTGCAACTGGCATTATTGACGTTTGTAACACGTTAGCCCTTCCTAACAAAGCCTCCAACGAGATCTGATTTTCAAAATCTTTGTTAAAAACTGAAAACTGAAAAATAAGTTGCATGGTTAAGATTATATAATATGAATATACCATTGGAAGAACTTTTAAAATAATAAAGTAACTTCTTTTGAAGATTTTCGTTTCTTCGCTTTCTTTTTGAGATATATCAGTTTGTTTGATATGCAAATGTACGGAGAATACTTATTGGAGAAATGTGTGTATCTCTTTCATTCTCGAACGCAAGGGCGTCAATCCTGGGGGGGACGGGGGGGATGTATCCCCCCCACTTTTTGACCAATGTATGATTATCCCCTTCTGACTTTCCGCAAACGATGCAGTCATCCCCCCCACTTTCAGACACGGATTTTCGCGCTTGCTCGAACGAAATCCTTTCAAATAGAGAAGTTTGGTGTTGTGGGAGAAACACGCACACGTGTTATTCACACTTTAGTGTTTTTATTTGATGAACGCAAAGATGTACCGTATAACATTCTCTAATAACTCATTATGCTCGTGTAGACGTAATTCCGTACATTTGCATATCAAACAAACTTCTTAAAAAGAAAGCGAAGAAACGAAAATCTTCAAAAGAAGTTACTTTATCATTTTAAAAGTTCTTCCAAATAAAACAATAACAAATTTTGAGGTTAAGGGCACTTTAACAAGGTATCGAGGATTTGGTTGAAAAGAGGATATTTACTACTTATCATTTAGAATACTATTAAACATGAACTATGGTTCTTAGCAACGTTTTTGGTAGTTTGACGCTACTCTGACTTAAAAAATTTTTGCGTGGGAAAATTCCAAAATTATTACCACTAATCCGCGGTAAATTATTATAACATCAACCCAAGTCAGTTTTAGGGTTAGGATTTGGGTTAGGATTAGGGTTAGCGATTGTTTGAATTTCGGTTTGTTCATATATCGAGAAAGCGCTAGAGATGTTGTCTGGAGGCTTGGCATATCAATAGCGCCCACGCCCCATTGAATCGCGATGACGGTGGTCTATTACCAGAAGCATATTTGCATCTTGTTAATAGATAACATCATCATCGGTTCTATGAGGGTATAATGGTATAACTTTACAACTATAATCTATGAAGGTATAACTTTACAACAGTCAATCCTGATGAAGACACTAGATTGGAGTGTCGAAACGTTGGGTCATGGACAGTAACTTTTAAAGTTACGTTCAAAAAACTTTCAAAAGTCAGAGTAGCGTCAAACTATGTCTAATTTATCACCTGGCTGCGTTGCAGCGAGAAATCGGAAAATGCCAAATATCCAACCTCGATTTCATATTGTTGTTCAGAAGAAACACAATAGTAAGCGTACACAAAGTATTGCGTGTATACATGGCGGCCATCTTGTTTATTGGAAGTAAATAAATTGTATTATAAAATTTAGAAGTGTTTCAATTACTTCTTCCCAAGTAATTCTGGAGCTTTTGAAGTCTATCTTATGAGGCATTGTAAGGTTGTCTAATTAAAAACCGTAAACATGCTTGTAGCCTTGTACTGAAACACTCGAGCCAAATGGAGTCTGAGGTATATTGTAGATAAAATACACATATAGTTTCTGTATTTCCCTTGTGTGATGATGATAATAGTGAATAAAATTTGAAGTTTTACATAATGTTTTTAGAATCTCTTGCAAGAAGTTCGTTCATTTGTTTCTGCCAGTAAAAGTCAAGATAATGTCACCGTATTGGAAAGGTCAAAAAGTGCCATAATATTAATGAGGTCTTTGCCTTGTGCAAGAGCAGCGGTCTTGGAGCAGATATGCGAGATTTTTCAGCAGGCTGTGCACAAGCATATTGTAGAAAGTGATAGACAGGATTTGTTAGGTTAGACTAATTAACTTGTGTATATTTTTAAACTGGGGGCGGGGGGGGGGGGGGGGGCAGTGCCTGATTGGTTTGTTACTTACAACTATAGACCTCTTTCATAATGGTGGTCAATTTAAATATTCCTTTATGTGCATCTAAATTAGCCTTTATGGCCTTGTTTGTGTGTCAGCAATTCAAAAGAATCTTTGCTTCCTAACGAACAGGGACCCTGCACTTTTGTGGGGGCCCGCAGCTTTTTGTGCCTCACATTTATTTAGGTCCTTGTGTTTCTAATTTAGGTACCCCAGGACACATGTAGACCCATGGCCCCCACCTGTCTATGTGCATTTTTTTGGTTAATTTCCCCCTATTTTTCTAGTGGTCGATCTGACATTTATTTTCTTGTGGGGGGGGGGGGGGGGGGGTAGGGCAACCGGAAATATGACAGGGCCCCCGCACATGCTTGATACACCCCTGCTAACGAGGTTGTAAAGGCTAATTTATATGCACATAAAAGAATATTTAAAATGGTAGCCATTAGTCATTATGAAAGGTCTATAATTTATTTATGTTTACAATTATAAAATAGGCTGTGACTATATGACCAACAGCCAGTCATATAGTTTTGAAAAACTGACTGGCAGTCAGTAATCATAACAATGATCCTAACAAAAACCCTATAAATCATAACCCAAATCCTAACCCCAACTATTAAAAATCAAGACAAAAAATGAAAGAAACAAATTAAAAGAAAAGTCACAAAAAGTGTCCTTTGTGCAAATCAAACTCGCTAGATTCGGCATTGCAACCCTGGCAACTAACCACTTCATTAGCACAGAGGCGCAACAGAAAGCAAAATAAAAATGTCTTTAAAGTTGTTTGCTTAATATAATTAAATAACCAGTGTCAGGGATGGTGGAAAACTAGATAGCTACCGTCTATCACTTTGCATAATTACTGTAATATTTTTGAACATGACTACTGTGTCAATGGAAAATTATTGACTCAATTCACATAGTCAATCAAGATATACCCATGTGAAAATCTTACATAAGATCTTGTAAGATCCCATATTAGGATCTTACAAGAATTACCCGGCATTACCACCACTATATATACAGAACTCCTGACTAAGGTTCTCGGCAACGGCCTCGTAGCTCAGTGGTCACAGAGCACTGCACTAGTATCGCAGGGTCACGGGTCCAATTCCAGCCGGAAGGCCTTGAATTAAGTTGCATTTTTTGCAAAGGTTCTGGTTTGATCTATACTCAAAATTTTCCTTCACCATAAATCCTTAGAACATATAAATTGATTACGACTGTCTTTTCAAAGGCACTAAAAATAACGGAAAATATGTAGCCTTAATTATGACTAATAACTTGTAGACATGTGAAAATCTTACATAAGATCATGTAAGATATTGCAAGATTCTTGTAAGATCCCATATGAGGATCTTACAAGAATCTTGCAAGTACAGGTACTTGCAAGTTTTCCTATGTATCTTGCAAGATTCTTACGTAAGATCTTGTTACATCTTACAAGATCTTGACAAGATTTTCACATGGGTAATAACAACAATGATGTTTAGGATCTCAACATTTAAGACATTAATTAGGAGCTAGACGTTTTAGTATACCATGGTCTTTTAACTCGGCAAACATTGAAGCGGTTAACAAATGAGCTTTGATTTATGTTGGATGGTACCTCACCATGCACAAATCCTTTGTTTTAAGTTTATTAATATTTAAAGAACACAGTTGAACAATAAGTCCGTATATTTTTTGTGAACTAACTTTGATTTATAGGTACAGCCCAAGTTACAGACATTGATTCTGAAGTTTATGAGGTCATCCAAAGTATTTACGACACTCTCTTAGAGTTTATAAACAAGAATCCTGAAGCCTGGGCACCAATTATTGCAAAGGTAGTCACATCAATTCATAGGTCTTGTTTTTCATCGAAAGTAAATGCATTTCAGTAAAACGTACCTAAAATGAACAGGTTTTGTGATTGGCTATAATTATGGAACAAAAGTGGTTAGGTTAGGACATTGGTTTCTTTGTGGTTGATTCTATTGTTTTATTGTTTTAATCAACCAATCACAAAACTTGATAGTATTGGTAGGTGGCAACCCAAACATTTCAATGTGAAATTCAAATTGACTTTGCAAACGTCTTCATTTTTAGTGGTCTGTTTATCTTCTTGGTCAGTTGAGTACAAAATACACTGGACATAGAGGTAAACACTTAAACTGCCAATGAATCGAAAATTAAGTTTGTCTTATGTGAAAGAACTCTTAAAACAATGAGGAATAACAATTTACAGCTCTTCCATATTTAACTTCTTGAGATATTTAGACTTGGTGATATTCAAATGAGATAATCTATGACGTAGCAAGTTGTACACAACCGGTGGCGGTGCCAGGTCTCGCAGTTTGGGTGGCAATCGAGGGGCAAACTAACTTTTGGGGGGGGGGGGGCAAAACCTTTTTCACGCAACAGTGTTATAAAACTGTAATTGACGTTTTCTACGAATTGAAAAATGAGATATCCTAAGGTCAAGTATAGTGTAAACTGGAAAGTTTCCAACAATTCACTTTATCTTAAAGTAGATTCATTATTGGTACTGAGTTACTCTTGTGCTCTTTCAGAAGCAAAAATATGCAATTATGATGTACTGTATTTATGTTCCAAAATAAATACCTCTAAAACTAGGGGGGAAAATTAAATTGGGCAGGGGGGGGCAGAGAAAAAAAATTGGGGGACATTTGCCCCCTTGCCCCTCCCCTCGCGCCGCCACTGTACACAACATTGAAAATCCTGTATATCTTAAAGATTATTGAACGAAATCACTTGAAGCTTGTCTTTAATGTTTTGTTTCATGAGCTGTAGCAATTACAAAGTTTTGAGTGATTTCTTTTAATAATATTGGAAAGATATACATGACTTTCTAATGTTGTGTACAACTTGCTACGTCATAGATCATTTAAATATCACATCAGTCTAAATATCTCAAGAACTGAGAGAAATATGGAAGAGCTGTAAGTTGTTATTCCTCATTGTTTTAAGAGTTTTTCAAATAAGATAAACTTAATTTTCGATTCATTTGCACTTTTAATGACTGGAATTTAATAATTTATGACGAAATGGTTGCAGCAAGTATCAATGACAAAATGGTCCCAAAAATCAAACCTGCAATAACCATAGAATTTGTAAATACTTCTAAGTAATATTTGCTCAACAATATCTTCCTTGTACACAAGTTCAGTCATGTGAATTTAATAAACTTTTCATATTCCAGGAACAAAGCCAAATGTAACTCTTAATGAAAAATTACAAATATGGATGACCTGCCCAGCCATACAAATGCTTATGGAGCTCTCTGCACAATGCTTTTCAAAGTTGTAAGTACACAATTACATGCATATTTCAATCTGCATGCTTCTGAAATCTTCAAATCCTCTTCATAAAAACATACTAAAAAACACAAGCTACTAAAACTCTTTAACTACCCAGTACAGTAGAACCTGAGTTTTATGACCACCCCTGTTGCCAAGCAAAAGTGGTTGTAAATGACAGGTGGTCGTAAATGGCAGTTGATGTGACGTCATGCAATGGCAAGCTATTTAGAGAAGACGATATTATGTTTACGACTGTATTCTGTGTTAACTAGTGGCAATATAATATTTCTTAATAAAGAAAGAAAACCAGAATATTTTCTGAATAAAAGCACTGTTTGAACAGAGCTTGCTGGGCGATACGCTCGCTGTGAAAGAAAACCAAATGTTTTTTCTTGTTTGATCGCGAAAATATATACTGGTTCGTATGCACAACGATTATAAACGTTGCGTTATAAACAAAGATGGCGGAATACAAAAATATAATTCACGAACATCACCTGGGAGGTTTTCGAACATTTTACTAAACGTAAAAGCTCATACGATGTATTAAATCAAAAATCGTTTAATGGTCTACAATTACATAAACCATGTTAAGCTTGATGTTGTATTAGCAAAGTTATTTGCAATCTCGCACAACAAAGTTTAACGCTTATCTCGTAAAAAGTCGCTCATGACAGGTTAAATTTCGTGTTTGGGATGCTAAAAAGTGGTCGCTGGTCACGTTTGGCAGGTGGTCGCTAAATGAAGGTACATTTTAACTACAAATCATCCATGCCAGAAAAAGTGGTCATAAACGGCAGGTGGTCATATAACACGGGGTCGTAAAACTCAGGTTCTACTGTATCTGAATGTTTTGAGTTGAGAAATGTGTTTGTGACTGAATGTGTTTACAGGTTGTGTTTCATTCATGCAAGTATATACCTTGATGTTTGTAAAAGATTGGAAATAAGTTATATACTGCTCCGAGTAATTATGTCCCTCTGTTCTTTTCAGAATAAACTCCAATCCAGATGTCTATATTAATTGTCTTTTGGACGCTGCTGTTAAACACTCTCCTCATTTTGATTGGGTTATGGCTTATATTGGGTAGGTGGTGTACTTACTGTATATATATATATATATATGCATAACAATAGTGACCTTAAATTTTCGTCCGTTGAATTTGAAAAATTTATTTCAAGCTCCCCCCCTTTTAATAATCCAATAGGAATTCCTATAGGAATTGCTATAGGATTTGAAATTTCCTATTGGAATTCCTATAGGAAATCCTTAGGAAATTTATTCCTATTAGATTTTGGCCCAATTCATATAGGAAATGCAATTTTCCTATAGAAATTCCTATAGGATCCTATAGGATTTTTTCGTAAGGGTTATATGCTAGTTTAGAAATCCTTAAGATCAGAACTTCCTCAAGGTTCATATAGTTTATAAGTACAGTACTATTTTAATAAACTTGAAGCACATGTTTTATCAGGTCTAAAAACTACTGGACAGTGGCTTAACTTGATAAAACACTGCTGAGCCTAGTGTTTACTAAATTATACTTCACGCTTTTTCATTGCAGGTCATATTTTTACAAATCAATTATTAATCATCTTTTAAACTGTGCACTAAAAGAATTCCATAACAAAGGAGTCAATGATGAAGAAGTTTCTCTTTTGTTGGTCACTGCAATAAGAATACTTGATTACTTAGCCCTTCAATATCCAGAAGAAATGAAAAACTCTATCTTAGCTATGTTTCAGGTGAATGAGATATATTACCCACCCACCATCTACTTGCATTCCATGCACCTACTCAGCCAGCCACCCACTCACTGACTGCAAACCATCTACTCATTCACTCCTATTTATTCACTAAACCACCCACCCCCTCACTAGACCTCAAAATAATTCCAACCTTTCTTGGATCCTACGCTAAGGACCAAATAATTTCTTCAAATTGAATAATCTTTTATCTTTAGAGTTTAGGCAGTTGTGTATTTGTGTAGCTACATAGACTGTCACACTCACACACTAACCTACACGCTACAGCGGTACTGCTGTAGTGTGGTACAGCCACAAGCCCACCGTGGCACTGCCTAGTTGTGATTTGTCAGCACAAAACTTTCTTACAACTAAAATATTTTCTTGGAACGAGGATCCCAGGATGCACCATTATTTCCATGTCTCCCCCTCACATTCGCATGTGTCCACTCACTCAACCATACAGTTACCTCAGTTTCACTCATTCACTCATTGTTCAGGCAACCATCCATTCTATTTAACCAACCAACCATTGTCTCAACCAACCGGTCAACCATCCAATAATCAATTGGTCAACCAACCATGTCTAAACCACCCTATTATTATTTCTTTTTCTTTTTAGGAGTCTGTTGCAAATGGAGTGTCTACCAAAATGAAAAATCAGATCTGTTTAATCCCTTTTCTAATTCATCTTGGTACCCATGCTCCAAATGTTCTAAATGTCTTGGCCATTACTTTTCTTGATCAATGTAAGTGTTAACATGCTTTCAAACTTTGACAATGCCTTGTTTAATCCTTTACTCCCTAATATCAACATCAAATTCTCCTTATTGGTCTTCAAGTATTTCTTATAGTACTAGTTGGGAGAAGTTGTTTTAAAAACATGTCAGTTTATCTTTGGTGATCATTTCTTCATTCTCATTGGGAAATTTAGTTTAGTTTAGTTTATTAGATTTATCACTCTTAGGTGAATGGAATACCCCAACAGGCTAGAAGCCCAATTGATAGGGGTTCCGAGGGCCTACGATTTAAGGTCGTTATCCGAGAAGACCCGAAGTCTTACCATTTGCTGATATTATTGCAAAGGCAGCACTTTCTCCTCAATTATTTTTAAGACCCTAAGTGGAGGTCTGACCCAGGATTTGAACCTGTGTCTCCCAGCTCATAGACGTGTAGTTAAACCAAATTTTTAGGGTTAAATATAAACCAAATTTTGCAAGTGTGATAATTAAATAACTCTCAACTCAACTTTTGTTTCTTCTTATAGTACGCCCCAATGTGATGGTTAAACTTTATTTTCAGCTGTCTGAATGGGGAGGTGTCAAAGGAAATCTCCAAATGTATATATATTTATATATATTTTATATATAATTTTTTTCCACATATTACAGGAAGCCTCATTGTTGAAATCTCTATTTTCATTATAATAATAATCATAATAATCATCATCATCATTACACCATCATAATCATCATCACCATCATAATTATCATCATCATCACCATAATTATCATCGTCATTACATTACTATCATCATTGATAATCATCAATGATTATTATCCATCTTATCTCATTCTTTTCATTTCCTTGCCAACAAAAGTGTACCAGACATTATACTTTAAATTTGTTCTTTCCTATGTAGCTTGTTATCATCTGTGGTTGGACTTATAATATCTCTGAAACAAGGGACCTATAAAGTCTTTCAATTTCTGTTAGCAATATCATTAAACATACAGAGTTCAGGTATTATACAATTGTCATCTAGGAAGGTTTTAGTATTCTTTTCTACTGCCTTGTTGATTGTTGGCTTTATTATTTAGAGAAGAGCCGATTAATCGGTTAACCAAATCGGCCGATAATCGGCATTTTTTCAATAATCGGCAATCGGCCGATTATTAACGCATAATCGGCTTTTTGCCGATTATGTACGAGTTTTTTTTTCCATCTTTCGTTTCTTCGCTGTCTTGTTCAGTTCATATATTTGGAAGCGTGTAAATCACCCATTGCGTTACTATTTACCCACATAGCGATTTATTTCTCCACACTGGAAAAAAACTCATCAATATTCATTGACAAAAATAGTATGTGTTGACTTCTTGAGAGAACACACAAATCGGCAAAACATTAATTAAAAAAATTAATTAAAAAAATAAATAAAAAAATAAAAAAATTTAAAAAAAAATAAAAAGAAATAAAAAAATTTTTAAAAATTAAAAAAAAAAAAAAATTAAAAAAAAAATTTAAAAAAAAGAAAAAAGGTCATGAAAAAAAGGTCACGATATTTATCTGACCAAGGTACAGTATGAAAGACCGGGAGGTTTGATGAGGTTAATAAGAGGTAAATATTATATGGCATTTTTGGACAGCATGCATGCGAATAGCGTGACAAAGAGTGAGCGTCACACGCTTTTGAACACAACACACCAAAAGGATAACAAAATTCCCCTATCTGACTGAAACAAATTTGTATACCTTTTCGACTTTTTAAAATTATTTTTTGTTGTAGGAAAATGTTATCGTCATAACCCATATTATTATATGTCTTGCGAGTCCGAACTGGCGTATTTGAACGCTGATTGGCTAACGTGCGGGTCCGTACTTTACCGTACGGACTCGGTGTACGGACCCGCACAAAAACAACAAACTACAGCAAAATTAAACGAAATAACAAAAAATGCACGGCCAACTCTATTATCCGGAGGAACTAACCGACGAAGATGATATCTTAAATGCTACGGAGACAGAGTACACTAGAGAAAAAAAGCAAGCCATTTTAAATAATGTTTTCTCTAAATTATTTCTCGTTGTAGTCGAGACATATAATAAATTCCTTATTAACCTCACAAGCTCGGTCCGTACGGGAAAATATTTTGCTTTCGATCTTTTGAGTACAGACCTCGCCCTTCGGGCTCGGTCTGTACTCAAAAGATCTCAAGCAAAATATTTTCCCGTACGGACCTCGCGCTCGGTTAATAAGTACTTAATACGGACCAATTTTATGTTTGCCTACCGTTTGCCGTTCCCACATGAAGCTTAAACTCTGTAATATATATTATATCATCTTTTTCTTACTGCAGACATTACTGAACCAGAGGCCTCCAGAATAATAAACAGCATACAGAAATTTAGCACAATTCTTTTGGTAAGTCTTGTACGTGTTTGGCTTTAAAGTGTCTATCTTATGTTTGGGGATTTTACATATTCGTAATATTTGGGTCTTCGTGAGCAAAATAATAATATATCTTGTCAGCCGAAAATTTCATATTCATGGACTTTTTTGCTGTTAAAGTTATCGGATGTGATGTCACAAGAGGCATTTTTGTGGCAAGTAACAAAAGAAAACTGGTTTGGAATGCATCTTGTGACATCACATACGGTAACTTTGACAGCAAAAAAGTACATAAAAATGAAATTTTCTGCTGATAAGATATATTATGATTTTGCTCAGGAAGACCTAAATATTACGGATATGTAAAACCCCAAAACGTGAGATAGGCGTTCGATCCCTGTAATTGATTATTGCTTTTCACTTTGGTCTGTTTAGGAACAGCTATTTGTACAACTTCAGAGACTTGTGTGGAAAAAGCATCAGTTAACATCGACTTCTGATGGATCTAGTGCTATGGGTGGTAGCAAAGAGTCGTCTCATGACATCCCATTCTTAAATGAAATCAAGGAACATTTTAAGGACATTTGCGACGAACTTATTAAAACTGACGACAAAAAGTAAGAAGAACACTCAAGGAAAGAAACTTAAATCCTAGCAGAATATGCGGACTTTGTTTTTTTTCTCAGTGTTGATAGCACACTTTATTATAAGATTATTTCTATGAATTTAGTAGGTTATCTTGGTATCTGAGACTTTTGTCTTTGGTGGCCATATATTCTGGACCGTGCACGTCTGTGGAAATATTGAATTACATCTTCACCTTTCGTGGAACAAGTCACACAGTAAGTTTATTTTTTCTAGAACCCGTTAACCCTCAATATCAACATACATATTCTCCTTATTGGTTTCCAATCATTTCTTATAGTACTAGTTGTGAGAAGTTGTTTTAAAAACATGTCAGTTTATCTTTGGTGATCATTTCCTTTATTCTCATTAGTCATTACTTCTATACTTGGTCACAGACTTGGTTAACCATTGATACCATTAGGAGAAGTTAGGTGCTGATCAACCCTGGTGCATGAAAGGTTAACGGAGAGAGGATTTACATAATTCAGAATAATTGGGCAAAAAGAACGGTGTTAGAATTTCTGACTGTCTGTGTGTCTGAGTAACCCTTGTTCCCAGGCTCTTGTGTCTGAGTATCTCAGTGGTCAGCAGGGCTTTCACTAAGACCCGGCTGCCACCGAAGCTCCGGTGGGTACTGTATAGCAAATCGCCGGCTATATTTTCCCCATGTCCAAGCAAAATCGATTTTATGAAAAGCTGCTAAAATTCCATCTTCAGTGTAATTCATACAGTGGATGCCATGAAACAGATCATTGATAATATAATTGAACTTTCTACCTATGAATTATTTCTCGAAATGCTGAAAATTATTCCTAAGATTCACATTTTGTAGTAGTAGTATAGACCGCACCCCTGGCCCTCCATGAATCAGAATGTCCTTTTCGCCCCCCCCCCCCATGTCTGACGCTGACGAGTACTTAATTGAGACAGCCATGAGCCACCTACTTCAGAACTAAGCGTCAGACTCAGAATGTTGGGCAGTTGGGGCAGTCAGATCATGTTTTCAAAATTATATTATTCTGAAATATATTTATGTAATCTACATCGGTGCTTTTGTGTTCTGATATTTCTAAAGTAAACATCTTTGTACATTTCAGCTGTCATTATTTATTCATGTACAAAAGGAACTACAGTCATTCTTTCCAAGAATTCTTGACCAAGCTCTAGAGAAATGTTTGAAAAACATCGCAATCACGTCTTCTCCTGATGTACTAACAAAGGTACACTAATCATGCTTTTGAAAAACGTTAATTTCGTTTTCGAACGCCACTTTTTTATTCTCGTAGGCTCAGATAATGATAGAAAATTTACAAAAATTAATGCAACTGGCGAAGACATCGGAAAAAGACTTGAAAGGGTAAATCGCGTCTTCAATAAAAAACCCAACTGACTTATTTGTTTGTTTATTTATTGCGTGTAATATTGCCGTGCAACATTCCATCATGTGTCCAAACTTTTAGGAAAGTCTTCCTCCCCTGAGCCTAACTTTACCACACCCTGTTTCATCTACCACACCTTAGTTCCTCTACCACACCATGTTTCCTCTACCACACCATGTTTCCTCTACCACACCATGTTTCCTCTATCACACCCTGTTTCCTCTACCACACCATGTTTCCTCTACCACACCATGTTTCCTCTACCACACCCTCTTTCCTCTAGCACACCCTCTTTCCTATACCACGCCCTCTTTCCTCTACCACACCCTGTCTCCTCTACCATACCCTCTCCTCTACCATACCCTCTCCTCTACCATACCCTCTCCTGTTTTCTCAGGATTTGTTTTAACCTTCGCGTTGGATTTTCTAGATTCTCCATGCATCACTGCATCAAGAGGCATTCCGCCTTCCTCGTGTCATTTCTACCCTATCCCAGCACGCTTATCGCGTCGGTTACCTTGGATATCTTGCTCGCTATTGGCTTTCCTTTGGCTACCATGTCCCTCAGTGATAAGATGAAAATTGTTCGGAGATGTGTTAGTTTTTTCCTCAATCTTCTACATGAATACAGGTCTGCATCGTTAGAACAAAGTAAGATATTCCGGCGAAATGTTGAAGTGAATG
>JAYKKM010000389.1:0-192500 GCA_035772405.1 Chrysogorgia sp. JL179-B06 | reverse complement strand
ATTCAATAGGTGTTTTACTATATCGAACAAAATATCTTAACACAAAGATGTTTCTTCGCACGCAAACAGTCATAAGGTTGCTGTCCAATATGTTGCTGTCCTACATCGTAAAATATTGGACTGTCACTTGTTTTGCTCCGAAAACGCCCCCACACATCTTTATAGATGCAAAAATCTATCCAATAATACACCCCAAATATATGGGCGCCAATTAGGCTTTGGCCCATTGTGCTAAAAAAATTGGCATATTATGCTAATAGCACTGCTCTCAATTTTGCCTAATTATGCTAAAAATTATGCTAGAATTCACAAATTATGCTCGATATTCTCACATAAATGCTCGATATTCTCACAGATTCTTACATAAATTCAACAACTCAAAAAATGTTTGACGCCATTTTGGCAGTAGTGTTTACAACCTCGTGGCTCGTTCCCAGGCTTTTTGCTCGGCAGTTCAGGTGTACAGTGTACTGCAGTGCACAGTCTGCACTACTACTGCCCACAATGAAAGTGAAACTATGAAAGCGGTCTTGTAACAAGTTTCTGACTTTCTAGACTACCAAATGAGTAATATTACCTTTTATGCTTAAAAAAGTGCTAAAATTTTAGGATTATGCTCGAGCAGTGCTCGTTTTAGAAATTATGCTTTTTTGCTCCCATTATGCTAAAAATTATGCTGGCACAATGGGCCAAAGCCTAGCGCCAATACTATTTTGAAACGTAACAAATATAAACCCAGGTCTTATTTTCGGTAGTTTACGGTATACGAGACGTTGAGACAGGGTGTTTAATACCCCAGGTGAAAAGTACTCCCAGATATAAAAATATACCACTCGGAATTTGTGATCTATAGCCAATCAGGCAACGTTCTTTAATTTTTTCCAGGACTTTCCATATTCGCTGAGCGGGGGCCCGCGCCTGAGTGGGGGTCTGATTTTCTCAGGCTATTTTCTTTGCAGTTCGACAGCTTTGCAGCTAGACACACTGCATTTCTAGGGAGTTCTTGTTTGTCGAAGAAAATGACCGAAGTTCAGCTTCCGTCGCGTGATATCCCTGTCCTTGAGACCGTGGAAGATATCGAAAATCGTCGTGAGCAAGTTTTACGCCGTTATGCCGAGTTCAAAGAAGCAACTCGCCTCAAACGCATTCGTTTGGAAGAAGCGAAACGCTATCATCAATGGAAACGTGATGTTGACGAATGCGAAGTTTGGATCAACGAAAAGCTTCAGATCGCTTCGGACGAATCGTTCAAAGATGCTACGAATTTGCAGGTAATCCATCACAGTTCTCACTGACTTATTATTGTCGAGGTACGAGCAAGAAAGGATGGAAAAATACTGACGTTTTGAGCGGAGCCCTTCATCAAAGTGAGTCAGTCTGTCTTTAATTAATATACTCTGATGAGTGAAGGGCTCCGCTCGAAACGTAAGTATTTCGTCACTAAAAATCTTGGCAGTTTACCGCCTTTTCACTTTGCTATATACCCAAAAACACTGCCATCGCAGCACTCTACTTTTTTTATTATTTTGAACGATTTCTTCCTAGAGTTGGTTTAAGTCAAGACAACGCCCGATTCATAATTAAAGATCAAATGTCGATAAATGCATGGCGCTGCTTTTAATTAATATTTTATTACCTTTTGCCTGTGCTCGGACAGGGGTAGGGAAATACAGGTCGGGTTTGGTTGGAAAGTGTAGGGGTTTTGCATTTAGGTAAAACTTAGCCCAGTTTAATAGCTGTGCCTCTACTAGGCAAGCAGCAAGTTTGCGTTGTATCCATGGTGAAAAATACAATGGTTACTTAGCACAGATATAGAAGCAATGAAGGCTGTTTTGTCAGAATGTTTTTCAACTGGGTTTGATGATGGGGGTGTCTAGTTAAATTTTACCAAATATTTATATTTATTCATTTTGGCTTATGCCTGGCCTAACCAGTTGTTTGCCTAAAGTTTAATACTTTCATTGTCCATTTTCCCCCAAATTATTTGGGTGTCACCCAGGGACTTAGGGTAGTGTGGGCTGTGCCAGTGCCGGATTAACCATATGGCAGAAGTGGCATATGCCACGGGCCTCGCGCTTTTAGGGGCCCCGCCCCTAAAAGAGCGGGCTCATAAAAGCACGAGGCCCCTAAATGTGCGAGGCCCTTAAAAGCGCTGGGCCCCTAAAAGAGCGGGGGCCCTAGGAGGCCGCGCTCTTTAAGGGCCCCGCGCATTTAGGGGCCCCGCGCATTTAGGAGCCCCGCTCTTTTAGGCCCCCCCGCGCTTTCTGATAGCCCTTTTTCTATTGGCTTCCAGCACGGGGCCCAAACGAAAGTACATGAGGTCCGATGATAAATTTTAGGGAGGTCCGATGGCGGCAGAAATTTACTGATCCCCACGTTCAAATTTTATAATAATATATAAAATATATTATATTATATATTATTTTATATATTATTATTATATATTTATATATTTATTTATTATTTGTCTTTGGGGGGAGAAAACTGAAAACGATTTTTTTAAATCTTTTGTGTCTTTGAATTTATTTAGTTAGGTGTTCATAATGTTGGGGGGAGGTTTAAAACTGCAAATATTGTAATAACCATTTCTGAATGCTGAGTGCCAACTACCCTTAAACTCCAGCTGTCCTCCGATAAGTCTTTTGCAACCATTTTCTGTGTGATACTGAGTGATGTGGTTTACTGTGATATCTATGTGGTCACCCCGTTAATACGGCCAATGGCCACATTGTAAAATCCCAACATTAACAATCACCCCGTTTATACGGCCACTCCAACCAAAAATACATTCTAAAATCTAAAGGACAGACAAGTGACAAATGGAAATATATCTTTAGACAAACACTCGAGACTTTGTAACATGTCATGTTATAAAGTTTCAGATAAGCAGCAGACTTTTCAGCATGGTTTACTTTTCTTCTTACAGTATTATTTCCTTCTTGCTTTGTGTCTTTTTTTCTTGTTTCATGTCTTACAGTAAGATTATTTTCAATGTCCAAAAGGTTCTTTTGCAGTTTGAATAAAAACTGTCATGACATCACTTGAAAGAGAACAGCCATGAAATTTGACCTTACCCCGTTAATAGGGCCACCCCGTTAATACGGCCAAATTGTTATGGCGTGTTGGTGACCGTATTAACGGAGTACTGATTATTTAACTCTGTTTGTAGGTTAAGCTTCAAAAGCACCAGGCATTTGAGACTGAAATTTCAGCTCATACAAACACCATCATTACCATCAAAACGTCCGGTGAACAGATGATCAGTGAAGAACATTATGAGTCAGTTGTAATTAGGGTAAGAAATTATGCTTTTATTTGTAATAAGTTTAGCTTATTTTTGTTATTATAATGATTACTTGGAAATGTATTAAGGTAACAGAAATTGTATTCTTTAACAAATATTTTCAAGTATATACGGTACAACAGTACAGTTAAAATGGATGTTCTCTCATGTGGTCTACTTAATATGTCTGTGTATTGTACATAACATGTCAAGTTTTACAAAATAACATTTTGAAACTGTGTGTTCTCATTAGCTAAAAGCCATGTAATTCCTACAAAGCAAATATACATGTTTCTATTGGGTTGTCCCAGGAAAGATCCACATCTCCCCACGGAAGAAATATGTGCTGTCCGAAGGGGGAGGGGGGTAATTAACTTCACATTAACTGAAATTATTGTAAGATGTTCAAAGAGGAGGTAAGGACCCATTTGCCATTTCCTCCGTTGTTGGAGTATGGATATTTTCTGGAATGACCCATTACATGAACTTACAAACATTCCTAAGGAGCTAAGTATGCTGACAATTGTGTTTACATACATGTATATATTATATCTAAAAATCATCGAATTGTGGCTGTTATAGTCGATGGTACATTTGTTGTTGGTGGTAAACGATTGTGGGAAAATAATTGATTAATCGATGGATCAGGCACAGCTGTAACTATGATATCTTATTTTCAGGAGCGATTAGACCACCTGATGCTCTTATGGGAATTGCTTTTGACCCGGTCTGCTGAAAAAGGGAGAATGCTTTTGTTTACTCAGAAACGAGTTTACTTCATTCGTGAATGCAATGAGGTGTTAATGTGGATTACTGACAGAGTAAGTTAAACTGTAGACACCTTACACAATCTTTAGCAATGACATTATCTTTTATTTTGACAGGAGTGGTTTAGATCGTTTTACACAATTCTTTTAGCAATAACATGTTCGTTTTTAATTTGGAGCATTTGATTGACAAATGACCAGTGGAAAATGAACCAATCTTTAGTGTGCAAGAAGAACCAGCACAAGTGACAGAAAGTGATGATGATGATGAGGAACCCAAACCAATACCTTCAATGAAATATGTGGTTCAGTCTATCAAAACCACTTTAGAATGGGCTGAATCCTACAAGAACTCTTCTGCTTCCACTATCTTTCACCTTCAAATTTTTTTGCACCAAGTCAAAGCTGAACTTATTATTTGGAAGATACATAACCTTGGCAATCATCTCGGCAATCTATTTACTGGCTGAATATTTTAATTTTTACAGGATGCCAGTGTATCCACTGAGGAAGTAGTCCGTGATTTTGAGCATGTCGAGGTGTTGCAAAAGAAGCTTGATGACTTTTCCAAAGATTTAGATGCAAATGAGATTCGTATCAAAAGCATTAATCAGCAAGCTGACACATTGGAAGTTGAAGGCCATCCTGATATTGAGGTTATTGAGGAAAAAAGGAAGGTAATTGAAGGTCATACAGTGTATATAATACATATTATGTTATAATATAATGTATATAAATAAAAATAAAATGTCATGTATGTTATGTAAGCAGAGCCAGATTAAGGTGGGGACAGATGGGACGGCAGGCCCTAGAGAAACATAAGCCCTTTTCTCACCAGACTAGTGTTAAAAAATAAGGTTTAGCTAGTAGGCGTTCTTTTATAAACATGTATTGATTGCAATTTTCGATAGAGATTTACAACACTGATCTGACAGTGAAACATGAAAAAAGACAGCTTTATATGTATTTTATAACGATCGAAAACAATCTATACATGCCCTAATATCTCTGCCAGCTCCAAGCTCAACATACCCTTAATTTGGCTCTGTTTGTCAGATTTCAGCTGGGTATATTTATACAGGTACACTACAGTATATCCAAAATCGAGCTAGGAGGATTACTTTACAAGAAGGAAGAAAGAAATGCACACAGGAAATGCATAGCAAATTGAAACTTTTATCTCTCTACAGTGGAGGATGTTTTTTAGATTCATAATAATTTTTAAAATTTTAAACCATTTAGGTTGCCCTGAGCAACTGTTAGGTGTTTTTAGATTAAGAAGTACCCCAAGAAATAGGGAACTATGTGATAAAACAAGGCTGCATCTCTCGAAAGTAAAATGGGTCAAGCAACATTGAAGTATGCAGGAGCCAAAGATTGGAAGTCTTTGCCAAATAATATCTGAGATTATCTCTATAACTACTTTTCGACAAACACTTTTTACTGATCTTGTAGAGTGACATTCTTATAATTTTAATCTTTAGTATAGTTTTTAGTTGTTTTTTTATAACTTTGACATTATTTGTATTATACTGTTCATCCTATTAATACCAGTTTGAACGAACTGAATGGATCTAACAGTTTAAATAAAGATTATTATTATTAACTACCCACAGTCTGTGTTCAACAATTGTAATTCCAAATACGCTACCCTAATAGTTAACAACACCTAAATTATCACCTAAATGTTAGCGACACTCACACTATTAAAACGTCACATATAATGAAATTACCTACGTACTTTGGCGTAATACAACCAGCAGGGCACACAAACCCCCAACCAACGGAACCTCCTCCATCCCAACTCCCAAGATCTGCAAAGTCGCCCATCTCATACGGGGAAAAGAAAACTATGAAGAATAAGTACACGAAAATAAGTACTTACCCAAGTTAAAGAGCTCACCATACAATATGCCAAATATCGAATGATGCAAATCTAACTGAAGAACCTAAACTCTGATATTTTGAAGAAAGAAAGAATGTAAATAGGTGGGAGAGGGCGGGATGTAACGAACGATTGTATTTGTTGAGTAAGCTGAAAGCCATTTGAGCCAGTTTTTATATATGGTAATGAAGGGCCCAGAGTGGGACCTGCATGTGAAAACCACTGACACCATTAAATGTTGACTTTTATTATCGATATAATTATTATTCATGAAAGTACAGGTAGACATTAAAATAAAAAATTGTGGACTGTTTTTAGGAAGTGAACGAGGCATGGGATAATCTGCTTATGCTGGTGATTAATCGTCGTGAGAAGTTAACCAATTCTCATCAGGTTCAAGGATATTATAGGTACTACAGTGTAAATTTGGTGGTAACCTATGAAATGATGTATTTATTTCATTCATGATTTTTTGTTTGTTTATTAATTCATTCATTCAATTTAATTCAAAAGCTTTCTTTAGACAGGTAATTGATTTGCCTATTGGTTTTTTTATTAGAGAGGTTAATGAGACAGTTCAGTGGATAACTGAAAAAGACACAGTGCTATCATCCGATGATTACGGAAAAGACCTGGCGAGTGTTAATGCTTTGAAGAGAAAACATGATGGATTGGAAAGAGATCTTGTTGCTTTGGATGATAAGGTGGCTTACTGTACAATGTACTATTTATTGGAAGCATATCTTGGCTGCAATAATTGAGACTTATTGTTAAAAATAACAGCATTTTCTTCCTATCTTTTGTTTGTGGATTTTACATATTCATAATATTTGGGTCTTCCTGTCAGAGCAAAATCATAATATACATTGTCAGCCGAAAATTTCATCTTCATGGAGTTTTTCGCTGTTAACGTTACTGAATGTGATGTCACAAGAGGCATTCCAAACCAGTTTTCTTTTGTTACTTGCCACAAAAATGCCTCTTTGTGACATCACATCTGATAACTTTAACAGCAAAAAACTCCATGAAGATGACATTTTTGGCCGACAAATTATATTATGATTTTACTCAGGAAGACCCAAATATTACGGATATGTAAAATCCCCAAACGTGAGCTGGGCAATCTAATAAATAATTATTATTTTACAATTCAAAATATAAATGTTATTACCTGTAGGTCCAAAATCTTGGAACTGAGTGTGACGAGCTTAAAGAAAATCATCCAGAACAAGCTGATGAAATAGATGCAAAGAAAGAGGAGTTAATCCAAGCTTGGGATACTTTAAAAGAAAAGGTGAGTATAGTATAGTATAGTATAGGATAGGATAGGATAGGATAGGATAGGATAGGATAAAATAAGTCGTGTCTTACGCACGCTGTGATTGGTCAAATACCGTGTTTATATCAGGCTATATAACATGGATGGATTACGCCATCGTGATACGCCATCAATTAGCCATCATACTCCATCAATTAGCCATCATATGCCATCAATTAGCCATCATACGCCATCAATTAGCCATGATACGCCATCAATTAGCCATGATACACCATCAATTAGCCATCATACGCCATCAATTAGACATCACGGCGCCATCATATGCAGTAAGGAGAATTTACGTGTTGATAAAAAAGATATTTGTACATTTTATTCGCTTTCTATGGGTTATTTTATAAAATAAATAGAAAACATTTTTATATGTGTTCCCATACGTTATATAAACACTTGTGGAAGTTTGGGAGAACTCGAAATCGCGTGGAAACACTCGCCTAAAATAGAAAATGTTTTCTATTTCTTAAGTATAGTATAGTATAGTATAGTATAGTATGGTATGGTATGGTATGGTATGGTATGGTATAGTATAGTATAGTATAGTATAGTATAGTATAGTATAGTATAGTATAGTGCAGCTACATGTATTTAAGATTGGGGAATTTTTGGACCATTTTTAGTCTGCTTTACGAAGGACAAGACTAGAAGCTGCGTACAGTTTACAAAGGTTTGTTGTTGATTACAAAGAACACATCTTGTTCATTACTGAGATGAAAACACTCATTGAGACAGATGAACTGGCTAAGGATGTGGCAGGAGCTGAGAGCCTTATTGAAAGACATCAAGAGCACAAGGTGAGAATTGGTAGAGTTTTTAAAATACTTTTATATTTGACAAGTGCATATTACACATACATGTACAGTGTGTATAAAAAAACTGAACCCTTAGAAAACGGTCTTATACTCCTGGGAAATTAAAAAGATGGTCTTAATACACCTGGGAAATTAAGATAATTTGTAAACATATGAAGGAGCATAACTGCAAAGAAACCTTAATATATTTAACATGTTTCTTTGCAGTTAATGTTATGCTCCTTCACACGATTACAAGTTATCTTAATTTCCCAGGTGTATAAGACTGTTTTCTAAGGGTTCAGTTTTTTTTATACACACTGTAGACATGCAAGGTTGGTGTAGTAAGAATAAATATGAAAGCTGCTAAGTTCTCAAAAGAACTGGATATAATTTGAAAAGGAGAAATAAGAGAACTTCAATGTGTTGAAAAATACTTAAGTAAGAGAACTTATTGATGGACGACATTTCAGACGATGTGTCCTTCAGTTCTGAAGTAAAGAAGGACACATTGTCCGAAACGTCGTCAATCGATATAGGTTGGTTTACAAGGTTGGGCATGTAGTGCCAAAGTTTGTTTTAGTGCCAAATTAGTTTGTAGGAGGTCTAACATTTCAAGCGAAGGCCCTTCATCAGAGAATGAAACGTAAAGTCACTTTGTATGGTGAACTTAATTTTTGATATGACAATTTAATTTTTCGAATTATTACATGTAGGGTTACATTGGAGCACAAGAAGAAGGCTTTGACAAGTTTTGCTCAACTGGTAAAGAACTTGTTGACGATGATCATTATGCTGCTGATGAAATCAAAGAAAAGGTTCGTGTTCAGGCAGAAAAATCGAATTTACCGATCAGATCACCAAATTAACAACCCGAATCAATCTTTATTCTTTCCATGTATTTTCACAATGTTCTACTATTTTTTTTAATAATTCGCAGGTGGAGGATCTGGAAAGTGAGAAGACATCACTGTATGAGCTGTGGGAACGACGCAAAATAGAGCTTGACCAGAGTCTTGAGCTTCAGTTGTTCTATCGTGATTGCCAAAATGCAGAAAACCAGATGATCAAGCAAGAGGTATTATTGTTAAGTTGTATATTGTAATTAAAGTACTGAGAATCAGTAAGAAATCTACTATTAGTTCTCAAAAGAACTGGATATATAATAGAGAAATAAAATAATTTCAATATGTCGAAAAATACCTAAAGTGTCTATCTATCGTTTGGGGTTTTTACATATCTATAATACTTGGGTCTTTCTGAGCAAAATCATAATATATATTGTCAGCCGAAAATTTCATCTTCATGGAGTTTTTCGCTGTCAAAGTTACAGGATGTGATGTCACAAGAGGCATTTCAAACCAGTTTTCTTTTGTTACTTGCCACAAAAATGCCTCTTGTGACATCACATCCGATAACTTTAACAGCAAAAAAGTCCATGAAGATGAAATTTTCGGCTGACAAGATATATTATGATTTTGCTCAGAAGACCTAAATATTACGAATATGTAAAATCCCCAAACGTGAGATAGACACTTTAAGTTAATGTACTTGCGTATTTCCATTTCCTTCTGACTGAGTTTTCATTTCCTTCTGACGCAATTTCATGGGCTCCCTGTGCATTTTACAAACTTTCCAGTCTGGGACTCTGGGATACCTATACAAATGAAACTTTATAAATAATTTACAGTATTTACTTGTTATGCTTTGTTATTTCTGGCAGAAAATTCATATTTGTTCATGATATAACCGGATTTTAACATGTCGAAAACCATATGTTACTTGGCAAGATGAAAAATTTATCACACTCCATTGCCCACCGAGATACATGTTTGCAACCCTATGATTTTCTTCTTAGTACAGCATGGCCTTTTTACATTACATGGGGCAAACACTGTAAGTTTGGGAGAACTCTCGAGCAATTGTGTCAGTAATCAGTTCTTCAACAAGTCAATTTCAGGGGTCGAAATTTAGATTTAGAATCTACTATACAACAGGAATAGTATGTGTATTTCTAACTGTGTATTTCATACCAGAATAAAATCTTGTATTCTCTGTATTCCGTACGGTAGTTTTTTCTACTACACAAACGGAACACCAAGATCATAAAATTCACTAATCCGTTAAGCATTTTACTATACACGCCACTGAATTAGCAGGGTTAAACAAATTCCAGTACGCATTGCGTACCACATGTGTACGCACTGCGTACCTATTTTTAAAACATTACATCACTTTTCTCCTAGAACATTTTATCTGATGAGGATGTGGGTGACTCCCTGGATACTGTTGATGCCTTGATAAGAAAACATGATGATTTTGCCAAATCCTTTGCTGCTCAAGAGGACAAAATACGAGACATTGATGACACTGCAACCAAACTTATTGAACATGAGCATTATGCCTCTGATGACATCGATGAGAGAAGAAATGAAGTAGGTTGAAGTACACATTACAAATACTGTAAAAAAACATTGCTTTTCAAAAAACAAATATTGGTTTACTCACTGTAATGCTAGTATAACTAAGAACACTCTTTTCCCCTCCCCCCAGATTTTGAACAGGCGCAAGTCAATTCAAGAGAAGTCTGAGAAGAAGCGTGCATTGTTGGAAGAGTCTCGTAAGTTACAGCAATTTGAAAAAGAAGCTGATGAAACCAAAGCCTGGATCAATGAGAAACTCCAGATTGCCGCTGATGAGTCTTTCAAGGTAAAGTAACTTTTCAAGTGCCCATAACCTCAAAATGTTTTATTGTCTTGTTTGGAAGAACTTTTAAAATGATAAAGTAACTTCTTTTGAAGATTTTCGTTTCTTCGCTTTCTTTTTGAGATATATCAGTTTGTTTGATATGCAAATGTCTGGAATTTCGTCATTCATGCATAATGACTTATTGGAGAAATGTGTATATCTCTTTCATTCTCGAACGAAATCCTTTAAAATCAAGAAGTTTGGTGTTGTGGGAGAAACGCACACACGTGTTATTCACACTTTAGTGTTTTTATTTGATGAACGTAAAGATATATAACATTCTCTGATAACTCATTATGCATGTGTGACGAAATTCCAGATATTTGCATATCAAACAAACTGATATATCTCAAAAAGAAAGCGAAGAAGTGAAAATCTTCAAAAGAAGTTACTTTATCATTTTAAAAGTTCTTCCAAATAAAACAATAAAAAATTTTGAGGTTTAGGGGCACTTTAAACAGTTTGTATTTATTATCGTTTAAATCTTCCCTGTCTGGCCCAGTCAAAATCGGTCGTACAAGATTGATGAATAGAAGTCGTCAATCGAAACACACGGTAACGCAAGATTAAAAATTGAAACTCGACAAGCGCCAGGCACATGAGATCTACTCACACGCCAAGTTTGATTTGATTTCATAAAAAAACTCTGCGATTGGTTGCATTTCATGTCACTACCTTCTAGCACACAGTCTATTCTATTTGGAGTTCCCCAGGGATCTATTCTGGGTCCACTTCTATTCATCATCTATATTAATGATATGCATACTATCACTAAATATTGCAGTGTGCGCCTTTATGCTGATGATACCTTGCTTTACTTTAGCAGTAAGTTAATTTCTGAGATTGAAAATAGTCTAACTAATGATCTAGATAGTATAATTAATTGGCTTAACAATAATTTCCTGTTTCTAAATTTTGATAAAACCAAAGTTATGCTAGTGGGTACTAATCAGAGATTAAGTAAAGTCAATAATTTTACTATTAAAGCCAATGACACCATTCTATCTTGGGTTTATACATATAAGTATCTAGGTGTCATTCTTGATTCCAATCTTTCTTGGAATGACCATATAGAATACTTGGCTAATAAAATCTCATCTAGGCTTGGTATGCTCCGAAAAGCACGCAAATTACTTCCGAAAGAGGCCAGTGTCACATAGGCTAATGCGATATATCGATATTTTCGATAAATATCGATATTTTAAAAATATCGATAAGCGATATTCAATTTTACGCATATCGAAAATATCGAAAGTTATATTTACCTCTCATAGACGAGATGTCTCGTAGGAAGACAACTGAAATAGCGATGTAAACAAAGTATAATTACGCTAATTCGAATCAGTTAATGTATTTCTCAAACTAAAAGTCTCGGCTTGGTAACACTGTGTGAAAATAGGTGAGATAACTGTCAGCCACAAGACAAAGGACGTGCTCTAAATGATTTGAATCAATTGAATGGCGGCATTGAAATAGATTTAAATAGAACTTACGCAGTTTAGCAGTTACGCGTAGACCAGGTTTAAAAATAAAGTTGCGAATATCACGGCTCTTTCTAATCCCGCAGTTCTGTCGTGAAGTAGTCAAACTAATTTCGTTAACGTTCAAGTGTTCAATCAACTCAAGTCTCTAAAATGTCGAAAAACGAGTCCTACGTAAGCCAAACAAAGCAAACATGTTGGTGTTTCTTGCTGAAAATTTGTAAATTTCTCTTCATAGAATGCAAAAAATTGTAAATAATTAATCTCTGTAGATTGAACATTCCATGCTTAAACCTTTAACGGTTTAACTTTTTTGCGTTTTTTTAACGTTTTTTTTACATGCGCCTGCGCTTACCGCGAATTACGTTTTTTTTACATGCGCCTGCGCTTACCTTCAATTTCGATATTGCCGATATTATCGAAAATTTTTTTCGATATCGATATATCGATATTTTTTAATATCGCATTAGCCTAGTGTCACATTATACAACAGTATGGTCCTACCCCTTTTTTATTATTGCTCTGTTATATGGAGTACGTGCGGTAAAATGAATTTGGACTATTTAAATAAACTACAGTTGCGAGCTGCTGGAATAATCGAACAGCGTAAGGTTGAGCCACATGAACTAAAGAGTGTTTTAAATTGGCCGTCACTACAATCACGTAGAATCTATCAAATTTGCCTTCTTGTTTTTAAATGTCTTAATGGGTTAGCTCCAACCTATCTACTAAAGGAATTCAATCATGCATATAATATACATGCGTATAGGACACGAAATAGAGATCTACTCCGTCCACCACTTGCAAAAACGCAAAAATACCAAGGATCTTTCAGGGTTAATGGGGCAAAAGTTTGGAATATACTACCACCAGAAATTAGAAAGATAACAGAATTAGACATATTTAAGAGGAGATTAAAGAAATACCTTAAACTAGCCCAATGACTGATTAATGAATAACTTTATTATTATTATTATTAATATTTATCTTTATATATGTTTGTATAAGTGTGTATGTTAGCTCTGTATTGTAAATTATTTATTTTATATTCTGTCAATTTGTATTTATCATGTAAATTTGTTTACAGGGCCCCATTTAAATCAGCATTTAGCTGAATTGGGCTACCCTGTATAAATATTATTAAACCAACCAACCAACGTGGGCGTGCAAGATGGCCTTTTCTAGAAAAATGAAAGTTTTTCAACCTGATTTATGATAGTCAATGCTAATTTATATTAACATAATGTGTCTTGTTCGGGAAATTTAAAAGCATTGGTAACAGCCGGTTTATTGGGCTTTCATAAAATGTATAGCTTTCGCAACAGTTATGGATATTTCCAGAGATATCAATAGAATAAAGAGGTGGTTCAATTTTGGATGTTTTTCAGCCGGTCAGGAAAGAGTTAATCATGTTGATAAATCCTCAGATTTTGGAATTCAAAACTTGGTTTTCTTTTTATTAAGAACCTATTTCAAATATCAGGCCTCATATAATGTATATTTCTTTTTGTGTATTTAATAGGATCCTACGAATCTTCAAAGAAAGGCACAAAAGCATGAGGCATTTAATGCGGAATTGCAGGCGAACCAAAGCCGTATCGATTCCATCCACGACAAAGGAAAGCAGCTGATAAACAATGAACATTATGCATCAGATGAAATACAGAAAAGATTGGATGAGTTGGATGAACTGTGGAAGCATCTTCTTGATAAAACTCAAGAGAAAGGTAAAGTTCTTTTCGTGTACTGTATTTAATAATACTGAAGAAAACGAGCTTGCGTTTGGGCCCCTTTGTCACCGGAGTGATCAAAACCTAACTTCTCCTAACAATATCAATGGTTAACCAAGCATAGATGTAATGAGAATAAAGAAAATGATCACCAAAGATAAACTGTCATGTTTTTGAAACGACTTCTCCTTCTTGTTCTGTTGTAGGAAACAAATTGAGAGATGCCAAACAACAACAGCAGTTCAACAGGTATACTATTACAATAAGCAGTTAGAAAACGCTAAAAAATGTTTGTGTACTGCTTAAAGTGCCTATACAGCCCTTTCGTTTTTTCGTTATAAAAATAGCTCATAAGTTAATTTATAGTTTTTGATTTGGACTTTTCGTTCAGAAGATATCACCCTTTAAACATTGCTATTTATATAAAAAAGCCGCAAATTAAAAGGCCTGGAACGAGTCACACTGTGACGTCATTTAAGAGACGAATGTGTGTTTTGCCTTGGGGAACTTGTAAACACTGTATTAAACACACTGCAAGTTCTCTATGCAATATTCATATTTACTGTCCGCGTATCGTTCAAGTAAGGTATAGTTTAAGTAAGGAATACAATGGACAGATATTTTTCTTTCAAATGGCAAAAATACGTTTTCGGTTTTTAATCGGAATTTGCTTACGTTTCTTAATTTGGATGCAAAATATCTTCTAAACGAAAAGTCCAAATCAAAAACTGTAAAATAACTTAGCAGCTATTTTTAACCTTGAAAGTTATTTTTTTACCTTTTAACTTTAAACCTTGAAAAGTAATCGCATTCACAGTCCATTTTAACTCTAATCATCTTTAGTGTGTTTCTAAGACTGGTTATTGTCAATGGAGTCGTGTCATTGGACTCCTTAAAACTTCGCTGCTGATATTTGGATCCGACTTGATTGTTCTGTGCGGAAAGCACAAAACCCTACCACTTTTTAAGCGCAGTCTCTCCAACGCTGTTTTTTTATCTTCTTTTACAATTCATACCTAGTTTAGCTTTTTATAAGTAATGTTTTTAGCTGTACAGTAATTCATACCTGCTTATTTGTATACTACAGTATATAGTTCTTTTCTTCTGATTTTGTAATTCATATACATCCACTTGCCTTTTATATTTCAATTATTTATATGAGGACCCTTCTGTAAAACACTTTAGGGCGATGTTGGCATCCTCAATAAAGATTGTTATTATTATTGTCAACGTCCTGTTTGTTTAAGATCCCCAATTGTCCGTTCTAGCACTACCCTGAACCTTTTAGTGTCTTTGGTTCGCATTTTAACACTTCCTGCACAGTACTAATTATTTGTATTTGCAGCGTCGTTTTAGAATGCGTCGAGTTGGTCGAAATTGGCGTGGCAATACTATGGTGTTGATGTTAATTTTCTGTGTTTAGGGGTGTTGATGACATGGATATTTGGATCACAGAAATGGAAAGTCAGTTGGAAAATGATGATTTGGGAAAGGTATGGAAGTCAATGGAAAATAAATTACCTAAAGATATGAGAAGATTGACTCAAGTTTGGGGATTTTACATATTCGTAATATTTGGGTCTTCCTGAGCAAAACCATAATATATCTTGTCAGCCGAACATTTCATCTTCGTGGTCTTTTTTGCTGTTGAAGTTATCGGATGTGATATCACAAGAGGCATTTTTGTGGCAAGTAACAAAAGAAAACTGGTTTGGAATATGCAGTAACTTTGACAGTGGAAAACTCCACTAAGATGAAATTTTCGGCTGACAAGATATATTATGATTTTGCTCAGGAAGACCCAAATATTACGAATACGTAAAATCCCCAAACGTGAGATGGGCACGTTAAAAGGAAAACTAAAACTAGAATATAAAGGCTGCTTTCTCCTACGTATGTTTACTAAACGCTCTAAACTGAAAGTTTTGATGTTTAAGATTTTCAATGGCCAAGCTCCGACTTAACATATGATGGAGCTATGATTTATTTCTAGGATTTGTCTGGAGTACAAAATCTTCAGAAAAAGCATGGACTGTTGGAGGGAGACTTAATCACAAAGCAGGTAATTAGACCAACTTTACCATTAGTTCATGCTTTGCCTCTTCAAACCCCATGGCTAACATATACACGTGAAAGACTAGTGGTCTAATAAACACTTAAAGACACTCAAGGTTGTAGTTATATAAGTATTGAGATCTTCAACAGAGTGAAAAACATCATATCAGTGTTATTGGTGATACGATTTTTTTCACCAGTGAATAAATTTGTATCAACATTCTGTATGGATGAAGTTAATACCACTACCCTTAGTGATACAATGTTATTGGTGGTATGATTTTTTTCACTAGTGAAGAAATTTGTATCAACATTCTGAAATGAACTTCTCTCACGTTTCGCACTTCGACTCTGTATTCATATGTCAACAAACACATGTACGCCATTGCGTACCTATTTTTTCACTAGTGAAGAAATGTATAATTTTGTATCAACATTCTGATTCGATGAAGTTAATACCACTACCCTTGGCGATATAATGTTTAGCTTCAAAACCAAACGTATAAAGCTATAGCTTCAAAATAGCTAAGCTAATTAACAGTTTTGTTTGTTGTTTTTAAGGAACGTGTTGATGTCTGCTCCACACAAGCTGATCTCTTCAGTGAGCTAGAACACTTCGATGCTCCCGCCATTGTGACCAAGAAAGCTTCCTTGATGGCAAGATATGATAAGTTGAAGGTTGGTTGTAAAAGATAAGAAAGAACCAGAGCTCCAAAAATTAGCGCAATATTCGATGTTAAAAATAACTAGTCGGATATGAACGTGAATGTTATTCCTTTATTTACAATCCGACGAAGCTCCGAGTATCATTAGATAATTCCTCTTTTACTTTCCTCCCCAACAGGAACCTTTGAATCAGCGCAAAAAGAAACTCCAAGATGCCCAAAAGTATCAGGAATTCCTTCGCGACGTAGAAGATGAAGAGGCGTGGATCCGTGAGAAGGAACCTGTTGTTTCTTCCACCAACTTAGGTTTGTCTGTTTCTCAGGGATTATATCAAAATCTATTTCTCCATGCATGCATTTAGAATACGTGTGAAAGCTGCTAAGTTCTCAAAAGAACTGGATATAATATGAAAAGGAGAAATAAGAGAACTTCATGAATGTGTCGAAAAATACTTAAAGTGCCACTGCGATCAAATTTTTACCTGTCGATATTTTTACGTATTTATAAAGCAGAGCTGCTAAATATTACTTGGTCGAAACCGTTTTGCGATTTGACGATGGCAAGTATTATTTTTCTTACTCCGAATCTGGAGTTGTTATGTCCGCCATTAATCGTTCATGTTCTTGACCAGCGTAACGAAGTGACGTCAAATTCTCAACGCGAAGTCTCCACGTGGCTAATTCTTCAAGTAAATCAAGGTCGTTTTTTCAAATTCTTCGTCTGAAAGGCTGGACATTTCATCTTCTCGAAAAAAACAAGAAAACAAATAACCTCGACCGAAATTCAGGCGAAGCATTGAGAATCTGACGTCACAAACAATATTATCTTTTGAAATTGCGGGCTCACTTGGAACACGTTTTTAGTAATGGTGGCCTAAATAATAGTGATTTCAGAGCTCAAAATACTTAATTCAAAATACCATTTTTTAGTGTTTTTTTACAACGATGATCACTTTCGACCCTGAAATACTATTCTATGCTAAAGAAAATCTAAAAGACGGGGGTGAATTTTCATCGTAGTGGCACTTTAAGTAAGAGTACTTACAAGTATATTCATGGCCGACGTTTCGGACGATGTGTCCTTCTTCAGGTCAGATTACTACGAAACGATGGAAACTCCTCCTACTTCATAATGCATCCAATTTAAAATTCCAAGGGTCTCCGAACTCGGCTCACCAACGAATTGTGCAAACGTATGTCTATGAGCTGGGAGACACAGGTTCAAATCCTGGGTCGGACCTCCACTCAAGGTCTTAAAAATAATTGAGGAGAAAGTGCTGCCTTTGCAATAATATCAGCAAATGGTGAGACTTTCGGGTCTTCTCGGATAACGACCTTAAATCGTAGGCCCTCGGAACCCCAACAGGCTAGAAGCCCAATTGATAGCTGGGTATTCCGTTCACCTAAAAGAGTGATAAATCTAGTAAACTAAACATCTTATTATTTTTGCGCCTCTAGGAAAGGATCTCACCGGAGCACAAAACCTGTCCAAAAAACACCAAGCATTGATGGTAAACCGAAGTTCTTGAAAGCAAAACCTGCGAGATATTTTATCATTGTGTCTAACATGTATTTTTTTATCATTAACAGACGGAGATGACTGGCCATGAAGCTCGTATCAACAATGTTATGGACGATGGAAAACAGATGATCGACGAAGGTGAAACATTGTAACTACTTATACCATCAGAAAGATCGAGTGAAAATTGTAAATATTGATTGAATATATATATTTTTGTGTTAGATCATTTCCGCACTGATGACATCAAAGAAAAGATGGACAATTTGGAGACACAGTGGGTGCAGCTAAAGGCAAGCATAATTATTTACAAGCAACAATAGACCACTTGAAGTGCATACAACCATATTCATATATATATATATATATATATATTTAATTAATATATGAGAGGATTTAATATTGTCAAATACATATATGGAAAAAGTGACTGCCCTAACCGGGAATCGAACCCTGGTCTCCGAATCAACGTTTCGGCGCTCTGACCTTTGAACTAATGAGACACGGTCAGAACAGTCAGTGATTTCGCATATACATATTAAATTAGCCGCTTTCACTTAACACCAACAGACAGACATCGCATCTAACCATAATGTGGAGAAAGGCCTCTCGAGTGCACTTCCCAAAGTAGCGAAGCGATACACAACTTCTTGTATACAGAGGGCTTTAATAGTATTCGGGGGGTGGGCATCAAACTCTAGATCCTTCGCATCACAACCCAACACATTAACCATCACACTACGAAGGGAACTCTGGGAAATCTAAACAAAAAATCGTACTTAAGGCATTCTTGCTCAGTTTCAGGTTAACACCATCAGGGCAACGACCGTTTACGAAACGGAAAATAGCGACGCCGCCAATTTAGATTTGGCTCTTCTTTTGGTATTTAGGACAAAGCAGCCGCACGTAAAGATGACCTGGACGAGTCTCTTCGTGCTTATCAGTATCTGGCCGATGTTACTGAAGCAGAGGCATGGTTAACTGAGAAAGAACCACTGGTAACAAGTACTGATTACGGAAAAGATGAAGACAGTGCTCAGGCCATGTTAAAGAAGCACAATGCTATAATGTCTGATCTTGAAGCGTATGGAACCGTTGTTGATCAACTTCGGGATCAAAGCAAGACTTGTAAAGTATGGTGAATTTAGACAATGCTAATTGTGAATGTCGTAGTTGTGGTAAAAGTGAAATGTCGGTAGTTATGGTGATGTAATTATGGTGTAATGATGATAGTGGTGATGATAATTATGGTGAGCGAAGTATGGTGGTGGTGATGCATGGTAATTAAATGACAGTGATAATAGTGATGGTGATAATGGTAGTATGGTGGTGATGGAGATGGTAATTACAGTGACAATATAGTGATGGTCATAATGCGGGTGATGATGTGATGATGATGATGAAAAGTTGGGTCATGGACAGTAACTTGTTAAAGCTAGGTTCAAAATGTTTAAGCCAAAGTTGCATGATTGATAGTAATGGTGATGATAATAATTGTGATGGTGATGATAAACAATCAATCAATTTGTTGGAGAGTTTTTTCTCACGTCTTACATTATTTTTTTGGTCATTAGACTATTATTCCAGTAAAGGATTTGAGTGACCGTGATTGTGTCGAAGCTTTATATGATTATCAAGAGAAAACAGCTCGCGAAGTTTCCATGACCAAAGGTGACATCTTGACGCTTCTCAACTCTACAAATAAGGTAAACAGAGTTTCTTTTGTTAATAACTTTCCGGTAATCCGCTCTACTCGGGCATTGTTCCACTGATGTAACTTATTTTCATGGCAGCTGGGAAAAGGATCAGACTTTTTGCCTTTCATTACGAACCAACGTCTTTCCTTCCTTCTTCCCTTCCTTCTTCCCTTCCTTCCTCTCCTTCCTTTCTTCCCTTCCTTCTTTCCTTCATCCCCTTCCTTCTTTCCTACCTTCTTCCCTTCCTTCTTTCCTTCATCCCCTTCCTACCTTCTTCCCTTCCTTCCTCTCCTTCCCTTCCTTCTTTCCTGCCTCCCTTCCTTCTTCCCTTCCTGCTCTTCCTTCCTCTCCTTTCTTCCTTCTTTCCTTCCTTCTTTCCTTCCTTCTTCCCTTCCTTCCTCTCCTTCTTTCCTTCCTTCCCTTCTTTCCTTCCCTTCCTTCCTCTCTCTCTCCTTCCTTCCCTTCTTCCCTTCCTTCTTCCTTCCTTCCTCTCTTACTATTCAAGTACACTAAATAGTAGCTCCAAGCTTGGAGCGTCGTACAAGTGAAGTCTCACCTCGTGATTGTTTCTCTAGGATTGGTGGAAAGTGGAAACCAACGATCGCCAGGGCTTCGTTCCTGCCGCGTATGTGAAGAGCATTGACTCCAAGAGAGCCTCGCAGGAGTTACTAGAACAGATTGGCGAGGTAGACACTGTTACGCAAAGGCAAGATGCTTTGGATAAGAAGTATCAAGACCTCTTGGAGGCTGGTGCAGAACGAAGAAAGAAGTTGGAGGAGTCCATTGAAAGACACGGCCTTTTGCGCGAGGCTCACGAAATTGAATCCTGGATCAACGACAAGGTAACTACTGGCATTAGATAAACAAATAACAAATGGCTGTAATTTCATAGAATTCTGAAACGTTTTCTGAATACCCACCTTAGGCCGCCGTTGTTACTTCGGAAGAGGTTGGAGACGACTTTGAACACGTGGAAGCTCAAAAAAAGAAATTCGATGATTATCAAAAGGACATGTATACCATTGAAACTCGTATTCGAGAATTAACCGTTATTTCCGAGAAATTGAAAGTGGAGCACCGACGGGAGTACGAGATGATTCAGGAAATTATCAAACGGTTGACGGAAAGGTGGGAAGAACTTCAGCGGCTTTCCGAGAAGAGACGACAGGCCTTGGAAAGTGCTCAGGAAATTCAGAAATTCCACAGGTATGAATGGTTTCTCTTTAGATTTTTTTCTGGAAACGTATGGAAAACGATTGAAGTAATGCGATGAAAATTTCGAAATTGAAAATTTTGTAAAATATGAATTTATGATAAAATATTGTAAATATTTGGTTGTGGTCGTACAACTTACAAACCATTCAGAAAAACTAAAACATTTTAATAATATTGACAACATTGTCATTTTTCAATGGGTATAATAAACATTTTCATTTGCTCGTGCAATTAAGTAGTGTAAATTCTTTATTGCACTCGCTCACATCTGATTACCTATTCTTACAGCATGTCACTGTATATTTTGTAGGGATGCTGACGATACCAAAGCATGGATATCTGAAAAAGACACTGCTCTATCTACCGCTGACTTTGGCCGTGATTTAGCTAGCGTCCAGGCTCTACAACGAAAACACGATGTATTGGAAAGAGACCTGGCTGCTCTGGAAGACAAGGTGAGATCTTGCGAGGGGTGGGTCGGGTTCAAAAAATTGCAGATTATATATTAGAAATCGCGATAGACCAAATGTGACCTCGAAGCCCTTAAACTGTTTCTCAAAAATGCCTTTTTGATCTCAAAATTTGTTAAAAAAGAGGTTGTATTTTTATATATATTAGTACTAAAAATTAACTGACCATCAACAAATTTGTCTCGTATCACTTTCTCATTTCTTTTATGATCATTTTTCTTCACCTACAGGTGCGCCAGCTTAATAACGAAGCAGCACTTTTAATGGAAACTCATCCAACACATGCGCAAGACATCGAGGCCAAACGAGATGAGATATCTGAAGCTTGGGTCGGTCTGAAAGACCAGGTGAGAGTCGAGTTTTAACACTCTGAGTCTAAGCCTCATAATATACAAATTCTCCTTATTGGTCTTCAAGCATTTGTTTTAGTACTAGTTGGGAGAAGTTGGTTAATTTGGTGATCATTTCCTTTATTCTCATTACGTCTATGCTTAGTTAATAACAAGTCGGTGTTCAGGCTATACCACCCTTTGGTAAAGTCGTTGCAAGGTCAAACTCATTTGGAGGGTCGCAGTCCCTGAAGGGATACCTCGGGCAGGGGAATCATTATACCAACCAAGTAGGGAGTCGCCAGGGCCTGGTAGTGCGGTGAGACGCCAAGACCAGGCAGTCCAGTAAGTCACCCAGGCCTAGCAGTCCAATGTGCCTCTGGCATGCAACCTAGAACCCTGTGGTGATTCAAGTCAAGGAGTTGTTAGCACAGAGACTGGTCGATTTGCATGTTGTGCGTTGCCCCAAAATCCAGGTACGGGACCCCCTTTTCCTCAGATGACCTGCCGCGATGTCATTGGTTCCTCATACCCAAAGCCCGCCAAAATCTCTGCCCCCTAGAAATGACATATACGCTACACCTCTTGTTTTAATATTATTTATTGCATAAATCCAATTAACATTGATATAATTAGGTCAGGTTTGTCCTGTTACTGGTACCATGTAAACCAGTACTACCTGTTTCATGGTTGGGTTGTCGGCGACTAAACCGGCTCCTCCACCAGGCCTGCCTGGTGAGGAGGGTGTGTGGGCACCACATGTGCGAGGTTTGAGCAAAAAGACCAAGGGCAAGATAATTTTGAAACAAAAAGCAACCATTTCTGGGTTATTTTCTAGGCCGCTTCAAGAAAAGAAAAACTTCTAGACTCTCATGATTATCAGCGATTCTTGAATGAGTTCAGGTTTGTATGCCGTACGTTGATTTTGAAAATACTTAACAATTTTAGAAACTAATGAAAAATTTCCATTCTTTTGGAATAGGGATTTGGAGTCTTGGCTCACTGGTATTGAAGCTTTGGTGTCTTCTGATGAACTGGCAAAAGATGTGGCTGGTGCTGAAGCTTTACTTGAACGACACCAGGTTGGTACTAGACTGTTTTCCCCGATGTATAGTTAAGAAATAGGGCACTTAGATCTGCAACATAACCTCGACAAGGTTGCGTGTATTACTAGACCCGCGGAAAGTTTGTATGATTTAATTTGTTAAATGATTCCATATTTTCCAAGGAATACCGTGCTGAAATTGATGCAAGAGATGAAACCTTCCAAGCTTTCAATGATTTCGGCAAAGAGCTAGCCGAGAAAGAACATTACGCGAGACCAGAAATTGAAGAGAAGCTTCAGGCTATAGAAGACGAAAGAAAAGATCTGGAAAAGTAATGCTGAGATTTGTTTTGTTTGTTTAGCGTACTGGGTCGCCATGTAAATACAAATTCTTTCTTGTTTATAGGGCATGGGCTGAGCGCAAGGACAAGTTGGACCAGTGCTTCGAGCTTCAGGTGAGATTATGTTCTTGCTTCCTTTTCTTCCTTGTTTGCTCAGTTGCTTCCTTCCTTGCTTTTCCCTTCTCTTTCCGTCCTTCCTCCTTTCTTTCCTTCCTTCCTCCTTTCTTTCCTTCCTTCCTCCTTTCTTTCCTTCCTTCCTTCCTCCTTTCTTTCCTTCCTTCCTCCTTTCTTTCCTTCCTTCCTTCCTCCTTTCTTTCCTTCCTCCTTTCTTTCCTTCCTTCCTCCTTTCTTTCCTTCCTTCCTCCTTTCTTTCCTTCCTTCCTCCTTTCTTTCCTTCCTTCCTTCCTCCTTTCTTTCCTTCCTCCTTTCTTTCCTTCCTTCCTCCTTTCTTTCCTTCCTTCCTCCTTTCTTTCCTTCCTTCCTCCTTTCTTTCCTTCCTTCCTTCCTTCCTCCTTTCTTTCCTTCCTTCCTCCTTTCTTTCTTTCCTTCCTTCCTCCTTTCTTTCCTTCCTTCCTCCTTTCTTTCCTTCCTTCCTCCTTTCTTTCCTTCCTTCCTTCCTCCTTTCTTTCTTTCCTTCCTTCCTCCTTTCTTTCCTTCCTTCCTTTCTTTCCTTCCTTCCTCCTTTCTTTCCTTCCTTCCTCCTTTCTTTCCTTCCTTCCTCCTTTCTTTCTTTCCTTCCTCCTTTCCTTCCTTCCTTTCTTTCCTTCCTCCCTTCTTTTCTTCTTTCCTTCCTCCCTCCCTTCCCCTCCCTCCTTTCATTTTTCCTTCCTTTCCTCCCTTCCTTCCGTCCCTTCTTTCCTTCCTTCCTTCCCTTCCTTCCTTCTTTTTTCCCTTCCTCCCACCCACTCTCCCTTCCTTCATTCCTCCCTTCCTTGCTTCCTTTCTACCTTACTCTCCTCCTTCCTTCGAAACTTTGGTTCATTTGTCTTCATCAAATTCTCTTGCACAAAAACAACGTATGTTCTATCGTCTTCAGTTGTTTATCCGCGACGCAGAACAGTTGGAATCGTGGATGGCTCCTCGCGAAGCGATCATTCGTAGTGAAGAAGTCGGCGGCTCTCCCGAGGGTGCTGACAAGCTTGTGAAAACCCACGAGAATATTGAAAAGTCAATTAAACAGCAGGTAAACGTTGTAATGGTGGAAAGTCAGAATTCTTTCTTCTTACGACGTCACTAAATACCAACACCCAATTACATCTGGGATTACATTCACTCATCACGTGTTTGGCACATGCTCTACTATATTTCTTATTATATCCACTTGTTGTTTTCAGGAGGAAAAAATCCAAGCTCTCCAGGATTATGCTGATAAACTAACTTCCAACGATCATTATGATTCTCTGGCCATCGCTGAGCGTGTTCAGTCTGTTTTGGAAAGGCAAGTTGTTATATTTCGACAAGTTCCAGTTCATCGTTCAGTTAAATAGAAACTAAAATATGTATCTGCTCTTGTACTCGAGAAATAACGTTTTCATTCTCGTATTTTATGCCTCTGGACGCCGCAATTTTAGAGTTTGCTCGACGGCTCAAAGTTGATCTACAGCGGCTGATCACTCTCTTGGGGCATAGAAGGTTAAACCTCCAAATTGCATGTTTCTTTAGATGGCAGAAACTGAAGACTGCTTTGGTTGAGCGTCGCTCCAAGTTGGGTGAGAGTCAGAATATTCAACAAGTGACACGAGATGCTGAAGATATCGAGGCGTGGATTAGTGAGAAGTTCCAATCTGTTATGGATGAGTCGTACATGGATCCCGCCAATCTACAAGTGAGAGATGTTTATGGCTAAAGGTGGCTATGTGGGGAGAATATCTGTGGAGTATCGGATAACGATAGGATTGGGTAGGATAGCCTAGGTTAGGATAGGTTGAGATAGATTAGGATAGGTTAGGTTAGGAGATAGTTTAGGATAGGATTGCTGGATAATAAAAGCGTGTGCTTAGGTATTGTAAAACGTAAAGTGAATTAAAAACTACACACTATTTCGGCGTTACGGCAGGATAGGATGGAATAGGATAGGATAGGTTGTAATAGGATAAGTTGTAATAGGATAGGATGAAATAGGATAGGATGAAATAGGATAGGTTGTAATAGGATAGGTTGTAATAGGATAGGATGAAATAGGGTAGGTTGTAATAGGATAGGTTGTAATAGGATAGGTTGTAATAGGATAGGATGAAATAGGATAGGTTGTAATAGGATAGGTTGTAATAGGATAGGATGGAATTGGATAGGTTGTAATAGGATAAGTTGTAATAGGATAGGATGAAATAGGATAGGATGGAATTGGATAGGATAGGTTGTAATAGGATAAGTTGTAATAGGATAGGATGAAATAGGATAGGATGAAATAGGATAAGTTGTAATAGGATAAGTTGTAATAGGATAGGATGAAATAGGGTAGGTTGTAATAGGATAGGTTGTAATAGGATAGGTTGTAATAGGATTGGATGAAATAGGATAGGTTGTAATAGGATAGGTTGTAATAGGATAGGATGGAATTGGATAGGTTGTAATAGGATAAGTTGTAATAGGATAGGATGAAATAGGATAGGATGGAACTGGATAGGATAGGTTGTAATAGGATAGGTTGTAATAGGATAGGTTGTAATAGGATAGGATGAAATAGGATAGGTTGTAATAGGATGGAATTGGATAGGATGGAATTGGATAGGATAGGATGGGATAGGATGGGATGGGATAGGATAGGATAGGATGGAATAGGATAGGATGGAATAGGATAGGATGGAATAGGATAGGATGGAATAGGATAGGATGGAATAGGTTAGGATGGAATAGGATAGGATAGGATGGAATAGGATAGGATGGAATAGGATAGGATAGAATGGAATAGGATAGGATGGATTAGGATAGGATGGAATAGGATAGAATAGGATAGAATGGAATAGGATAGGATGGAATAGGATAGGATGGAATAGGATGGAATAGGATAGGATGGAATAGATAATTGAAATGAAATGAAGTGATACAACAATACAAAAGCGATTTGGAAATGGATTGAAAAGGAATGTGTTAGAAAGCAGATGGGATTGATAGAGATAGAAAAATGGAAATAAAGGATGAAGTAGAACTTGATGTAGAATGGAGATGATGGGAAATAGCGGGAAAGAAGGTAGTAAGGAGAATGGAAAAGAGAGACGGAGAAATGGATGTCACAAAAGGATTGCGGAGGGAAGGGAAGCATGGAAAAAAGGGAACGTTTGTTTTTATTTATCTAGAGCAAAGTTCAAAAACAACAAGCTTTTGAATCTGAAATGGCTGCCAACGAAGAACGAGTGCTGCACACCATTGTTACAACCAAACGTAAGGGGTTTGTTAAAGATAATTATTGATTTTCTAAAAATATGTTATTAATTGTCTAAAAATGTGATAACCTCTTGGCGTTATTAGTCTAAATATCTCAAGAACGACGTGAGATATGAAAGAGCTCTAAAGACTTAATTTTCGTGTCATACGCACATTAAATACTCACGTCTGATTTCTAGAATTGATTGAGGAGCGTAAATGTGCCAACAACGAAGAGATTGTTCGTGAAAGAATAACAAAACTACAAACTCAATGGGAGAGACTAACGAAACAGTCTCAAGCTAAATCACGGTACTTGAAAGAATCCAATCAGTTACAGCAATATAACAACATTGTCAAAGAGCTTGATTACTGGCTTAGCGAGGTGAGCTTAAAAATACTGGCTGCGTTGCGTTGCGTTATGTTAATATGTTAATGTAATACCCTATCTATATGTTTTTCAGACTGAAAACCTGCTCTCTTCAGACGACTGTGGCCATGATCTTGCCAGCACTCAAAACTTGTTGAAGAAACACCAGCTCGTCGAGGCTGACATCACAGCTCACCAAGTAAGTAACATGAGTTTGCTATCACCTTTGCAGTTTTAACTTTTTATTCAACATAACCAAAAGCTTAGTTAGTAAGTTAAAAGTATAGTTTACTCTGAAAATCCACATCTTTCTATTTTCTGTGGTATTTTCTTAGGACCATGTGAATGATCTCCAAGCACAGGCTCAGAATTTTGTCGAGACTGAACATCATGATGCACAAACGATCAAGGAGAAGGAAGAGACGATCACAAGTCGTTACGAAAAGTATGAATGACTTCCGAACGGATCTCTAGCAGTTAACGTACTACGAATCTATTAGTTACCATCACCTCCATCACCACCACCACCATCATCACCTCCATCACCACCACCATCATCACCACCTCCACCACCACCATCATCACCACCATCATCATCACCTCCATCACCACCACCATCATCACCTCCATCATCACCACCACCACCATCACCACCTCCATCACCACTACCATCATCATCACCTCCATCACCACCACCATCATCACCTCCATCACCATCATCACCACCACCTCCATCACCACCACCTCCATCACCACCACCACCATCACCACCATCACCACCTCCATCACCACCTCCATCACCACCTCCACCATCACCTCCACCATCACCACCTCCATCACCACCACCACCACCTTGGTGCATGGACCCACTGATGTTTGGACCAATTTCTCTTGCTTAGTATATCACATACACCAGGAGGAGAAACCGACGCTATAATCGCACCGTGTGGACTAGTATTAAATTTGAAACTATATTGATATTTCCGGGAAAAATACTGATTTCCGGTTATCTAATTATAGGATCACGAATATGGCAAGTACGCGTCGTTCTGAACTGGAAAAAGCCAATGATTTGCAACAGTTGTTCAGAGACATTGACGACGAGGAATCTTGGATCAAGTAAGGAAACACATCGATTGTTATTTAAATTTCGCTTCAGATATTCTCGAGAAAGCTGTATAATTTACTATTGTTGTATCGTTGAAATATATAGATGCCTTCTGCATAGTGTAGATCCTAGGATGTGTAGTGATTCTGATGTAGTGATTCTTAAATAGAGTCGCAATACTGCACATCCTCAGGTCAAGTTGTCAATAAAATATATTTCGTGCCCTTAAAGTAACATCAAAAAAATGATAAAGTAACTTCTTTTGAAGCTTTTCGTTTCTTCGCTTTATTTTTTATACATTTCAGTTTGTTTGATTTGCAAATGTCCGGAATTTCGTCACACATGTATAATGTATTCATGAAATGAAAACACTAAAGTGTAAATAACATGTGCGTGTGTTTCTTCCACAACACCAAACTTCTCGATTTTAAAGGATTTCGTTTGAGAATGAAAGTGATACACAAACTCCTCAGGTAAGTCATTATGCACGTTGACGAAATCCCAGACATTTGCATATCAAACAAACTGAAATATTTCAAAAACAAAGCGAAGAAGCAAAAATCTTCAAAAGAAGTTTTTCCAATAAGACAAACGTTATAAGTGCAATTATTTCATTTAAAAAAATTTTTATTTTGACTTTTTTAATATTTTATTTTATTTAGCATTGATTTTATTCAAAAATATGAGATCAGAATTTTTCACTTCATGAACACTTTAAAATAGATTATGAAACGAGCACATTGTCCCTAGCTCACTCGGTTTCTCAACTAGTAGAACAGTAGACGGTAATCCGAAGGTGTGTGTTCAAAATCCCTCTCTCAAGTCATCAATTTTCCGTTGACTTGGCAATACAGGAATATCGTGATGGAAAATGTTCGTGATAGAGTTTTGTCTAAGCTATATCGTTGTCATTTCAGAGAAAAGAAATTGTTGGTCGGTTCTGAGGACTATGGTAAGGATTTGACAGGAGTGCAAAACCTTCGCAAGAAACATCAAAGACTCGCGTCTGAGATTAACAATCATGAACCAAAAGTGCTGGTAAGCTGCGTTATGCCTCCTAAATCTTACTAAAGTAGTGAATTAAAGTGTGGAAACGTTTCAATAATCAAGACCACCGCTAGAGCTATGCAATGAACCAAAATAAAGCTCAGATCTGCGTTACAAAACTTTTTATGGGGGAAAAATCGCTGATTTTTTCAAGATTTCTCTGAATATAATGAATTTCAATGTTTTCTTTAGCAAGTACGTGATCGTGGAGAGAAACTCATCGAAGAAGGTCGACCCGATGACGCCGACGCTATCCGATCCCGCATCGATGGACTTCAAGAAAAATGGCAGGAGTTGAACGAGATTGCGACGAACAGGTACAAGTACTTCGATATAACTGAATGTCGTACTAAGTTAGACAAAACATCTTCAAGAAAACTTTAAGGGAAACTGTACCCAAAAATAAATAACTTTTAAATGAAAGGGCTTTGAGTATAATGTTTAGAAATATTAATAGTTTAACGGTATCTGCTCTTGTACTCGAGAAATAACGTTTTCATTTTCGTATTTTATGCTTCTGGACATAATTCTGGAGTTTGCTCGACGGCTCAGGTTCGATGCACAGCGGTGGTTTTCTTTTCAATTTTGACGTCATTGAGTGCTTGTCTTTTGTTCCTTGCACTCAATGACGTCAAAATTATTGAAAAGAAACCACCGCTGTACATCGAACCTGAGCCGTCATGCAAACTCCAGAAGCATAAAATACGAGAATGAAAACGTTATTTCTCAAGTATAAGAGCAGATACCGTAAAACTATTTGCATTTCTAAACATTATAGTTGAAGGCCTTTTATTTCAAACTAATTTATTTTTTGGGTACAGTTGCCCTTTAACTCGTTTGAGTAAAAAACCTTATGTTTAGCCTGTACTTTTAAAGTGCCCCTAACCTCAACATTTTGTATTGTCTTATTTGGAAGAACTTTTAAAATGATAAAGTAACTTCTTTTGAAGATTTTCACTTCTTCGCTTTCTTTTTGAGATATATCAGTTTGTTTGATATGCAAATATCTGGAATTTCGTCACACATGCATAATGAGTTATCAGAGAATGTTATATATCTTTGCGTTCATCAAATAAAAACACTAAAGTGTGAATAACACGTGTGTGTGTTGCTCCCACAACACCAAACTTCTTGATTTTAAAGGATTTCGTTCGAGAATGAAAGAGATATACACATTTCTCCAATAAGTCATTATGAATGTGTGACGAAATTCCAGACATTTGCATATCAAACAAACTGATATATCTCAAAAAGAAAGCAAAGAAACGAAAATCTTCAAAAGAAGTTACTTTATCATTTTAAAAGTTCTTCCAAACAAGACAATAAAAAATTCTGAGGTTATGGGCACTTAAAAGTATTTATATATATTGACAATGTTTAGATGGTGGTTTTAATATTGATTAATGAATGAATTTTTCATGAAAGTCTTAAGATTTCCACAGGACACGGTCGCTTGCATGTTATTCGTATATTTAAAATATGCTTTGTATTCTGTTTCTCAGGCAAAAGAAGCTAGATCAATCATTGGCTTATCAACAATTCAGTACCAATGTAGACGAAGAAGAGTCCTGGATCAATGAGAAAAATACATTGGTCGCAAGCGATGACTATGGTGACACGTTAGCTGCAGCGCAAGTAAGTAGATCAAGAAGGTTGGGTAAAGACGTAGCTTCTTGAATTTGATTGGTCGTTTTTCGACCTTTTTATCCAATCAGACACAAGAACCTAGTAAACACGGCCACTGGTTAGGATCTTGTTATAGTATAGTTAGTAATCAACAGCAAATCAAAAATTAGCTTCTACTAGCTACGTAATGACCCAGAAGGTTAGAAAGTATACCTTATGAAGCCGGAAGTAGCTCGTGGCGGCCATCGTTGGGGCCACGCTATATATTTTCACTGTAGGCGACAGAGACTATCTGTCTCTGATCTTTTAAGATGCTAAAATAAATCAGTTGTCGAAGGCAGTGGCGTAACGTTGGCCCAGGGGGCCCCTGGGCGAAAGTTTGTGTGGGCCCCCAGGCGAGTGCCGAAAGCGCGAGACCTCTAGGGGGTCTGGGGGCATTCTCCCCAGAAACGTTTGAAATCTAGAGTCTCTGAAATGCCATTTCATGCACTTTGGGGGAAGATTTTACAGAATTCTGATGGTCAGAAAACGACATACCGGTATAACATGTAAAATTTTACAAAAATGTTAGTATCACACTACCACATGGATATATTGTTCTTACGCGCGTGCGTTTTTAGTTTCTCAGTATTAAATGGGGTGATAGCCTAGCTGCCTGGGGCCCCCATTGAGGGTTGGGGCCCCCGGGTTCGCCCAGTCTGAGCCCATAGTAGTTACGCCACTGGTCGAAGGTTTTCCCGTAATTTAGAAGACAAACTACGGCTACATAACAGTAAACTATTAAACTGGAATTAGCTCATGGCGGTCGCCAATATGGCGACGATAAGTGGTTTGACTTAGCCTGTACTCTTAAAGTGAAAATAAAATACTGAACGACGCAAAATAGCTCTGTGGGACGCCACAGTTGTCGTTCTTTCTTATGGAGAGCTGTTTTTCTTTTTTATTTTAAGGGCTTATTGAAGAAACACGAAGCATTTGAAAAAGACTTCGAGGTTCACAAGGAACGAGTGAAGGATATTGAGAATGCAGGCGATGAACTTGTTGCAGAGGTTAGTTGTTGGGAGAGAGCAGTCTACTTCGCATGCGTTCTTTGTCTCCTTTGTGTACTTAGTGGGAAGTTAGAAGGGAGGGAGTGGAAGGGCAGGGAAAGGAAGATAAAAGGGCTGGGATGGGTAGGGATGAGATGGGTTGGGTAGGGATGGGATGGGATGGGATGGGTTGGGATGGGAAGGCATGGGGTTGGATAGGTAGGGATGGGATGAGATGGGTTGGGATGGGAAGGCATGGGGTTGGATAGGTAGGGATGGGATGAGATGGGAAGGGATTGGATGGGGTTGGATAGGTAGGGATGGGATGGGATGAGATGGGTTGGGATGGGAAGGGATGGGGTTGGATAGGTAGGGATGGGGTTGGATAGGTAGGGATGGGATGAGATGGGTAGGGAAGGGAAGGGATGGGGTTGGATAGGTAGGGATGGGATGAGATGGGTTGGGATGGGATGGGATGGGATGGGATAGGTAGGGATGGGATGGGATGAGATGGGGTGTGATGGAATGAGATGGGGTGGGATAGGTAGGGATGGGGTGGGATGGGTAGGTAAGTGGATGGGATGATATGGGTTGGGATGGGATAGGTAGGGATGGGACGAGATGAGATGGGGTGCGATGGAATGAGATGGGGTGGGATAGGTAGGGATAGGATGAGATGGGGTGGGATGGGTAGGGATGGGATAGGATAGGTTGGGATGACTCCAATGTTTCTTAAGAAGACTCTTAATTATTTGACCAAGCAAAAACAGTAGAACATGTCGTGGCTTAAATAATTGGGCCCTAAAAGTGTATTTGAAATATACAGTACTATAGTAATTTATGTGATCTAAATGTACTGAGCCTGAATTTTGTAATCTTAATGTACTGTATAGTATTATGTAAAAGATAAAGAACTAGGCTTAAAGAACTGGGCCCTGAATGTGTATCTTAAATGTACAGTACTGTAGTTGTATCCTTGAATTCTTCAGGGCAATCACGAGCAAGAGCTTATCCTGCAAAGGAATGCGTCGATAAACGTAAGTAATTGTCATTATTTCTTATAATCTACACAAGGACTGCGCTGACATCTCTTTTAGGCAGATTAGTTGGTCCAAGAGAACGTCTTAAACAAAAAAAATATAATGTTTCGGAGCACAGCTCCCTTCTTTAGTTACTGAAGTAATTTAATATCATACGAAACGATTCATAACTTCTTTTACCCTGCTATTTTTGTAGGCAAAACTGGCTGAGCTGGAACGCCTCTCGAACTATCGCAAAGCGAAGCTCACAGATAACTCCGCTTTCTTGCAATTCAACTGGAAAACTGATGTAGTGGAATCATGGATAGGTACGTTAGTGTTTGTAATGCTAATTTCCAATAATTCAAACATTTTTATGCGTTTTTTTAAAATTGCGGACATTTAATTTCACTTGTACCAGCCACAAATCAATAGACCTTTTCGCACGGCAACTAGCACTCATCCGTGTCGCCTTTTGATTGGCTGTTTAATAAGTTCGGACACGCGTGTTGCCATTTGATTGGCTGTCAAATAAGTTTGGACAACAAACAGCCAATCAAAAGGAGACACTCATGAATGGAAGCTGTCGTGCAGAAAGGCCGATTTACAGACAAGTCAAATTTCATTAGACACATGTACACACTACGTACCTATTTTTGTAAAATTGAGTCCGGTTGTTTTATATTTAGGTGACAAAGCAACTGCAGTTCAATCCGAAGATACTGGTAAAGATTTGGCATCTGTGCAGACCCTTCTGAATAAACAGGTAAGACAGAGAAGTTAACAACACTCCACCAATACACGTCTGTGTTTCTTGTTTCATCTTCTCTTTAGTCGACGTGGGTCTGTCTGTTTACCTTCTGTCCTTGTCAAGGAGGATTCGTAACGTTCTTTAAATAGTAGATTTCGGTTAGATGCTCTTGAAGTTCAAGTAAGGTTACATCGAGTCAGTAAATCACTGTTATTATATGGCTAAGAAAGATGGCGCACGCTGATTGGTTCGTGAGAGGTCCGGAAAAAAGCGTATTGCCCTCCCGGCGGGCAATACGCTTTTTTCGGGACCGGTAAGTTTCGGCGGGAAAATTTCTGAGTTGATTTGAGCGTGTTCGTTGAAAAAGTTCGAATAATAACACGTCCTGGAACATTAGTGCTGCTTTTCTTGAAAGCTGTTTATCTATAAGTGAAGAAAATGAATGCCTAACGACCAGTAACCGTGTAAACATGAAGCGAAATCAACAAGCTCAGAGGTAATGTAAACGGCAACATCTGAAGACAAACACAACGTTAAAAACAGAGAACAAAATGAACAAAAGCCATGTAATAAATGTCTTATTAACCTCGTTTGCTTGGTCTGTACGGTAAAGTATTTGCCTTCGTTTTTTTCGCACAGACCTCGCTCCTTCGTCGCTCGGTCTGTACGAAAACCTCAGGCAAATACTTTACCGTACAGACCTCGCACTCGGTTAATAAGTCTTTAATATAAATACTGTAGGTGCCTGGCCATGTAAGAGCTTTGAAAGTAATCAACATTTATAGAACATCAACGCAAAGCTCAAATCCTAAATCACGTAGATTCTATACCAGTGCTAATTTCGAATTGACGAAGATACCAGTGTTGAGTCAGTGTGAAAGTCTTTGAAAATACTTGGTAAAAGTCAATGAAAATGGTGGAATTTACGTGGTCTTTCAGATTACGTAAAGTATAGTGCTGCGTAGGCAGTGTTTTGGATATATAGTGAAGTGAAAAGATGGTGAACTGCCAAGATTTTTAGGAACGAAATACTGACGTTTTGAGCGGAGCCCTTCATACTCTTCATGGCCTTACTGTGATGAAGGGCTCCGCTCGAAACGTCAATATTTCATTACTAAAAATCTCAACAGTTCACCACCTTCCATTGAGAAGTGTTTCCGTGCCATTTACATGATACATTTTATAACTCAGTGTTGTTGTTCTCACCTCCGGTGTTTCAGGTAACCTTTGAGTCAGGTTTACAGGCATTTGAACAAGAAGGCGTACAGAAAGTGACAACTCTTAAAGATGACTTAGTGAAAGCACAACATGTCCAATCTCCTGCCATAATTAAACGAAACGACGAACTAGTGGAAAGGTGAGATTTTTTATGCTGGACCTTGGAGTGGTGAAGCAAGTGGCTCAATTTGTGAGACGAAATAACATGATTTTATAAATAACTGTTTTATAATACATTTAGGTGGCAAGCTTTGCTAAATGCATCATATACTCGCAAGGCACAGCTTTTGAAGTCACAAGACAAGTACAAAAAGGTACACAATGCTTATACACTACTATACTGCGGTAGATCACAGCAAACCTCGCTTATTTTATTTGCCCTTCATTTAATTTATGCCTTAATTATTTAATTATAAATATATAATTAAAATATAAATTATAATTATTATTTAATTATATCGCACAATCGTCGCATTTAATTCAGACATATTTAACGCATAAATTACTAATGCCGTTAAATAAATTAAGTTTAACTCTTTCCTGTCCGGCTGAAAAACATCCAAAATTGAACTACCTCTTTGTTCTATTGATATCTCGGGAAATATCCATAACTGTTGCGAAATCTATACCTTTTCTGAAAGTCCAATAAACCGGCTGTAACCAATGCTTTTGAATTTTCCGAACAAGACACATCATGATAATATAAATTAGCAATAATTATCATAAATCAGGTTGAAAAACTTCCATTTTTCTAGAAAAGGCCATCTTGCACGTCCGCGTAGCATCATGAAAATTAAAAATGCCACCAATCGCAGAGTTGTTTATGAAATCAAATCAAACTTGGCGTGTGAGTGGATCTCATGTGCCTGGCGCTTGTCGAATTTCAATTTTTAATCTTGCGTTACCGTGTGCCGTGTTTTTCGATTGACGACTTCGGGACAGGAAAGAGTTGACGATACAATGGCCGATATTTTTTCGCATCGACCAATTTTATATTTTCGCCTGATTTTTTCATCATCGTTGTAAGTCGGCTAAAGAACACACATAAAATTTTAAGCCAATTTGGTGAATTATTTCCTACATTTCTAAACACGGTGATTTTTTACCTTTTGACCCCACATGCATAGAAAGTATTGTGTTTGTGGTGTATAAATAGCTTGCATATATATTTAAAAGTATGAGCTCCCGTACGGGTGGACCGGTGCGGGTGGGATCTCTGCAGAAAGCGAAATATACTCGTGAAGAGGTGGTAAACGGCATCATATGAAGAAGTCGAAAGCAGCGTTAAAACAGAGAAGAAAATTAACCAAAGACATATAATAAATACTTTATGAACCTCGTTTTCTCTGTCTGTACTGGGAAGTATTTGTCTCGCTCCTTCGTCGCTCGGTCTGTCTGTACGAAAACCTCAGAAATTTCTCGAAATTTTTAATATGAATTAGATTCGTTTGCGACGCATATAAACCATTTGCTTTTCACTGTATTCTGTACTATGCTATATCTTTTGATTATTTCTATTGTTCTCCAGGTGGAAGACATGTACTTGCTGTTCGCTAAAAAGGCCTCTGCGTTCAACAGTTGGTTTGAAAATGCCGAAGAAGATCTCACTGACCCCGTTCGCTGTAACTCCGTCGAGGAAATTGAAGTAAGTAATACATGTTTATGTGTTTCTTAAATTCTTACATTAAAGTGCCCCTTACCTCAAAATGTTTTATTGTCTTATTTGGAAGAACTTTTAAAATGATAAAGTAACTTCTTTTGAAGATTTTCACTTCTTCGCTTTCTTTGTGAGATATATCAGTTTGTTTGATATGCAAATATCTGGAATTTCGTCACACATGCATAATGAGTTATCAGAGAATGTTATATATCTTTGCGTTCATGAAATAAAAACACTAAAGTGTGAATAATGCGTGTGCGTGTTTCTCCCACAACACCAAACTTCTTGATTTTAAAGGATTTCGTTTGAGAATGAAAGAGATACACACATTTCTCAAATAACTCATTATACATGTGTGACGTAAATTCCAGACATTTGCATATCAAACAAACTGATATATCTCAAAAAGAAAGCAAAGAAACGAAAATCTTCAAAAGAAATTACTTTATCATTTTAAAAGTTCTTCCAAACAAGACAATAAAACATTTTGAGGTTAGGGGTACTTTAAGTGAGATTATATAATAACCTGCTAGGTTAACGGAAATTGTTTTCTCTATTCGTCCGTTTACTTACACATTGATGTTTTATTAATCAATGTTTTATCCTGGGTTAAAGATGCTGATTAAATATTAATTTATTTTGAATTTTCTGCATGAATTATTAATGATTTTACAAACTTTCTTTTTAGTCTATATTTTATTGTATTGCTAATTACAGGGCCTCTCTGAAAAACACCTTGTTGGTGATGTGAGCACCCTGTTTAAGTATAATAAAATCAATCAATCACTTTTCCGAATTCTTCAGGCTCTTCAAGACCAACATGAACGCTTCCGTGAATCTCTGTTGCAAGCTGAAGAAGACATGAGAGTTCTACGAAGACTGGACAGACAGATCAGGAGCTATCACGTGTCCATCAATCCGTAAGTGTTCGCTTGAGATGCATACCAAAATTGAGCGTGTACCCTTGACCTTGCAGGGTACGAGCTAAAAATTTATTAAAAAGGAAGTTTTTACCTACTTTTTAATTTTGTGTTTGTCTGTCTTTTCTAGGTACACTTGGTTTACGATGGAAACATTGGAAGAGACATGGGAAGGCTTGGAGAAGATTATCCAGGTAAGCCTGTGTCATGGAGATGATGAAGAACTACCCTAGTTGCAAATGACATTTTAGGGTTACCGTAAATGCTCGATTTAGCGCCGCCCTCGATTAAGCGCCGCATCCAGAAGTAGAATAATTTAATAAGCGCCACTCTCAATTAAGCGCCGCACCTTCACATCCATGATACGCGACGCTTATTCGGAAAAGATGAATCAGCAAAAAAAATAAGAACAAAACGATAAGTTAACACTAGGTACTTCGAGCCGGACACAAATCCCTTTGAAGTCACTTATTTAGATGTACAAGGTGTCTCCTATTCACATCTATGGATAGACAGTGATCATAGACAGTGATCATAGACAGTGATCATAGACAGTGATCAGGAAGGCAATAATTAGCCTCCTCCGCAGGCAACTCTGTGGCTTCTTTTTCCCGAGTCAAATAGCTTCCAAGGCTGTTTTGGCCATTTTTGCCCGAGCCAGAGAAATGCGTCATGGGAGGGGAATGGGGGTCCCCTCTTCGTCAATCAATCCCTTCACAATCCCTATACTTCCCTGAAATCTCAGCCAAAACATTGCTCGCTCAGCCTTGGAAGCTATTTCAGGGAAGTAAAAAAAGAAGCCACAGAGTTGCCTTCGGAGGAGGCTAGGCGATAATGACGACGATGAGATTGACGTTCTTTTTTGAATTTATTGGGTTTTTGTGTGAATAAAGTGATGTGTCTTATGAGCATTTTGTCAATCTTTGTTTTAATAAGCGCCGCTCTCGACTTGCGCCGCACCAAAAAGTTGCAAAATTTAATAAGCGCCGCGGCGCTAAATCGAGCATTTACGGTATTTGGGGTTAATAGTTTGGAGTTGGAGATGGAGTTAGGACAAGCCACTGATCTCTAAATAAAGACTGGATTGAGCTTTCTATTGTATCTGATGAGCTGATTTTGAAGCCTGCATATTTGCATAATGTAATTAACGAGAGATCATTAGAAACTCCGAGTTTGCAAGCAAATCAAACTGTGACGCTCGCGAAATAGGTTTAGTGTCTGGCCAATATAGTTTCTTTGTTAACATTAAATGCATAAAATCTTGAACCTAATTTGACGTCTCATATTAGGATTATTTCTTACTGGATAATTAGAGCCAACGGCGGCCATTGCTAAGGGACCAAAGTCACAGTAAATCTGTAGGTAGGCGATGAATCGTTTTACCCAGTAATTTGAAAAATGTTTTCTGGTCCTCTTTATAGTAATATTATTTTATTTTGTCGATGGTAAGAGCACATAAACCATCGAAAAACCTCATAGGATTCTCAGTTGGTCCCTTAGTAATGGCGGACTTCCGGCTTCATTTTCTGAACAATAGTTGCTCGATCCAGTCTTTATTTAGAGATCAGTGGGACAAGGCTAAAAGGGATGACTCAAAAGGACCTTCTCATTTTCAAGAACTAGTCTAATCCTAAACCCATTCCTAACCTTGATCCTAACCTTAAAGCTAAATCGAACCCTAACTATCCCTGACCTTTTCTTTTCGTAAAGGAACGCGAGCTTGATCTTCGCAAGGAAGCAGAAAGGCAACGCTACAACGATGATCTTCGACAAGAGTTTGCTCAAAATGCTAACGCCTTCCACGCCTGGCTCACCGAAACCAGGGGCGTGATGGTGGACAGTCAAGGGGACCTGGAAGACCAACTGGCAGTCATTCAGAAGAAATCGAACGAAATCGTCGATCATAAAGAAGCTCTGTCTATCGTTGAAGAACTGGGAGCTCAAATGGAGGAGGCCCTTATTCTTGATAACAAGTAAGTTTGGAAATAACTGTGGAATGAACAAATTGAAAAGGTGGTGAATTTCGAGGGGAGCCCTTTATCACAGTAACACGAGATGAAATAAAATAAATAGGGCTTACATATATCCCAAAATGGTGTCAAGTTTTTGTTTCTTACCCCTTTACTATCGCATATAGTTCCTCTTGAATATTGAACCTGTCATTGCAACCTTCTAGTTCTCCCTCCCTCAGTCTTGTTTCCTGATCGACTGTAAAAGTAGCAAATGATCAATCTCGTACCCAGGGAATTTTGCCTCCACGGCGGAAGGTCGGCGAAAATGGCCCTGGGATCGGCTGGTCCATTCTATAATGTGATTGGCTTGTTATAAAACTCAATTAATTCAGCCGAGTATAATTTATTCATCTAAATCCGAATGCTGTCTTCAAATTTTACAGCAAATTAGAAGTGATAGCTTTCGCTAAATTGGATATATGCTTCTTCATACCTTTTGTAAGAGATAACCATGGATGTATGGTGGATTATTAAGCTTGAGAGCTGCTTTTATGCCGACGAATGCGGACATGAACAACTCTGAAGAGCATTGAATATTACTCAATTATACTGGTCAACAAAGTAGACAAAGGCAATGGAACAAAGACCACAAAAATTATCATATCTAAACATCCACAAATTCTGGGTGTCATGTGACCAGCCGATCCCAGGGCCATTTTCGCCGACCTTCCACCGTGGAGGCAAAATGCCCTGGGAACGAGGTTGGCAAATGATTTAACTTTTCACATCTCATTAATTATTAGTTTATTCATCTCCCGTGCATTTGATTGGCTACTTTGTACTTGTAACACCATTTTGGCATATATATATATAAGCCCTATTTATTTTATTTCATCTCGTCTTACTCTGATGAAGGGCTCTGCTCGTAACGTCAGTATTTCGTTCCTAAAAATCTTGGCAGTTCACCACCTTTTCACTTTTATATCCAAAACATTGTCTACGCAGAACTCTACTTTTGTACTACTGTGGAATGAACAACCGAGTTACGTTATCAAATACAACGGGGTTCCTTCCCTGTCGCTCAATGTGTGTGATGACGTGTGATTTCTTTCTAGGTACACGGATCATTCTACCGTTGGTTTGGCTCAGCAGTGGGATCAACTCGATCAACTTGCTATGAGAATGAGACATAACTTGGAACAGCAAATACAAGCTCGTAAGATGACTGGTGTTCCTGAAGAAACACTCAAGGAATTCTCTGCGAATTTCAGGTAGCTTTGCTTACACTCTTGCCCTTACAAACATTTCACATTTCGTTTACACATTTCATATGTGATTTGGTAATAATAATATTTATTCAGGATACTCGCGTCCTGTAATACTTCACAAGATTACATTACGTTACGTCACATTACATTACATTATATTACATTACATTACGTTACGTTACGTTACGTTACGTTACGTTACGTTACATTACGTCACATTACATCACATCACATCACCTTACATTACATTACCTTACATTACATCACATCACATCACATCACATTACATTACATTACATTACATTACGCTACATTACGTACGTCACAGTACAGTACAGTACAGTACAGTACAGTACAGTACATTAAGTCACGTAACATTACATTACATTAAGTCACGTAACATTATATTGCATTAAGTCACGTAACATTACAGTACATCACGTCACAAAAGGTATTTTGATAGCTTCAAAATCCAGTTAAAGGGTATTCCAGCCAAAATACAAAATAATGTAGTTCATAACTTCATATGAAAGATCTTACTGACTTAGTTTATTCCTAACGTTTTCGCATTCCTATCGATTTAGTGGAAATTGTTGAAAATGTGAGGATTTTGACGCCATATTTGATTTGAAAATATGACGTCATTGAGTGCTTCTTTATCGGCAGTGGAGTTGTTTTGATGGCGATCACATAGTGATAGCTGTTGTGAATGCTCTTTGGACGAAAATTAGTCGAATTAAACTATTTAGTTCCGCATGCGGGAAAGTAGAGGAGTTTCTTAGGCATAATACGAGATAGAAACACGTCATATTTGAGAAACAAATATTGCGTCGAAATTCGGCATACTCTCCATCTTCAACTTGCAATATCTTCTTAACTTAATTTATTTGAATGCCGAAACTTTACAAATAAACTATATAAATAAACTAATAAACTAAAGAGAGTAAGATCTTTCATACGAACTTGATCTTGCGAATGTTTAAAAAGTCCTACTCGTAGATTTTTCTACTTAGGTATTAATTGATTTTAATGTTTAGATTTTCTTTATCTTTTTTTTAATTTTTAACACTATAATAATATTTTAACTGTTGATCTTATATTTGATTAGTATTTTAGTATTTTGATTAGTATTTTATTCAATAGTATTCTTGTTGGGCTTCCCGATAATGAAATTACTAAACTGCAGCGCATCCAAAATGCGAAGAAGTACGACCATATTACTCCTATGCTGCAACGCCTTCACTGGCTACCTATCAGGGCCAAAATAGACTTCAAGATTCTTCTACTCACATATACCGGAACACATTACAGAACTCCTTACACCATATAATCCCTTACGTTCATTAAGGTCGAAAACAAAGAATTACGGAGACAGATCATTTACAGTTGTCTCTGCTAAACTCTGGAACTCGTTACCACTAACTATTAGAAAGTCAGATTCAGCTGCTAGTTTTAAATCTTCTCTAAAAACATATCTTTTTGAAAATTATTTTATTAACGAGTAACTTTTATAGATAGTTTAGCTTGATTGTAATTTATTTATTTTATAATTCTCTCTACATTGAGCATTGAGACTTGTGTAATGCTCTATTAAATATTATATTTGATTAGTGTCGCTGTTGTGTGTTGAGATCTTTTAAATCAATTTAATGTTTGTTTCTTATTTATCTTGCAGACATTTCGACAAGAACAAGTCTGCATTCCTGGATCACCAAGAGTTCAAATCTTGCTTACGTTCACTTGGCTATGACCTGCCTCTTGTTGAAGAAGGTCAACCAGACCCCGAATTTGAAGCTATTCTAAAGACGGTGGATCCAAACAAGTTAGTCGCAATATTTCAACTGATTATCACATGTTTATAGGCTTTTATATATTTATAATCTTTGGTATTTTCTGATAAAAATTGCTTAAATATTATCAACTAAAGTTCCATTTTCTCCTCCGGACCTGCTAAAGTAAAAAAATTAAATCTGATATTCAAAATTTTCTTCAACTACTTCTGTTTGTTCTGCATCGTAATCGAAAAGGACATTGGAATAAAAATTAAGTTTGTGTAATATGAAAGAACTCGCAAAATGATAGAGTAACACCTTTTATAACTTTTCCGTATTTTACTTCGTTTTTTAAATATTTCAGTTTGTTTGATATGTAAATGAGATGGTCTCTGACGTCAGGTGCATGGTAGAGAATTTTCACACATTAATTAATTTTCACACATCTCAGTGATTGCTAAGTTTACAACGTTCATTATCATGAGGAGTTATTATGCGCACATTTCCAAGTAAATTTGTGGAACAAACTTGAAGATGGAACTAATATTTTAATGAGTGAAAATTCTCTACCAAACTGAAATATTTCAAAAACGAAGTAAAATACGGAAAAGTTGTAAAAGCTGTTACTCATTCATTTTACGAGTTCTTTCACTTACTGACTTAACTTTTGTTGCCAATGTCCTTCAACATAACATTTTAGAGTTCTCGATTTCTAATCCATTAAACTATATTGTTTTTGTTATTCTAGCGATGGTCTTGTATCTTTAAATGAGTACATGAACTTTATGATCAGCCGTGAAACTGAAAATGTTCATTCAAGTAAGGATGTGGAGGATGCGTTCCGCGCTTTGACTGAAGGAAGTGATAAAGAATATGTCACTGACCACGAACTATATCAGGTAATTTTTATTGCTACTACTAGCACCGCCCCCACCCCCTTGGACAACTGATTCATTTTAGCATCTTAAAAGATCAGAGACAGGTAGTCTGTGTCGACTATAGTAATATCACGTTTGCGAGTTTTCCCTTTGTCTTAACGGGTTGATTTAATCACTAATACACCCCGATTGAAGTTGTATTAGAACTAATACGACCGCGACAAACCGTGACGACAGGTAGTATTACACTAATACGACCTAAGGTAGGATGAACCCCAGTAGAATTATCAAATCACACACGAAACATTGCAGTATTACATCATTTTTATTAACCCATCTCGAAGTATGCAAAGACTGCCGCTCCCTTTCGGGAAAACTCGCAAACGTGATATTACTAAGTAATATCATGAAATGAGGCGTATTAGCTATTAAACCGCGCCCACTCGATTCGGGTCATTTAGTAAAATTCCCTCGGGCCTTCTGCCCTCGGGAATTTTACTAAATGACCCTCATCGAGCGGGCGGTTTAATAGCTAATACGCCTCATTTCATGATATTACTTATAGTAAAACTATATAACGTGGTCCCAACAAGATGGCCGCCATGCACGAGCTACTTCCGGCTTCATTTTCTGAACAATAGTTGCTCGATCCATGGAGACAGAAAATTATCGGTTGCCCCTACAAAACTTCTAGAAGCACTGACAAAAAATCGTTTAAAAATAATTCAGTTTGCATAAACCTTTAGGAATTACAGCCTATTTTTTGTTCTTCTTAGTCTTTGTCTCGTCCACAAGCCGAGTATTGTGCGAAACACATGAAGCCATACGTGGACGCTCGTGGCCGAGAGATTCCCAATGCTTACGACTACAAGACGCTCTGCAGTGAACTATTTGCCAACTAGAAGATCATCTCGTTGGTATGGCACTATTATCAACGTATATCATTATTAGCAATGTTAGACCTTCCACAAGCTACCACAGGGGAAGCTACCTGCACAGCCCTGTTTCAGCTCCAAGAAGTCGGGTTTTTGTTATTGCTGTTTATCAAAAGGAATTTCCTTTTTAACCACACGAGACAACAGTTGTGAAGTACTGCAGTTGTTCATGGAGAGAGCTCACTCAGCCGAGATGGTTTGATGAAGCTAAATGCTTTGTTTGTTTTTTTCTTTCTTATGGTTGCTTAATCGTGTTTACAGTATAGTATTGCTTCTAGGCAATAGATGTAGTTTTACAATGTATTAGTGCAAAATGGTAACGAAATAAATAAAATGCTGTGAAGGGAATTTAAGGGAATTGAGTCTCTACGTTGACATGAAGATACGAGCGCTATATAGCTTCCACAGATAGAACGAAATAGGCTCGTCAAGTTTACACATCTAGCTAAAAATAGTGCAAGTTGTTGTACAGCATGTTAAATGAACAATATGCTGTAACAACGTTAGCTATGATTGCTGAACAATATTGTTAAACGAACAATGTTGTTCAGCATTGTTTCAACAATGTTGTTCAGCATTGTTTCAACAATGTTGTTCAGCATTGTTTCAACAATGTTGTTCAGCATTGTTTCAACAATGTTGTTTACCATTGTTTCAACAATGTTGTTCAGCATTGTTTCAACAATGTTGTTCAGCATTGTTTCAACAATGTTGTTCAGCATTGTTTCAACAATGTTGTTCAGCGTTGTTTCAACAATGTTCAGCATTGTTTCAACAATGTTGTTCAGCGTTGTTTCAACAATGTTGTTCAGCGTTGTTTCAACAATGTTGTTCAGCGTTGTTTCAACAATGTTCAGCATTGTTTCAACAATGTTGTTCAGCGTTGTTTCAACAATGTTGTTCAGCGTTGTTTCAACAATGTTGTTCAGCATTGTTTCAACAATGTTGTTCAGCGTTGTTTCAACAATGTTGTTCAGCATTGTTTCAACAATGTTGTTCAGCATTGTTTCAACAATGTTGTTCAGCGTTGTTTCAACAATGTTGTTCAGCGTTGTTTCAACAATGTTGTTCAGCGTTGTTTCAACAATGTTGTTCAGCATTGTTTCAACAATGTTGTTCAGCATTGTTTCAACAATGTTCAGCGTTGTTTCAACAATGTTCAGCGTTGTTTCAACAATGTTGTTCAGCGTTGTTTCAACAATGTTGTTCAGCGTTGTTTCGGCAACAATGTTGTTCAGCATTGTTTCAACAATGTTGTTCAGCGTTGTTTCAACAATGTTGTTTACCATTGATGATTCAACAACTGTTGTTCACGGTTGTTGGACAGGAAAAACAATATTGATGATTTCTAAAATTATTTGTTATATAGGGCCTGCCTCCTGTATGCAGGCTCTTCATTTGCAGCTCGATCGAGACGAGTAATTCTGCAGGAAGGAAGGTAAATCGGGAGTGTGCAGGCAAGGGGCGTCTGTCGCAGGATAGCAACAGAGCGCTGCGCGCCTTCCTCTCAAATTTCCGCGCACCTTCCTCTCAAATATCCGCGCGCCGCTCTCGTAATTTGTAGGCGAGCGGCTGTGGATGAGGCAGATGTAGGGCCTCTGTTGATAACAGCTGACTATTTTGTTAGCTAATTGAGTTTACCCTATTGAAATATAGGGAAATGAAATGAAATGAGAGAACATGTTCGCTAAGGAACAGGAAAAACAATAATAATGATACGACAAGCATGTTTGCTAGTATTGTTAATATCATTGTTGATAAATGTTGTTAACAAGTTGTAACCGAGTATTGATGACTGAACAATGCTGTAACAACCTTGTTTATCATGGCTGAACAACTTTGTTATAGTATGAAACAGAGAACTAAGAGAACGTCAATATGTCGAACAAAACTTAAGTAAAAATACTTATGTTATTTCCATAGCCGCGAGGGGAGATGTGCCCTGCTTTCGGTATATCCATGAGTTCTTTTGAGAACTTAGCAACTTTCATATTCTTATGAACAACCTTGTTGACAACGTTGTTCACCACCATCTGTGATCGATAGTCGATCACGCAGGATAAGGTTGACATATTTATCCGAGCCAGAGGCTCATGTTTTAAGCGCTCGATTATTCAGTTTACCACTGTTAGGTGAACGGAGACAAGTCTAAAGGCATGTCTCACTTGACTGCAAAGGGGTGTTTAGGAAGGCTAGCCCATCTAGGAGTGCTGACTTGTTTACCGAGTTGACAACATGTATTTTCCCAAGAAATTTTCCCGCACAAGCGGGATCTCGGTAAAGAGGGCGAGCCCTACCAAGAGGGCTGGCTACTCCATATAAACACCCTAAGGACAACGTCAGTCGCTAACAATGGGTTCTTAACTACCAGAACCTATTAACTAAGATCCTGTAATTTTAAGCTCCGTTAAGTCTTTCAACTATCCATGATCCAATGCATTTCAAGCCATGGATAGATTTGTTCCAAGTCGGCCTCTGGGAAGTTTTTTGCAGCGCGCTGGGCTTCTCAGAGAGACTTGCCCAAGACTTTCACTTATCAATTCACGTGGGCGCGTACATTGTGGCGCGGAAGGGAAAGTCCTCTTCCGCGTGGCATGCATGGTAATTCTCTCCTGCTGGTTCTCACCGCGCACACAACTGCCAAGCGAAAGTCTTCCTCCTCCGCGTGGCATGGCACCTGCCTTGCAGACTCGCCCGCGCACTCGCATTAAGGTATTACGAAAGGTTCCGTCTCGAATACGAAAAATCCTGTGGGTCATGAGACTTTTTTGTGCCAATGCTTTGAGCTTCAAAAAGACTTGTTTAGAAAAATAGTTCAATTTCAAAACGTTCGGTGAGATCACTTCCTGTCAATAGTTCACCAACTGTCACAGGGGAAGGTAGTGAAGGTAAAATATAAAACTTTAGGTGATGATAATATTACGCAATTGTTATCAGAAAGGTCAAAGATTATAATTATATATAGAAAAAACAGGAGATTGCCACTTCATAATTTCCTTTAAACACGAAGGTTGGATAAAGATGAGAAGAGCCCAGCTCAATATACCTAAATGTTTGCCATAATATGGAAACAAGTCCAGTTTTAGAACATTTACTTACGTTTCCTTGCGAACTTTCATTGGTTAGCCGTCTAATTAATTATTCTATGTAAATATAGACTTGTATATATAGAGATGGTTTTCACACCTGTAATTGTACACTCTGAAGATGATGTATTAAGTTCGCAATGAAACGTTAGTAAATATGTTCTAAAACTTGACTTATTTCCATATTATTATGGTATACATTTACGTATATTGAGCCAGTGGCGTAACAGAGGTAGACGGGTCTGTGGCCCCATGAAGTCTCGACTATAACTTCTATATTATCACTATACAGTGTGTATAAAAAAAACCTGAACCCTTAGAAAACGGTCTTATACTCCTGGGAAATTAAAAACACGGTCTTAATACACCTGGGAAATTAAGATAACTTGTAAACGTATGAAGGAGCATAACTGCAAAGAAACGTTAATATATTAGTATACGTCACTGCCACCAACCCCAGAAGTAAGGTTTGGTATCGCCTACACTACGTTTTGAACCTACTCCTTCCTGCTTTGCGTGCGGTTTCGCAACTTGTGTAATATTAACCACAACAACAAAAGTATATATATTGCTCTACTAAAAGAGCTCCGACCGCATCGGTGGATCATATCGAAGTCAGATAAGTGATAAGCGATTGCTTCCACTTCGTGTGCTATAAATGCTTAAACGTTTTTAGTCTCCATTGGCATTGGATTGTAAAATTCCATCACATCTCGGCAAATTATTACAGAACCAATCGTCAGCAAAGGCTAAGCCGTGACACGGGAATCGAGAATGGAAATTTTGGTCGAAGTAAGTCACGATAGTTTTGTTTTGCAGTTGTTATTCTTTTTGATTCTCATACGAAGAAAAATATATCGAGCATTTCGCAGATATTTTGCAACGTGTATAAATTTGTAGATACCTGTCACCAAAATGCTGATTTTTTAGTGGAGGTCGCGAGCACGCACAAGATGTCAACAGTCGATGACTGTATGTGCTCAATGACTCCTTTGTAGAAGTTTAATCTGTTATTTTGTTTCCATTGCTAAGTTAATGTTCAAGTGAATTTTGAGGAATGTATTTAACTCCTTCACTTTGCAATATACGCCTGTCACGCAGCCCATAAGCAACACGTCCTGACTCCAATTTGATTATTACATCGGAACAACATTTGACAATCCCCCGTTTTAATACATTTTCTGAGCTGCTCGGTGCTTGGCGGACGAGTCTGTTGTATAGTGAAATGCAAAGATCTTTTTTGCTTCTGCGTCGTTATCTACGAAATATTGGATTTTAAAATAATGTGTTATCAAATACTTTGATACAAATACTTGATACAAACAGCTATAGAACATAATTACCAGCTTAGCACACTGTACATACAGGTTTTAGATTGATAAATACAAAACTTGAATAGGAACTCGGGGTATTCTATGAAACATGGCCCTATGACATTGTAATTATGAAAATACAATTGTATTATATTGTGATGATTTTGTTTTATCTGCTAATCAATTTGATTTATACTGTTAATGAGTTAAATGTACAAACCCTCATCCAACGTCTTATCTTGGGAGGATTTGAGAGACCTAAGATACTGTCAGATTTGTGTAAATCTGAGACATGCGTGGGTGTAAGATAGAAATCATGCTGGAATTTTGTGAATGTCACAGCGCATGGTGGCACGGATCCGAGCAAATCAAAATTAATTTTGACAGGAAGAAAGTAATGATAAGGTGCTATTTAGTGTTATACACTACTGTGGTAGACAGACAGGAGCTTGCAGTAGACAGACGATACATGAACGATCTCAGAAAATGTTTCTGAGTTCCGAACAGAGATCGAACTTGTAATGAAGTTGCTAACATATAAAAGTTCTTCCTATTAGATAGTTAAAATGAATATTAAATAGTTATTTTAGATGAAATCTCCCTACATTGGAGGAGCTGATGCCCTTATATACACAAAACTTATTGTATTTTATGTAAAAAATGTACAGTATGTACTTATTGTATTTTAGCATAATCAAGTGTTATTTGTCTCTTTTAGGGCATACTAGACTACTGCGAAGTGAAAGAGTGGAAAAAAAGATATTTTGTGATGAAATATGAAGTAACAAGTGGTATTCGGTACATTGAGTTTTATAAAGACAAGCATTGGCGAAAGCAACTACCAAAGCATGTCGTGAACTTGCATCCTGGCTACGAAGTGAAAAGAGTTAAAAATGATCCAAAAAAGAAATACAGATTTACTATCAAAACAACAGACCACTCACTTGCACTCGCATCAGATGATGAAAATATAATGAATCAATGGCTTGCAACCTTAGAAGAATATAATCTTGGTCAGTGAATAAAACTCGAGTTGTATACATAAAGGATAAAAGATAACTTACCTTTGTGTATTTAAATTAAGTCCCTATAGGGCAATTCCATGTTTAAATGCACTTTTTGTGATTTCTTAAATTAAGCAAGAGCCCTTAGTGGCTAAGGAAATGTTATCCTCTTTATGCTTTTTAGCTATAAAAACGTCTAACTTTATTGCCAACATCCAAATACAGTGTTGTAATTCTTCAAATTTACCTCTACATAGTTACAATTTTACATGTAATTAAGGTTTTTACACAACATTTAGAATGTGTGCATACTATGCTTAAAAAAGAAAAAAGCAGTATTTTGGTTGATTGTTGAAAATATTACAATGGATTAAATTTGTTTTAAATCCAATCCCCTATCAAATTGGGTAACTTTGGGGACAAATATTAATAAAGAAGCATGAGACAAAAGTGTAATGTCCGCTACACACAAATTTGTTATTTATTTCAAAAAAAAGGTAAAAAATTTTCCAACATGTACAAATAATTTTAAAGTATGTACAAATGGATTCATAATTTAGGTGTTTTGTTGTAACAATCATTGTAATTGAGAAGATATGTTGTTTGAAAAAGTATATTGTGATTGTAAATACATGACATTTTCCAAAACACTCTGAAAAATTAGTTAGTTGAACATCAATTGTTGGTAAAAGTGGAAGAAATATATCAAATTAGTTTTCAACATTTGACAAACTGTGTAATGTCCGTTACATGGAATTGCCCTATAAAATATTTTCTTCATATAGGCACTTTTAAAAACAAAACGTTTAAATTGTATAATTATACCAGCACTAGCATTAGCTACATAAGGTTACATTGTTGTTGAATGTCTTTGTTTTTATTTCAGTGAAGTCATTCTGTGTTCAGCCTCAAGACAGTGCTACAATGGAGAGGATTAATGCAGTTTACCCTTGTCACCTTCAGCTTGTTCAAACGGAAGTGCGTCTAGTCAGTGCTATGGATGGAAAGCTGCTTGGAATGTGGCCGTTCAAGTGTATTAGGCGATACAAATTTACTGGAAATGTATTTTGCATTGAAGCTGGCCGAAAAGCACCCACAGGAGAGGGCATGTTTGAGTTCATCTCGAACGAGTGCTCGGAAATATATCGTGTCATGGACACCATCATCAGATCGAAGGCCGGGGACTCCACAATGCGGCGCCTTGCCTCTGAAAAAATACTAAAGTCTGTTGAGAAGCATGACCTTGTTAGAAAAACTCAGTCTGTGCCTCCTACTCCCCCCAAAACTGGTGAATTGCATTATGACTATGCTTCTCCAAACTGTACCATACCTGAACTGCCCAAGGCAAACCTGCGGTCAGTTAATCCACCCAGCTTGCCAGAGCAATCACCACCAACTCGAAGGGGTCTCGAAATAGACACTAGCTATAATGTATTGTATCCAAAGGATTACTGTTTTGAATCACAATTTCAGAATCAGCCAGCTACAGCAAGTAAGGAAGAGGGTAGCTCGTATGACACACTTAAATTTAATACATCATCTACAGCACAGGAAAACAACGATTTGCAATTTGGCGATGACTCGATGAACACCCAGGCTTCTGCAGGTGCTTATGATACCCTATTCAACCAGCATTCTCCAAAAAGAAAAAGCACTGATGGTAAGGTATTCATGAAAACTGGTAGGAGTGAGAGCTATGATAAACTTCAGTTAAGCAGGTCTCCAAAACTTAGAAATAATTCATCATCTGGTGAAGGTGATACATGTGGAGACAACAGAATCAATGATTCAGAGAGTCATAATGCTGCAACATCTGCTAACATTTATAACACTTTAAACCATTTGAAAATATCCCAACCATCTATCCCTTCTAAAATCAACACATACGATAGTTTAGCTGATTCAACAAACTCATGCCAGCCAGATGCCAACACTTATGACTGTTTGGGTGATGCAAAATCTACAGATAAACAACTGAAGCACCCAGTTAATCCTGAAAAGCCTGTGGCACCAGCCAGGCCACCCCCAAGGAAAAAGTCTGGAAACCGACAGGAAGAAGTGCCGCATAGTAAAAAAGCTGTTCCTCCAAGTAAACCTGGCAGGTTAGCAAAACTAAGGAAGGCCCTTCCACCTGACAATGATGACATAGTGGCTTCGAAACCAAGCGCACAACAAGGTGACATGAGGGAAATTATCCAACAGAGATTAACTGAACCTGCTGATGATGACAACGATACTTACGCAACAGTTGACCATGACTATGCCTCGATTGATTATAGTAAAGTATCAAGATCGGATAGTGAACTTTCCGCTGATGTACTTTACTCTGAGCCATCTGATCGAGATGGTACACCAACTCACAGCGGTCCCCCAAAGCCTGTTAAACCCAAACGAAACCCACCTAAATTAATTAAGAAGATTTTTAAGAAGCCCCATGCACTACAAAGTCGAGTGAAGACACCCACTGATGGAGATGTAAATTTTGCTGATGAACTGAAAAAGAAGCTTGAGAACAAGCTGAGCAAGAATGATGGTATACCCACCAGAAGAGTGCCAGCCACAACTGAAGGCCAAAATGTTGAAGAGGGACTTTATGATGAAGTAAACAACAGTCCTACTTACAGCGAACCTTTTGCTGATGAAATGGATGTCTGATTTCTAGATTTGCATGAATCCTTAATCTACAACCTTTTGATTATTACAAAACTTTGTTTTTTGACAAAACACTGCTAGTTGGCAAGCTTGGCTACTTCAATAACTTAAAATACAACATGTATCTTAAATTACAGATCTATTTTTCACCAGAACACAATTTGATTTTAAGATAACCTGCAGGTAAATTTCAAATTTACTGCTCTTGTAGAATAACTACCAAAGTATGATAGTAGAACGTTTTTAACCCAAAACACTGCCCTTTTGCTGGTGAGAGATCAAATTGAAGCTATTGGCTTGAAGTTTAGCTGTCTGAAGTAACAAATATACTGTACAAAGTTTAAAATTACCAGTAAATTTAAAATTATTGGTTTATGATCGAGGATTGTCAAAGACACAAAAGAAAGTATTGTGGCTTTAAGAATGTTATAGTAAGAATTTTTAATACCTTTGGATCCATTCAACCAAACTTACTGGCTTTGAAATCCCATTCAAGTCTGATCAAAATTTCATATTGTATTTATAAATATTTAGACAAATAGGCAGGCATTATGGATATTCTCCTAACATATAATGACAGATGTTCTTGCATGTTTCAAAATCGTAATATAGAGAATAATAATGTAATCTGTAGTTAGATGTGCGAAGTTGATTGTCCAGGTTGTTGTAGTCTTGAGAAAGACTATTGTTGGTGACTGACGTTTCAACGGCCTCAGCAGCAGTCATCTTCAGAGTCAAGTAAAGCGTGTTTGACAGAGTTTGCCAATACCATGCACGTTTGGTTCATTACGTCATTGTTTGTTTGTGTCATAATTAGTGTGAGTGGGTGTTGCATCATGTGCAGCAATATTGGCCTAGGCCAATATTGTTTGTTTGTGACAATGTGTCATAATCAATGTGAGTGGGTTATTTGTGGGTGTATTGTTCATTACACGCTTTACTTGACTTTGAAGATGATTGCTGCTGAAATATCAGTCACCAACAATAGTCTTTCTCAAGACCTTTCTCAAGACTAACTACTACAACCTGAACAATCAAATTCACACATCTAATGATACTCCTAAGTTCAAACCATTTACTTTATTGTAATCTGTAGTGTAGATATTACTATTTTATATGCCATATTGTTACGCTACTTAGTACTTAATTGAATAAGCGGCATCCAGTATCATAAAATAAAAGAATGAAAACGTTATTTCTTGAGTACAAGAGCAGTGTATCCTGTGCAGCTTGGTTATACTTGGCTCTCTCTCTCTCCCATCTGAGTTGCGGTAGCTCAATGGTTAGAGCGTCTAACTGGAGGTCATGAAAATTGCAGGTCCAATTCCCATCTGGGGCTCAGTTTGAGTAGCAAACAATTTACTACATTGAAATAACCAAGCTACAAGTCACATTTATTATTATGCATTCTCTATCTTGATTTTGATTGGCTGTTGGCATACAGCTAATTTGTGACATCAGCTTCATGTGATGTCAGTGTTCCAATATTATGTTTCCAATATCTTGTTGCTAACTTGCTGTTGCCAGCTTGTTAAAAGAAAATGGCAGGTTCTTCGCAAAGATTTGCTAACGCATTGCTTTAGCACTTCTTATGCATAATAAAACAAGCCTGGTTTCCATTTGATCACCACGGTATCATAGTGGTCAATGTAATAGAATGTTGATCTATTTTGTCTTTTGTTTTCTGTAAGCATCATTGCATAGATAGATGGACACTCTATTACATCGACCACTGTGACACCCTTGCGACCAAATGGAAACCACGCTTAATTAGTATTTGGTTTTCACATGATATCGAGAATTATCAAGGCCTCGGCTTGTGTTATCCACCTCAGCCTTTGGCAGATAACACAAACCTCTGCCTTGAATTTTTAATTTTATTTTCAATTTCAGATTATAATATATCAATTTTATTTTCAAGTTCAGATTACAATCTGCTTTTAATTAAACTCTTGCGTTTTTCTTTGACTTGATAGTTCTTGTTGTGTTCGAATACCCAGTCCTGATATTCAAACTCTGGCAAACGATCAAATAATAAACTGGCTACATCGGTAGAAATGACGGCAGTTAACCCCCAAACAACATGAACACCTTCGTTCTGAGTACACTCAAACATATCCAAGTAAAAGTCATTGCCATCATGGGTACAAGGCTTGCATTTGTGACACTCCTGTTTTATAAAGTTCTCTAAGGGTACAGTTAATATCTCCGAGACCTCAACAGGATTTAGTGTCGGGTGAAAGCCTTCATAATCCACAACTTTCCCCACAACGGGCGTAACAAGAATATTTACATGGGAAACACGAGGAAGGAGAGAGCCAAGCACAACAATATGGTCCTCGCTCAGTCCGATTTCCTCCTTTGTCTCTCTCAAAGCTGTATCAACTATGCTCTTGTCCCCTGGATCACGTTTTCCTCCAGGAAATGATATATCGCCAGGGCTCCTTGACAAGTTCATTGAACGTACAGTGAGTAGTATAAATGGGATGCCATTTTTGACAAGTATCGGAACGAGAACCGCTGCTTCGGTTAACTTTTCATCGTGTGCAGCTTGAAGATTAGCTGCATGGCCTGATATAGCTTCGAGTTTTTCTTGCAGCTTGTCAAAAGACCACATGTTGTTGCAAGGATTATAGAAAAGTACAATAAAATAATTTTAAGAAGGCAGCCATATTGTTGTGCCTGATAAATATGTCGCGGCTTTTTTTTGGCCGCGCGATATTTTTATCCGAATACCCATCGCGTATAGCGGTCGCAAAACAGAAACATGGCGACCGGCACTAAGGACGCTACTCCACGACAACCAAACAAAATAACTTAAAATTCGCGATAAAAAAACTCAAAGGTTTCCTCAAAGGCTGTGAAGATGCAGGAAGAAGACGCAAGATATCTGAAAAGGTCCGTAGCTTCCTCGTTTTAATATCTTTTGTGTGAATTATTTTTCAGAGTCCCTCATCCCTGAAAAGCGAAAGTCTATCAAAACTTTTAAATAAAAATATTCATAACGTGATATGACACGACATAATATGATATTATATAACATGACTTGAAATGACAATATGACGTGACGTGTGCATGAGTCATGCATGTGTGAGGTGTGTATATTGTATTGTTTTGTTCAGTACTTATTGTGTCATACACACGTAAAAAATGCACAGTCTGTTTCTACCTGTGTACAGCCTAAAATATGGTTGATATTGGCAGGCTTGAACAGGGTTGTTAACAGGGCCCGCCTGTTCATGGATGTTGAAACAGTATTGTTCATGGCTGATGATCGAACAGGCTTGAACACTGTGTTGAACAACATTGTTCATGCATGATACAACATGTTGACAGAGCATGATGAAATAACAAGGTTGAACAGCGTTGTTACAACAGCCATGAACTTGGTTGTTCTATCAAGCTGGTTTTTGCATGTTTTCACATGCATGAACAACTGCTGTCGATTCAATAAGCCTGTCACAACATGTTGTAACATGCTTGAACAGTGCTGTTATTTTAACAGTCCTGATATTTTCACAGTCTTGATCTATCATGTTGACAGTGCTGTTACAGGCATGTAGAACCAACAACCTTGTTACAGCCTGTGAGATTTTTACGTGTGTACATTACAATATAAAATAATGGTAAAATGAGAGAAAAATATACCTTCTTGATCGTGTTAGGAAAATACAATTTGTGTGCCCATACCATAGTGGAATTGGTGTATTATGTTACACCAATATATATATATTTATTTACGAATATTTTGACGGTACCAAATTGTGTTGCCCAAAAAATGTATCTGAATCATGCACATGCAGCAAGTGGCATAAATAAACCAAATTAGTGCCTAAACTACCAAGTCATTAACTAATCTGATCTGGTTTTGGAGGGATATTGGATTTAACCTGAAGCTACTATTGTGGCACGAAATTTCGCCAAAGATCAAAAAAATTAGTCGAATATAGATAAATATGATATTTTCGAGTGCCGAGCGAAAGTATCCACTTTGGCCCAAGTGCCGGGCGGCACTGCTGAGTAGTGAGTGCCTCCGCCCACCGTGGGCAGAACCCTAATGCTATGTACTGTATGTTATGTTGCTAGGCGTGTGAAGGGAGGATCTATTGATGTTCATCCAACTGAGAAAGCTATAGTTGTCAACTATGAACTTGAGGCAACCATTCTTGGTGAATTGGGTGATCCCATGCTTGGTGAAAAGAAAGAATGTCAAAAAATGTAAGTAATTTATGATAAAACGTGTTGTGCTGTGTAGGCAGTGTAGAAATGCAAATCACATATTTAAAAGGTTGGTGTATACTGCCAAAATAGCGTGTAAGTCAGGGCCGGATTAACCACGTGGCAGATGCGGCATATGCCACGGGCCTCGCGCTTTACTGGGCCACGCCCATTTTTAATGTAACACGCCCATTTTCTATTGGGACACGCCCATTTTAGGACCTCGCGAATTTAGGGGCCTCGCACATTTAGGGGCCTCGCGCATTTAGGGGCCTCACGCATTTAGGGGCCTCGCGCATTTAGGGGCCTCGTGCATTTAGGGGCCTTGCGAATTTAGGGGCCTCGCGAATTTAGGGGCCTCACACATTTAGGGGCCTCGCGAATTTAGGGGCCTCGCGAATTTAGGGGCCTGGCACATTTAAGGGCCTCGCCCCCTAGGCTTGGCCCCAGGAAAATATGCAATATGCATGTAAGCTCTAGTTGCGCTGAGCTGTTATATGATCCTGTTTATACTTGTTGACACAATCGAAATTGCGATGATTTGCGGATAAAATTGAAAACGATTATTTAACAATTTTGTGTCTTTGAATTCAATTAGTTAGGTTTTCATAATGGGGGGGGGGGTACCGGGGCCTCGCGCTGAAAATCTGCCACGGGCCTCGCGCGACATTAATCCGGCCCTGGTGTAAGTAGTCTAATGTTTTGAGTGACCTCAGTGAAGGCCTTTCGTCAGAGAGTGAAACGTATAAAAGTGAACGTAAAAATAATTTGTTTCCAACAAACAAAATTCCTATCATTAAAATTTATGCATAATAAGATTTTGAACATTGATGCATGATCATAGTTTCTTGACTGTCATTTATAGCATTCGCCTCAAGAGTTTGAACTCAGCATCAAATATCAGTGCTCTGGCACAACAAATAGTTGCAAAATGCAACCTTATCCATCCATCCAAGCTTCCAGAAGTAGAGCAACTTCTTTATTATCTTCAGAAGAGAAAAGATGCTGGTGTTTCCAAAACTGGTAAGTAAGGTGTGTTTTATAGAAACGCAGAAATTTTCCAACAGAAAGTTTTGGAAAACACAGAAGTTTGGGAGAACTCAAAATCGCAGTGGAAATTAACAGTAGCCCTACGGGCTTGTGTGTTATGGCCTCGTATTCCCATGGCAATTCAAGCCTTGATATTAGTGGCCGGTCTGGACATTGTACGGTACAAATATCCCATATTTCTAGAGATTTGACAGTTACAATACATGTATAATGTGTCTGTGTTTTGTCCGATGCTCATCTTGTCCAAATATTATACTCAACTTTTTGTGAAAGTAAAACAGTTTCGTGTTGAATGGACTGCGTTTAGATTTCGTATTGTACAATCTCAGATGATAGATATTACGCTAATTTTTGAGACGCTACGCTAAGTTTGGAGATGGTACGCTAAGTTTTTAGACATTGCGCTAAATTTGGATACATTATGCTAAGTTTGGAGACATTACGCTATGTCTGGAGACATTGCGCTAAGTTTTGAGACACTACACTAAATTTGGAGACACTACACTAAATTTGGAGACATTAAGTTTTGAGATGTTACAGTACACTTAGTTTTTAGACATTACGCTAAGTTTAAGTTGTACTGTGACAGGTACAATGTTTTGTGTGTCCGTTAAAAATTCATTTGTGCTGGTACAGCGAAAATAGTTATTTCCAGGCTTGGCAATTTCTTGTTCTCCCAAACTTCTACTTGTGTTTCTATAACTGTATGGAAACACGGAAAATATTTTATAACACAATGATGAAAATGATGATGAGCTTGGAATAGACAGTCAATACATGGACGATCATCACACTTCAGGGCTTGAAATTTGCAGTATCCCGATATCCACAGTAGCATATAGCATAACGTCTTGCAATGTAGCATAACGTCTTGCAATGTAGCATAACGTCTTGCAATGTAGCATAACGTCTTTCAATGTAGCGTAACGTCTTGCAATGTAGCATAACGTCTTGCAATGTAGCATAATGTCTTGCAATGTAGCATAACGTCTTGCAATGTATAAGCATAACGTCTTGCAATGTAGCGTAACGTCTTGCAATGTAGCATAACGTCTTGCAATGTAGCGTAACGTCTTGCAATGTAGCTTAACGTCTTGCAATGTAGCATAACGTCTTGCAATGTAGCATAACCTCTTGCAATGTAGCATAACGTCTTGCAATGTAGCGTAACGTCTTGCAATGTAGCTTAACGTCTTGCAATGTAGCATAACGTCTTGCAATGTAGCGTAACGTCTTGCAATGTACATGTAGCATAACATCTTGCAATGTAGCATAACGTCTTGCAATGTAGCGTAACGTCTTGCAAGTAACATAACATCCTGTAATAGTACTCAAAAGTGCATGGGATACTTCTGTTGATTTCAAGGAGGGATACCAAATTCAGAAACCTGGTATCCCACTTGGATACTGCCGAAAATTTCAAGCCCTGCACTCAAATTCTCAGAAAATGTCTCTGAGTCCTGGACAGGAATCAGACTTGTAATATTATAATTGCTGGTGAGACACTCTAACTATTGAGCTACTGGGACTCAGATGGAGAGCAAAGGTTACAATGATGTATTAGCACTCATCATAATCATTTGCTAAATAAATGTTTTAATGTTATATTTCAGGCCAAACTTCTTTGCAAGACCAAATGGATGCAGCTGATTTTGAAGGATTGAATGTAAGCATGGGGAGAAAATAGTGTGTTTAAACAGGTCTAATGTTTCAAGCAAATATGCCTTTTGTCAATGAGTGAAAATATGTGAAGTGACAATTCATGAAAATTCATGTTTGAAGTGAGAGCTCTGAGTTGAAGGGCCTTTGCATCCTACGCACTATTTCACCATCAAGAAATGGAGCAATAGGTCAGTTGTATAAACATTAACACCTGCAGGGCTTGCAAAATCGCCTGCCCGACGTCCCGGGGCAACCAGAATTTTTGTCGGGCAACTAAAATCTCTTAACTTACGTCCCGACGGACAACCAGAAATTTAGCTGAGGGAAGTCAAGTACAACTGCAGCCTGCTGCTACTGTACTAGCTAACTTATCTCTGCAATGTCTTTTAACAAAGCTGTGTGAAAAGATGATTTATCAAATCAGGCTTTTCGCCGTAAATTACTTAATTATTGTTCTGTGTTTATTTGTCGTCCATACCCACGATGCTTTGGGAACATTGCGTGAGCGCGAGATGAAAAAACATGACCAGGAGTGGATTTAGCGGACCTATGTCAGCCGCCTAAGGTGAAAATAGGTCCCACAAATTCTGCTCTTACATTTCCTTGAAATGCGTCCAATGTCTGTGGCGACGTTACGTAATAACGAGAATCAGATTACGTCTTTGAACAGCTCTCCTGCAGCTCCGTGACGTCTATTGGTGTTTTTTTTTTCGAATGTCAATCATTTAGCCTTATTTGCGTTTGTATCCTCACGTATTATTGGCTGTATTTTTAACCAGCCTTTATCGCAAGCGCTGATTCGTTTGCCGAATCTCGCCGTATCTTTTGCCTGATCTGCGTTTTTTTTCGGTTCCTCTGATTGGCTAATGATTTAATAGTCTCTAACACGAGCAACTATTGGTCTGCCAGAATTACTATGACGTTTTTGCCTAATCTGCCGAGACTGCTGCAGCCATCTGATTGGTCGGCCCAATGTGTTTCAGACTACATGTTCTGCGTTATCTGACACTAGTCTATTCAACATGTGTGTTCTACGTTCTACGTAATATTGGTTTTTCAGGGGCCGCGGAACGCGGTGGCTAGGGTGGGCTATACCCCGCCCCCCCCCCCACTTTTTTCGCCGATTATGTTTATTTTTATATGTTTGTGTATTTGTCCTAATCTTGGTCGAAACTTCCGAAATCAAAACAACATCACAAGTGAGCAGAGAAAATCGCGCGCAAACCGACGCTGGTCCCCCAAGGGTCATCCGTGATAGTCCTCTGATCCGAACTAGTTAGGGCTTAATTAAGTTAAAATTTCGCAATAGCTTGAGCTGGACAGCGTTGTTCAGCAATAAAATATGCTCGAGGCTTTTATAATTTATTGCCAAATTGTTGCCGTTCATAATGTATCACCGGTCATAATGTATCACCGGTCATAATGTATCACCGGTCGTAATGTATCACCGGTCATAATTAATGTATCACCGGTCATAATGTATCACCGGTCATAATGTATCACCGGTCATAATGTATCACCGGTCGTAATGTATCACCGGTCGTAATGTATCACCGGTCGTAATGTATCACCGGTCGTAATGTATCACCGGTCGTAATGTATCACCGGTCGTAATGTATCACCGGTCGTAATGTATCACCGGTTGTAATGTATCACCGGTCATAATGTATCACCGGTCATAATGTATCACCGGTCGTAATGTATCACCGGTCGTAATGTATCACCGGTCGTAATGTATCACCGGTCGTAATGTATCACCGGTCGTAATGTATCACCGGTCATAATGTATCACCGGTCATAATGTATCACCGGTCATAATGTATCACCGGTCGTAATGTATCACCGGTCGTAATGTATCACCGGTCGTAATGTATCACCGGTCGTAATGTATCACCGGTCGTAATGTATCACCGGTCGTAATGTATCACCGGTCATCATGTATCACCGGTCATAATGTATCACCGGTCATAATGTATCACCGGTCATAATTAATGTATCACCGGTCGTAATGCATCACCGGTCGTAATGTATCACCGGTCATAATGTATCACCGGTCATAATTAATGTATCACCGGTCATAATGTATCACCGGTCATAATGTATCACCGGTCGTAATGTATCACCGGTCGTAATGTATCACCGGTCATAATGTATCACCGGTCATAATGTATCACCGGTCATAATGTATCACCGGTCATAATGTATCACCGGTCATAATGTATCACCGGTCATAATGTATCACCGGTCGTAATGTATCACCGGTCATAATGTATCACCGGTCATAATTAATGTATCACCGGTCATAATGTATCACCGGTCATAATGTATCACCGGTCATAATTAATGTATCAATCACCGGTCATAATTAATGTATCACCGGTCATAATTAATGTATCACCGGTCGTAATGTATCACCGGTCGTAATGTATCACCGGTCGTAATGTATCACCGGTCGTAATGTATCACCGGTCGTAATGTATCACCGGTCGTAATGTATCACCGGTCGTAATGTATCACCGGTCGTAATGTATATCCGGTCGTAATGTATCACCGGTCGTAATGTATCACCGGTCGTAATGTATCACCGGTCGTAATGTATCACCGGTCATCATGTATCACCGGTCATCATGTATCACCGGTCATCATGTATCACCGGTCGTAATGTATCACCGGTCGTAATGTATCACCGGTCGTAATGTATCACCGGTCATAATGTATCACCGGTCATAATTAATGTATCACCGGTCATAATTAATGTATCACCGGTCATAATGTATCACCGGTCATAATGTATCACCGGTCATAATGTATCACCGGTCATAATGTATCACCGGTCGTAATGTATCACCGGTCGTAATGTATCACCGGTCGTAATGTATCACCGGTCGTAATGTATCACCGGTCGTAATGTATCACCGGTCGTAATGTATCACCGGTCATAATGTATCACCGGTCATAATGTATCACCGGTCATAATGTATCACCGGTCGTAATGTATCACCGGTCGTAATGTATCACCGGTCATAATGTATCACCGGTCATAATGTATCACCGGTCGTAATGTATCACCGGTCGTAATGTATCACCGGTCATAATGTATCACCGGTCATAATGTATCACCGGTCATAATGTATCACCGGTCATAATGTATCACCGGTCATAATGTATCACCGGTCATAATGTATCACCGGTCGTAATGTATCACCGGTCATAATGTATCACCGGTCATAATTAATGTATCACCGGTCATAATGTATCACCGGTCATAATGTATCACCGGTCATAATTAATGTATCACCGGTCATAATGTATCACCGGTCGTAATGTATCACCGGTCATAATTAATGTATCACCGGTCATAATTAATGTATCACCGGTCGTAATGTATCACCGGTCGTAATGTATCACCGGTCGTAATGTATCACCGGTCGTAATGTATCACCGGTCGTAATGTATCACCGGTCGTAATGTATCACCGGTCGTAATGTATCACCGGTCGTAATGTATCACCGGTCGTAATGTATCACCGGTCGTAATGTATCACCGGTCGTAATGTATCACCGGTCGTAATGTATCACCGGTCGTAATGTATCACCGGTCCTCATGTATCACCGGTCATCATGTATCACCGGTCATCATGTATCACCGGTCGTAATGTATCACCGGTCGTAATGTATCACCGGTCGTAATGTATCACCGGTCATAATGTATCACCGGTCATAATTAATGTATCACCGGTCCTAATTAATGTATCACCGGTCATAATGTATCACCGGTCATAATGTATCACCGGTCATAATGTATCACCGGTCATAATGTATCACCGGTCGTAATGTATCACCGGTCGTAATGTATCACCGGTCGTAATGTATCACCGGTCGTAATGTATCACCGGTCGTAATGTATCACCGGTCGTAATGTATCACCGGTCGTAATGTATCACCGGTCGTAATGTATCACCGGTCGTAATGTATCACCGGTCATAATGTATCACCGGTCGTAATGTATCACCGGTCGTAATGTATCACCGCTCATAATTAATGTATCACCGGTCCTCATGTATCACCGGTCATTATGTATCACCGGTCATAATGTATCACCGGTCGTAATGTATCACCGGTCATAATGTATCACCGGTCGTAATGTATCACCGGTCGTAATGTATCACCGGTCGTAATGTATCACCGGTCGTAATGTATCACCGGTCGTAATGTATCACCGGTCGTAATGTATCACCGGTCATAATGTATCACCGGTCGTAATGTATCACCGGTCGTAATGTATCACCGCTCATAATTAATGTATCACCGGTCGTAATGTATCACCGGTCGTAATGTATCACCGGTCGTAATGTATCACCGGTCGTAATGTATCACCGGTCGTAATGTATCACCGGTCATAATGTATCACCGGTCGTAATGTATCACCGGTCGTAATGTATCACCGGTCGTAATGTATCACCGGTCGTAATGTATCACCGGTCGTAATGTATCACCGGTCGTAATGTATCACCGGTCATAATGTATCACCGGTCATAATGTATCACCGGTCATAATGTATCACCGGTCATAATGTATCACCGGTCATAATGTATCACCGGTCGTAATGTATCACCGGTCGTAATGTATCACCGGTCGTAATGTATCACCGGTCGTAATGTATCACCGGTCGTAATGTATCACCGGTCGTAATGTATCACCGGTCGTAATGTATCACCGGTCGTAATGTATCACCGGTCATCATGTATCACCGGTCATAATGTATCACCGGTCATAATGTATCACCGGTCATCATGTATCACCGGTCGTAATGTATCACCGGTCGTAATGTATCACCGGTCGTAATGTATCACCGGTCATAATTAATGTATCACCGGTAATGTATCATGTATCATCATAATGTATCACCGGTCGTAATGTATCACCGGTCATAATGTATCACCGGTCGTAATGTATCACCGGTCGTAATGTATCACCGGTCGTAATGTATCACCGGTCGTAATGTATCACCGGTCGTAATGTATCACCGGTCGTAATGTATCACCGGTCATAATGTATCACCGGTCGTAATGTATCACCGGTCGTAATGTATCACCGGTCGTAATGTATCACCGGTCGTAATGTATCACCGGTCGTAATGTATCACCGGTCATCATGTATCACCGGTCATTATGTATCACCGGTCGTAATGTATCACCGGTCATAATGTATCACCGGTCGTAATGTATCACCGGTCGTAATGTATCACCGGTCGTAATGTATCACCGGTCGTAATGTATCACCGGTCGTAATGTATCACCGGTCATCATGTATCACCGGTCATAATGTATCACCGGTCGTAATGTATCACCGGTCGTAATGTATCACCGGTCGTAATGTATCACCGGTCATAATGTATCACCGGTCATAATGTATCACCGGTCATAATGTATCACCGGTCATAATGTATCACCGGTCATAATGTATCACCGGTCATAATGTATCACCGGTCGTAATGTATCACCGGTCGTAATGTATCACCGGTCGTAATGTATCACCGGTCGTAATGTATCACCGGTCATCATGTATCACCGGTCATCATGTATCACCGGTCATAATGTATCACCGGTCGTAATGTATCACCGGTCGTAATGTATCACCGGTCGTAATGTATCACCGGTCATAATGTATCACCGGTCGTAATGTATCACCGGTCATAATGTATCACCGGTCGTAATGTATCACCGTTCATAATGTATCACCGGTCGTAATGTATCACCGGTCGTAATGTATCACCGGTCGTAATGTATCACCGGTCATAATGTATCACCGGTCATCCTGTATCACCGGTCATCCTGTATCACCGGTCGTAATGTATCACCGGTCGTAATGTATCACCTGTCCTAATGTATCACCGGTCATAATGTATCACCGGTCGTAATGTATCACCGGTCGTAATGTATCACCGGTCGTAATGTATCACCGGTCATAATGTATCACCGGTCATTATGTATCACCGGTCATAATGTATCACCGGTCGTAATGTATCACCGGTCGTAATGTATCACCGGTCGTAATGTATCACCGGTCGTAATGTATCACCGGTCGTAATGTATCACCGGTCGTAATGTATCACCGGTCGTAATGTATCACCGGTCATCATGTATCACCGGTCATAATGTATCACCGGTCGTAATGTATCACCGGTCGTAATGTGTCACCGGTCGTAATGTATCACCGGTCATAATGTATCACCGGTCATAATGTATCACCGGTCGTAATGTATCACCGGTCGTAATGTATCACCGGTCGTAATGTATCACCGGTCATAATGTATCACCGGTCATAATGTATCACCGGTCATAATGTATCACCGGTCATAATGTATCACCGGTCATAATGTATCACCGGTCATAATGTATCACCGGTCGTAATGTATCACCGGTCGTAATGTATCACCGGTCGTAATGTATCACCGGTCGTAATGTATCACCGGTCATCATGTATCACCGGTCATCATGTATCACCGGTCATAATGTATCACCGGTCATCATGTATCACCGGTCGTAATGTATCACCGGTCGTAATGTATCACCGGTCATAATTAATGTATCACCGGTCGTAATGTATCACCGGTCATAATGTATCACCGGTCGTAATGTATCACCGTTCATAATGTATCACCGGTCGTAATGTATCACCGGTCGTAATGTATCACCGGTCGTAATGTATCACCGGTCATAATGTATCACCGGTCATCCTGTATCACCGGTCATCCTGTATCACCGGTCGTAATGTATCACCGGTCGTAATGTATCACCGGTCCTCATGTATCACCGGTCATCCTGTATCACCGGTCATAATGTATCACCGGTCGTAATGTATCACCGGTCGTAATGTATCACCGGTCGTAATGTATCACCGGTCGTAATGTATCACCGGTCGTAATGTATCACCGGTCGTAATGTATCACCGGTCGTAATGTATCACCGGTCGTAATGTATCACTGGTCGTAATGTATCACCGGTCATAATGTATCACCGGTCATAATTAATGTATCACCGGTCATAATGTATCACCGGTCGTAATGTATCACCGGTCGTAATGTATCACCGGTCGTAATGTATCACCGGTCGTAATGTATCACCGGTCGTAATGTATCACCGGTCCTAATGTATCACCGGTCATAATGTATCACCGGTCGTAATGTATCACCGGTCGTAATGTATCACCGGTCGTAATGTATCACCGGTCGTAATGTATCACCGGTCGTAATGTATCACCGGTCGTAATGTATCACCGGTCGTAATGTATCACCGGTCGTAATGTATCACCGGTCATCATGTATCACCGGTCGTAATGTATCACCGGTCGTAATGTATCACCGGTCCTCATGTATCACCGGTCCTCATGTATCACCGGTCATTATGTATCACCGGTCGTAATGTATCACCGGTCGTAATGTATCACCGGTCGTAATGTATCACCGGTCGTAATGTATCACCGGTCGTAATGTATCACCGGTCGTAATGTATCACCGGTCGTAATGTATCACCGGTCGTAATGTATCACCGGTCCTAATGTATCACCGGTCATAATTAATGTATCACCGGTCATAATGTATCACCGGTCGTAATGTATCACCGGTCGTAATGTATCACCGGTCGTAATGTATCACCGGTCGTAATGTATCACCGGTCGTAATGTATCACCGGTCGTAATGTATCACCGGTCGTAATGTATCACCGGTCGTAATGTATCACCGGTCATAATGTATCACCGGTCGTAATGTATCACCGGTCATCATGTATCACCGGTCATCATGTATCACCGGTCATAATGTATCACCGGTCGTAATGTATCACCGGTCGTAATGTATCACCGGTCGTAATGTATCACCGGTCGTAATGTATCACCGGTCGTAATGTATCACCGGTCGTAATGTATCACCGGTCGTAATGTATCACCGGTCGTAATGTATCACCGGTCCTAATGTATCACCGGTCATAATTAATGTATCACCGGTCATAATGTATCACCGGTCGTAATGTATCACCGGTCGTAATGTATCACCGGTCGTAATGTATCACCGGTCGTAATGTATCACCGGTCGTAATGTATCACCGGTCGTAATGTATCACCGGTCGTAATGTATCACCGGTCGTAATGTATCACCGGTCATAATGTATCACCGGTCGTAATGTATCACCGGTCATCATGTATCACCGGTCATCATGTATCACCGGTCATAATGTATCACCGGTCATAATGTATCACCGGTCATCATGTATCACCGGTCGTAATGTATCACCGGTCGTAATGTATCACCGGTCATAATGTATCACCGGTCGTAATGTATCACCGGTCATAATGTATCACCGGTCGTAATGTATCACCGTTCATAATGTATCACCGGTCGTAATGTATCACCGGTCGTAATGTATCACCGGTCGTAATGTATCACCGGTCATAATGTATCACCGGTCATCCTGTATCACCGGTCATCCTGTATCACCGGTCGTAATGTATCACCGGTCGTAATGTATCACCGGTCCTCATGTATCACCGGTCATCCTGTATCACCGGTCATAATGTATCACCGGTCGTAATGTATCACCGGTCGTAATGTATCACCGGTCGTAATGTATCACCGGTCGTAATGTATCACCGGTCGTAATGTATCACCGGTCCTAATGTATCACCGGTCGTAAAAATGTATCAAGCCGTGATCATAATGTATCACCGGTCTTAATGTATCACCGGTCATCAATGTATCACCGTCTAATGTATCACCGGTGCGTTCAAATGTATCACCGGTTAATGTATCACCGGTCCGTAATGTATCACCGTCGAATGTATCACCGGTCGTAATGTTTCACCGGTCGTAATGTATCACCGGTCGTAATGTATCACCGGTCTGTAAATGTATCACCGGGTCTAATGGTATCACCGGTCCGAATGTATCAACCGGTCGTAATGTATCACCGGTCGTAATGTATCACCGGTCGTAATGTATCACCGGTCGTAATGTATCACCGGTTCCGATAATGTATCACCGGTCATAATGTATCACCGGTCGTAATGTATCACCGGTCGTAATGTATCACCGGTCGTAATGTATCACCGGTCGTAATGTATCACCGGTCGTAATGTATCACCGGTCGTAATGTATCACCGGTCGTAATGTATCACCGGTCGTAATGTATCACCGGTCGTAATGTATCACCGGTCCTAATGTATCACCGGTCATAATGTATCACCGGTCGTAATGTATCACCGGTCGTAATGTATCACCGGTCGTAATGTATCACCGGTCGTAATGTATCACCGGTCGTAATGTATCACCGGTCGTAATGTATCACCGGTCGTAATGTATCACCGGTCGTAATGTATCACCGGTCATCATGTATCACCGGTCGTAATGTATCACCGGTCCTCATGTATCACCGGTCCTCATGTATCACCGGTCATTATGTATCACCGGTCGTAATGTATCACCGGTCGTAATGTATCACCGGTCGTAATGTATCACCGGTCGTAATGTATCACCGGTCGTAATGTATCACCGGTCGTAATGTATCACCGGTCGTAATGTATCACCGGTCATCATGTATCACCGGTCATAATGTATCACCGGTCATAATGTATCACCGGTCGTAATGTATCACCGGTCGTAATGTATCACCGGTCGTAATGTATCACCGGTCATAATGTATCACCGGTCGTAATGTATCACCGGTCATAATGTATCACCGGTCGTAATGTATCACCGGTCATAATGTATCACCGGTCATAATGTATCACCGGTCGTAATGTATCACCGGTCGTAATGTATCACCGGTCATCATGTATCACCGGTCATAATGTATCACCGGTCATAATGTATCACCGGTCGTAATGTATCACCGGTCGTAATGTATCACCGGTCGTAATGTATCACCGGTCATAATGTATCACCGGTCGTAATGTATCACCGGTCATAATGTATCACCGGTCGTAATGTATCACCGGTCATAATGTATCACCGGTCATAATGTATCACCGGTCGTAATGTATCACCGGTCGTAATGTATCACCGGTCATAATGTATCACCGGTCGTAATGTATCACCGGTCGTAATGTATCACCGGTCGTAATGTATCACCGGTCGTAATGTATCACCGGTCGTAATGTATCACCGGTCGTAATGTATCACCGGTCATCATGTATCACCGGTCATAATGTATCACCGGTCGTAATGTATCACCGGTCGTAATGTATCACCGGTCGTAATGTATCACCGGTCATAATGTATCACCGGTCGTAATGTATCACCGGTCATAATGTATCACCGGTCGTAATGTATCACCGGTCATAATGTATCACCGGTCATAATGTATCACCGGTCGTAATGTATCACCGGTCGTAATGTATCACCGGTCGTAATGTATCACCGGTCGTAATGTATCACCGGTCGTAATGTATCACCGGTCGTAATGTATCACCGGTCGTAATGTATCACCGGTCGTAATGTATCACCGGTCATAATGTATCACCGGTCATAATGTATCACCGGTCATAATTAATGTATCACCGGTCGTAATGTATCACCGGTCGTAATGTATCACCGGTCGTAATGTATCACCGGTCGTAATGTATCACCGGTCGTAATATATCACCGGTCCTAATGTATCACCGGTCATAATGTATCACCGGTCGTAATGTATCACCGGTCGTAATGTATCACCGGTCGTAATGTATCACCGGTCGTAATGTATCACCGGTCGTAATGTATCACCGGTCGTAATGTATCACCGGTCATAATGTATCACCGGTCATAATGTATCACCGGTCGTAATGTATCACCGGTCATCATGTATCACCGGTCGTAATGTATCACCGGTCGTAATGTATCACCGGTCGTAATGTATCACCGGTCATAATTAATGTATCACCGGTCATAATGTATCACCGGTCGTAATGTATCACCGGTCGTAATGTATCACCGGTCGTAATGTATCACCGGTCGTAATGTATCACCGGTCATAATGTATCACCGGTCATAATGTATCACCGGTCGTAATGTATCACCGGTCGTAATGTATCACCGGTCCTCATGTATCACCGGTCCTCATGTATCACCGGTCGTAATGTATCACCGGTCATAATGTATCACCGGTCATAATGTATCACCGGTCGTAATGTATCACCGGTCATAATGTATCACCGGTCGTAATGTATCACCGGTCGTAATGTATCACCGGTCGTAATGTATCACCGGTCATAATGTATCACCGGTCGTAATGTATCACCGGTCGTAATGTATCACCGGTCGTAATGTATCACCGGCCGTGCGAAATAGGTTGAAAATAGGTGCGAAATAGGTTCGAAATACATTGTAGGTACGAAATGGTGCAAAATAGATGCGAAATAGGTACGAAATAGGTGATCCTAAAATTGAAAGCTGTTTGAAGCTATTTTAACCCCTAAATTTAAATCCGGACCCCTCTAGGTTGTTTTAGCCCCGTCACTTCAAAATAGCTTCCGCGGCCGCTGTTTTTACGTAATAAGGTACCAAGGCACATAGACCCCGGCACAAAACTCCAAAAAGAAAACAGTCTACATACAGCAAGGGAAAGGAGACAGTACAGGAAGAGGAGAATGAGACCTCAGATTCTGGCTTCCCAGCAAGTTGAGGATGTTGATAATGAATCTTGAGTGATGGAAGATATTGATTTTTCTTTTCATTCAAATTCAATTCAGACTCCGATTAGATTATGTTATTTTGAATCTTATATATAGGCATACATACCCACACTCAGACACTTACAGGTTGAGTGTATGACACTAACGATCACTGTATTTTATGTTTGGGCATCTTATGTAGTTTTAATGTTTTATCACATCAACATGTTTAACACGTCTAACCGGAGATCATGAAGGTTGCGGTTCGATTCCCGTCTGGGGCTCAGAAACATTTTCTGAGTTTGCGTTAAAAGCTTGAGTAGTAAACAATTTACCATATGTTAGAATAATATATAGTAGGATTATAGGAACCTTGTTTCGATTGAAACTATATGAATAGTTCTAAGTTTTATGTGGCTTTTAAATATGAATTGAGGTGGGCAATCAGAAATGGCCTAGGGCTACCAAATTTTTGGTGTGGCCTGCCCTAAGGGCATTCACTTTTTTCAAAAATGTGCAAGCCCTGACACCTGATCATACTGCTAATGTCAGACATTAAAACAATGGATTTGGACAATGGACACTGGTGTTAAAGTACCTATCTCATGTTTGGAGATTTTACATATCCGTAATATTTGGGTCTTCCTGAGCAAAATCATAATATATATTATCAGCCGAAAATTTCATCTTCATGGAGTTTTTTTTGCTGTCAAAGTTACAGGATGTGATGTTACAAGAGGCATTCCAAACCAGTTTTCTTTTGTTACTTGCCACAAAAATGCCTCTTGTGACATCACATCCGATAACTTTAACAGCAAAAAAGTCCATGAAGATGACATTTTCGGCTGGCAAGATATATTATGATTTTGCTCAGGAAGACCCAAATATTACGAATATGATGCAACTATCTGCAGAAGCAGCATAGTATTGAATTTATCAGTTCTAATTTACATTGTCTCTTGTTTATCTAGCCAGATGAGGTTGCCAATCTTAATGATTTGGATGAGTACATTGAGTTGTTATATGAAAACATACCGGATAAAGTCAGAGGCACTGCATTCATACTACAGCTTGCCCGCAACCCAGATAACATGGAGGAAATTGTTCAAAATGGTCAGTCAATGTCAATCTATATAATTATTACTTTAGTTTATTTTTAGCACTATGGATCTCGCCTCTGGATATCACCAATTAGAACTAGCGCCAGAAAGCCGCTATATTACAACATTCACTATTCAGTACACATGTGGCTCTACGCCGATACAAGCGACTAATGTTCGGTATCGATGCTGCATCCGAGATCTTCCAAAACGCCATCACAGAGCTCCTTGCAGGACTCCCTGGATGCAGGAACATCTCCAACGACATCGTCGTCCACGGAAAGGATCAAAGGCCGAGCACGACACCCATCTTCGAGCTGTTCTCCAACGACTGAAAGATTTCAACGTTCGTCTCAACAGGCAACACTTTCTCCTCAATTATTTTTAAGACCCTGAGTGAAGGTCCAATCCAGGATTTGAACCTGTGTTTCCCAACTCAGATATTTGTGGTACCACTAGACCAAATGACCTAAAATTTGTAAATCATAATGATTGTTTAAAATTTTATAATTTGAAACTCCATGGAATCACAAAGAGTGTCTTCCTGTGGGAACATTGTCACCATGCAGAGTTCTCAAAATTAGAAAATAGATGGGTTTAATCCAAATACTGCAGCCACTTAAAAAATTAAAAAATAGCTGAGTTGCAGAGTTTACATGAGTCCTTTGTAATGCAGTTCGTGGTTTCAAACATAGTCAATCGAGATATGGTCTGGAAACTCAGCTAAAGTCTTTGTTCTATCTTTTTGTTCGTCTCTATGCAATTTTGTACACGGTGCATGAAGCAATCATCCAATAGAATCGTTTGGGTTTAATCGCTCAACCGTGTTGTTTAAATATTAATAAACCTAAAACAAAGGATGTGCACGGTGTAAGGTACAACATCAAAACGTAGCTCATTATAGTCGCTTTGAAGTTTGACGAGTTTCCAGACCATATCACGATTGACTATGTTTCAAAGTTGGCGATGAAATAAAATAAATAGGGCTAGTATATACCAGCTGAGAATATTAAAACGTAGAGTGCTGCGGAAATAAAAAGTTGGTGAACTGCCAAATACAAATATTAACGAAATACTGACGTTTCGAGCTCCGCTCGTCAGTTATATATACCAAATGGGTGATGTAAGAATTGAAATTGGCCAAACAATTTGCGAGGGAGATTAAAGTGCCCCTAACCTCAGCATTTTTTATTGTCTTGTTCGGAAGAACTTTTAAAATGATAAAGTAACTTCTTTTGAAGATTTTCACTTATTCGCTTTCTTTTTGAGATATATCAGTTTGTTTGATATGCAAATATCTGGAATTTCGTCACACATTAGCCTCCTCCGCAGGCAACTCTGTGTCTTCCCAAACGGCGGCTTTTCAATGTTTATCGCAGCCAAAACATTGAAAAGCCGCCGTTTGGGAAGACTGAGTTGCCTGCGGAGGAGGCTAGTCACACATGCATAATGAGTTAACAGAGAATGTTATCATATCTTTGCGTTCATGAAATAAAAACATTAAAGTGTGAATAACACGTGTGTGCGTTTCTCGCACAACACCAAACTTCTTGATTTTAAAGGATTTCGTTCGAGAATGAAAGAGATATACACATTTCTCTAATAAGTCATGCATGTGTGACGAAATTCAAGACATTTGCATATCAAACAAACTGATATATCTCAAAAAGAAAGCAAAGAAACGAAAATCTTTAAAAGAAGTTACTTTATCATTTTAAAAGTTCTTCCAAACAAGACAATAAAACATTTTGAGGTTATGGGCACTTTAAACAAACTGAAAACTTATAATAGATTTATTTTGTTTTCTCTTGATGAGTTATTAATGAGTCTTTTTTTCAGAAACTGTCCTTGGTGCGTTGGGCAGGGTCCTACGGGAAGACTCCAAGAAGAGTACAGAACTGGCCACAAATATTGTCTACACGTTTTTCTGCTTCTCGAGTTTCTCTGATTTCCATGGCATCATTTCTCATCATAAGATTGGAGCTATGTGCATGGCCATTTTAGACCACGAAGTGAAACGCTATGACACTTGGCAAGAAGAGCTAGAAAATAAGAACAAGGCTGATATCCTTTTAGTTATAACTATAATTATAAAATGACCTTCTGTTAGGATGCTTTAGATTTTCCAGCCACTACAAGTAACAACACTACAAGCGTGATCACTCTATTTCAGAATAAACAAATAATTTCCCAACGCAACTAGGTGATAAATCAGACATAGTTTGACGCGTTGTAAAGTTAGGATCCCTATTTATGCTGTATACGCGCGTTTAAAAGAATACCAAAAGGCTGTTTTCTTTTCAAAAAAAGGAAAATTCTGCTTTGTCGGAACACGCGTGCGTAACCTACCATGAGATTACGTTACGTGGGAAAATTCCAATATTATTACCACTAATCCGCGGTTTAGTTTTAGTTTAATGAATTTGTCACACTATATTTACAAGTTACTATTAATACAAAAAGTACATACAAATACAACGAATAAGACAGGTGTGACAGGAGAAAGGAACAGGACTTACGTGCCAATTGAGACCTGACCCCTTAATGGTAGATACAATGAGATTTTAGACTTATTGGACATAGCCAGGGGGCTATAGGCAGGTAATTTGACAGACTACATTTTGTGGAGACGACTTAAATAGAGCGAGAGAATTGTAGGTATCAGAGACGTTGTCTGGAGGCTTGGCATATCAATAGCGCCCACGCCCCATTGAATCGCGATGACGGTGGTTTATTACCAGAAGCTTATTTGCATCTTGTTAATAAAAACGTCATCATTGGTTCTATGAGGGTATAAATAGGGATCCTAACTTTACAACGATCATCCCTGATGAAGACACTAGATTGGAGTGTCAAAACGTTGGGTCATGGACAGTAACTTTTAAAGTTACGTTCAAAAAACTTTTTAAAGTCAGAGTAGCGTCAAACTATGTTTGATAAACTGAGTATAACTGAAATTTCTCCCAACTAGTACTATAAGAAATATTTGCAGACCAGTAAGGACAATTTATATGTTGCAAGGTTTGTTGTGTAATAACAAAGTAATAAAAAATTAAATCTTTAACCATTCCTACCAGAAAGCAACGCGAGTTTACGAAAAGACTATGAGAAAAGTTACAAGAAATTCACCAATTTATCCAAGAAGCAGGATCAGTTGTTACGAGGTAAAATGCTGCCTATGAAACGAAAAATTCAACTCTGTTTAATTATGACGCACTTTGGTACTTCGTGATGCGCTGGATATTATGCTGCTATCGGTTTTTCAATCACGGTACGGGAACGGGCTTTTATCGACGTTCAAACATCGCTATTTTGATAGAAAAAATTTGCGGAGTCTGGGACCGAAAGAAGCAGTCTAGTGACGTCACACGTTAGAGGCTTGATTGCTTAGCTGTGCAAGTATCACTGATGTTTGAGTTAGGGCCTGTTTATTATATGATCCCGGTACACCGGGACGTCCCGGTATACCGGGATCTCGGCTTGTATATAATTTACTGTTATTTTCGCAGTTGCGTTTATATGGAGACCGGGACATCCCGCTTGACCGGGATCCCGGTTGAAGCAACCGAGATCCCGGTACACCGGGACAGATTTTTTCCATATAAACGCAACATCCCGGTACACCGGGATGAAGTGAATTGAAATTTAAAACGTCGTCTGGCCAGGTAAAATATCCAAAAAGTGGCAAAATGAAAAAAACATTCGTTGGGATGCTTTTTATGCGAATAAAATTAGTTTTTGTTTCATTGAGAAATTATTATCAACATTTTCACGCATCCCGGTCACCCGAGACATCCCGGTGTACCGAGATCATATAAACAGGCCCTTAGAGTCAACTTCCTCCTTTGGGCTAAGCTCGTCAGTATTTCGTTACTAAAAATCTCGCGGCAGTTCACCACCTTTTCACTTTGTTATATATCCAAAACACTGTCTACGCAGCCGACTCTACTTTTTTACTACAGTTGAACTTATTAATACCCAAGCTCAAAACGGCCTGCGGAAGTGGCCGAAAGTATTTGTATTTTTCACTGTAACTTCTCAATTCTGTGGGTCAAACTAGACTATTAAGCATTAAAATAAACACAAATGGACTAGTTGTTTGATGATTTTAATATTAGATTTATATTTAAACCATATGTTCAAAAAATATCGGATAGGATGTCGGCCGATATTGACAAAAAATATCCCTTTAAATATTAAAATATATATTTATACAGGATAACCTCGTCAGCGCCTATATTGGTGCTGTTATCAATGAGGGTCCTGTTTTACAAAATATATCTACCTAAATTTTAAAAATATAACTCCTAATGTATATATATATATATATAAATAACAAAACTATATGTACAGGTATATCAAGTATTTTAAGATAAAAAATGTTCCTTTAACTTAGTTTTAAAAAGTAATATAGAGTTCAAACTTCGAATTTGAACTGGAATTTTATAAAAACAGTGAGGTCCTTGAAAGTAAAAATTCAGTTTTAACCATGGGTAATCTTAACAATGTTTTCCTACTCCTGGTCTCATGATTGTGATCGATCTTATTTGCATAATTATCAAAGGCGGGGATGGAAATTCCATGAAGACATTTAAAAATCAAAGTTGCCGCCTTTAACTTTAATGTAATGAGATAACGTATTTAGATAATTTCATGTAATAAAATATCTTATAAAGTTTGAAGTCTGTGTTATTCTATTACTTTTAGTGACTGTTTACCTGTTGCTTAATTTATCTGAAGACACGAAAGTCGAGGGGAAAATGCGGAACAAGAAAATAGGTTATTTACTAATGAAAATGCTGAATCGTGAAAATTCCGATTTGTTAATTCTGGTTGTGTCTTTCTTGAAAAAACTGAGCATTTTTATGGAAAACAAGAACGACATGGTAATAGTCTGTTAACAATTATTAATTAAGGGAGCTGTGTCATTAATTCCACCAGGGAGGGAGGGCAGAAAACATTTGGAAAACCTTTGATGCGCCGTGAAACCTTTTTGATTAGTATCAAAAGTAATCGAAGAAAACAAATATTTATAACATAGGAATTTATATACGCTATATCCATATCACACCCAAAGAAAAGTTGTTTTGAGAACCCCTTGCCCCCAGAAATTATGTACATGTATATATATATAGTTTGGATTTCAGTGGTTCGAGACTAAGAGATCAGAAATGCGAAAACACGGCTGAAAACAAAGTTGATTGTTTTCTTTGCTCTATATGGCAGACTACCCTCATTTCCCAGCACTCCTGTGTTGTCTGTATGAATGAAAATTTAAGATGTGCTGGGCCACGAAACTAAAACAAAATGTATAGTTGGGTCATGAAACCATCATGCAGGGAGATTTGGTTGGGTCACGAAACTTTAACAAGAATTTTCAGTTTTCCTTCTGCCCCCCTCCCGGTGGAATTAATGACAACTCCCTAATTGTTTGTAGCTGGTATAGTTTTATTCTCTCCCTTTTTTTCGCCATTCATAATTCATTCTTAATTATTTAATTAATTCTTAATTATTCATTCTTAATTAATTCATTCATAATTCATTCATAATTCATTCATAATTCATTCATTCTTTCACCGTCGTCCATAATTCATCCACCCATTTATTTATATATTTTTCGTCTTCAGGCTGAAAACGACATCATTGAAAAACTCTCTCACCTTGTACCAAATCAAAACGAGGTAACCGTAATAACGCGAGAAGAAATTACAACAAGAAGATAAAAAATAGTTTTTTGTCCAAATATTGTCGTTTTGATCTTTTTCTCACTTCAATTCGTTTCTCTTATCCTGTAGGATCTACTCAATATAACGCTGCGGTTGCTTCTCAACCTGTCCTTTGATACAGAACTTCGTTGTAAAGCAGTCAAGAATGGTCTTGTCCCAAAACTGGTTGCATTAATCGGCGAGTCTACTCATTTAAAGTGTTCAGTTGATAATAACTATGATATGTAAACTGCCAGGAATCTAAAGTTTTGTTACAAGTTGTGTTCGCTTGTGACTCAATAGGTCGAAGGCTTAGATGGTTAGAGAATATTACTGGCTATATGTGAAGTTTACATGTTGTACACATATGTAAGCTTCGTGCACTCGTCATCTTCGTCCGTTTACCTCATTGGTTAGAACATCTCACTAGTCATCAGAAGGTTACAGTTTGTACACATATGTAACCATCACTCGTCATCTTAGTCCATGTAGCTCAATGGTTAGAACATCCCACTAGTCATCAGAAGGTTACAGGTTGTACACATCTGTAACCTTCACTCATCTTAGTCCATGTAGCTCATTGGTTAGAGCATCTCACTAGTCATCAGAAGGTTACAGGTTGTACATATATATTCTCAAACTCATTAATAATTCATGAATTATCATAGCCAATCCATGAACGTATACCGCATCACATGCATGAGTTTTGATACCCAATGAAAACCTGTAGGAAACTTCCTAGTGAACTGGATCACATTTCTTAATCTACATATTAAAATAAAATCGCTATGGGAGCAAATCGCTAAAGGAATACTCGTTTGAGAAGCTAGATCAAACACTCGTTTGTCGTGTTTCATCAGGGGACTCCAAACACTCGAAAACAATAAAAACCTCGGGCCACGCCCTCGGTTTTCATTTGTTTTCTCGTGTTTGGAACCCCTGATGAAACACTCAAACTCGTGTTTGATCTATTACATCTTCACTCATCATCATAGCCCGTTTAGCTCATTTGTCAGAGCATTTCACTAGCAATCGCCAATCAGAAGGTTATGGGCCGAATCCCCCTGAGGGACTCAAATTTTACAAGCGCATACAAGCTTCATGTTGTTCAGCAGAATATCTCACAACTTCTAAAGAATAATTGACCATTAATTAATGTATTTCCTTTGTTGTTTACAGGAAATGACATCCACTGTATTGTTGTTCTTTGTATTCTGTATCACATCAGCATGGATGACCGTTATAAATCTATGTTTGCATACACAGATTGTATTCCTTTGGTAAGTACACATATATAACATTGTGATACCGTCGTCTAACCAGCACTCCAGCCAAAATACAAATGAAGTTCATATAAAAGATCTTACTGACTTTATTTTATTCCCAAAGTTTCAGCATTCCTATCAATTTGGTTAAGAAGGTATGGCTAGTTGAAGTTGAAAATTTGAGGATTTTGACGCCATATTGGTTTTAAAAATATGACGTCATTGAGTGCTTCGTTATCGGCAGTGGAGTTGTTTTGATGGCGATCACATTCATAGTGATAGCTGTTGTGAATGCTCTTTGGAGGAGAGTTAGTCGAAATAAACTATTCAGTTCTGTAATAAGTCATAACAGGAGGCCATGTTGTGTAAACATGCTGTCTTTAATTATGCCACATAATTATCATATATTATGCGGGAAAGTAGAGGAGCTTCTTAGGCATAATACAAGATAGAATCACTAAGTGACGTCATATTTGAGAAACAAATATGGCGTCGAAATTGTATAAACTCTCCAACTTTGGAAATAAACTAAAGTCAGTAAGATCTTTCATATATGAACTACACTTATATTTTGACGGGAGTACCTCTTTGACAAAAATCTCCTATCGATCTTACAATAAATGTCTCCAGAATGTGCAGGACATGGAATGTTTTACTGCTTCACACGCGTGTAAAGCAAATTACTTTAACAAAATTTAAAAGCTACACTCTTTGTTATTATATGGCAGCAGTGGTTCAGTTATACAACCCTGAAGATCCAAGGTCGTGGAAATATATCTGTCCAAGATGTAACTCAACCTGGGGTCTCATCGAAGCGATCCACTATTAATCCACTATCTTATTTATCTTTACATGGTAACCCAACCACGTTAAGGCAAACCTAATAAATAAAATAAAACAGGAACTAATAAATACATCGTTTTCGTTTAGATCATGAAGATGCTTATTGAAAGAAAAGAAGAATGTCTCTCTCTAGAACTTGTCGCCTTGGCCGTCAACCTGGCGGCAAACAAGAGAAATGCTCAACTGATCTGCGAGGGGTCTGGGCTGAGGTTACTCATGAAGCGAGCTTTCAAGTTTAAGGATCCCATGCTCTTGAAAATGGCGCGAAATATCTCCCAACACGAAGGACCAACAAAACAACAGTTTATTGTAGGTTCAAGCTATACAACCTTAAAGTGCCTATAGTATAACGTCAAAAAAATGTATTGTCTTATTTGTAAGAACTTTTAAAATGATAAAGTAACTTCTTTGAAGATTTTTGCTTCTTCCCTTTGTTTTTGAAATATTTTAGTTTGTTTGATATGCAAATGTCAGGAATTTCGTCACACATGCATAATGACTTACCGGAGAAGTTTGTGTATCACTTTCATTCTCAAACGAAATCCTCTAAAATCAAGAAGTTTGGTGTTGTGGGAGAAACACGCGCACATGTTATTCACATTTTAGTGTTTTCATTTCATGAAGGCGAAGATATATAACATTCTGACCATTTAAACGCCATACATCTAATTCGAACAACATTTACACGAAAGAGCAAGCCTCGCGAAGTTATAAATTTTCCATTCAAGCGGAAATCATGTTTGATGTCACCGTTGTCAAAAACATTGAGGTTATAATGTCTCCTTGAATTCAGACGCTGTCGTTTGTTGCCGTCTTCCACTTGATAACAATCTAAACCACAACATTTACTCGAAACGAGCAAGCCTCGCGAAGTTATACATTTTCCATTCAGGCGACACTTTTGCCAATTCGAACTTCACGTTTGTAATATTTCTGAATTGAACGACTTATCTGGCGGTCGAGCGGTCATATTTCAAATCAAACAAACGAACGGGAATACCCTTCTAATATACCCACTGCTCCTGTGTATGTTCCGAGGCAGCATTTCACTTCTGATAAGAACTCCTAGTATAATTTTTATATTGTAGATATATATTGTAGATATAGATTTTTATTTTCGGCATTTTACCTTGCTGGGTGTATACCTGTTGTAATCTCGCCTTGTTGTACATTGATTTAGTTTATTATTATTTTTTATCTATACACTCTGTACAATAAAAGCTAAATAAATAAATAAGTAATATCATATTTGAGATTATAGAGACTTTATAGTTTGATTTGTTTTATTTTCTCTGTCTTTTATATTTTTAGTCTTTCATTGCTGACCTGGCCAATGCTGTAAAAACGTTTTCTGATGAAGAGTTCGTCGTGGAAGCTGTCGGCATTCTTGGAAACCTTGCAGTTCCTGGACTTGACTACGCGCAACTTTTAACGAAATACGATATGTTGTCTTACATCAGAAGCAAGCTACAACCTGGTACTACGATCACATTTTTACCTATCGATATTTTTACGTATTTATAAAGTAGAGCTGCTAAATATTACTCGGTCGAAACCGTTTTGCGATTCGACGATGGCAAGTATTATTTCTCTGACTCCGAATCTGGAGTTATGTCCGCCATTAATCGATCATGTTCCTGAGCAGCGTAAGGAAGTGATGTCACACTCTCAACGCGAAGACTCCACATGGCTAATTCTTCAAGTAAATCCATAATTTTCAAATTCTTCGTCTGAAAGGCTGGACATTTCATCTACTTCTCGAAGAAAACAAGAAAACAAGTAACCTCGACTGAAATTCAGGCGTAGCATTGAGAGTCTGACGTCACAAACAATATTACCTTTTGAAATTGCGGGCTCACTTGGAACACGTTCTTAGTAATAGTGGCCTAAATAATAGTGATCTCAGAGCTCAAAATATATGCTTCAAAATACCATTTATTAGGGGTTTTTTTTTACATCGATGATCACTTTCGACCCTGAAATACAATACTATGCTAAAGAAAATCTAAAAAAATGGGAGGAATTTTCAATGCAATGTATTTAGAGTGTGGGATTGGGTGGCCTGGGCTAGGGTACAGTGCAGTACAAATGACCAAAATTGCATGATTGTCCTTGTTTAGGTGCTGCTGAAGATGATCTCGTTTTAGAAGTTATAATCCTGATTGGAACAGTTTGCTCTGATGATTCCTGTGCTGCACTACTGGCTCAAGAAGGAATGCCTCAAATTCTCATTGACCTCTTAAATGGTTAGTGAATATACAGATTTATACAATAACCTGTTTTCTATGCGCATTCTCATTGGTTGTTGGCCATGCTCTATTAGAGGACAGATGCACGGATCACGCCAGATCACGTCAGCCGACTGCTTTTATCTTTTTTTCATGCCCCAGAAATTGCCAAAGAGCTAACAAGCCTTTTGAATGGTTTATTTTCAATTTTTATTGTATAAAACAAATAGATTCCATTTACATGACAACGGCAAAATGGAATCTATTTGTTAAATAGATGAAGAGGGAGTGCCATTATTAAGAGAGATGTGTCTGAATTTACCCAACCCGCCTGTGAATGGCCGTGAGCTGGTAGAGCGCTGAACGTGTTATCCAGAGACCGTGGGTTCAAATCCTACCGAGGTCAATTAAATTTTTTACAAACTCAGTTGGATGAATCCAGGCACATAGCTCTTAATGCTTGTATAGACTTGCTTTGAAAGCTGCTTTTTTCAGTCATTGCATTCTTTGTCAATTTTCTTTCGTTTTTTAGCCAAACAAGAAGATGATGAGGTGGTGTTACAGATTGTTTACGTTTTTTATCAAATGGTTTTCCATAAAGCCACACGAGAAGTCATCGTAAAACAAACACGTATCCTTTAGCCTCTATAGCTGCTTTAATTTGACACGATCGTTTGACACGAGAACTCTACACCTGAACACGACTTGAACACAAGTGGCAAACATGAAAGCAAGAAATGAGCACTAAAATGAACGCAATTGCGAGCACGAACACGAAGACGAACATAATAATAATAATAATAATAATAATAGTAATAATAATTACAGTTCATGGCATTGCTACGCATTTTGCAAACCTCAATGCGTTTACAAGGTGAAATTACAATAAGTAATTAAACAAACTGCAGATGTTGTGGTCTAGTGGTTACCACACATGTCTATGAGCTGGGAGACACAGGTTCAAATCCTGGGTCGGACCTCCACTCAAGGTCTTAAAAATAATTGAGGAGAAAGTGCTGCCTTTGCAATAATCAGCAAATGGTAAGACTTTCAGGTCTTCTCGGATAACGACCTAAAATCGTAGGCCCTCGGAACCCCTATAATTGGGCTTTTAGCCTGTTGGGTTATTCCGTTCACCTAAGAGTGATAAATCTAATAAACTAAACTAAACTAAAAATTATTCCGTACCACATGAATTAAAAAAATAAGTCTTTAAACAGGATTTAAATTTGATAACTCATGACAATATTATATATTCTAATATTATATAAACGTTTCCTGGAGTAGCATTGGTCTCACGAAGGAGCAGAGGTTTCGATTTTTAGGATAGCCAGAGTAGCCAAGACATTGCAGCTAGGATTAGAAACCGTCCAATTGCCGTCGCACATTTGTTGAACATGTTGTTGAACTTCGAAACCATGTTTTGGAGATTTATTCCGTTTCATTTGTTTTGGAAATTTATTCTGTTTCATTAATTAACATAGACATGGACACGCCATGCAACACCGTCATCGAACGACTACACAGACAGCGACACAGACAATGCACCAACATGTTAGTGTTAAACACGATGTAATAGTTCTCCCCAATTCAGTATCTTTCTTAAACAATTATTCAGAGGCACCAGCTTATCTGATCGACTTGATGCACGACAAGAATTCTGAAATACGAAAAATTTGCGATCAAACTCTTGATATAATCATGGTGCGTCAAAATTCTCATTTCTTGTTGTTTGTTATCTCTAGGGAAACTAATTTCCATGTTTCTACAGTTACTAAAAACACGGCTCACTACCATTGTGGAAGTTTGAGCACTCTCGCCCCACGCGCACTTCACGCGATCTGGATGTTCTGATCGGCGATGCTGTCCCACAAGCGGTTGTCAATGACGATCGCAAGTGTACAAGTATCCAGCCAGACTCATCCAGATTGTTCCAAGCTACACTGATGAGCTGTATGATTATATTAAAGTATTAAATCAATGTATATATATATATATATATATATATATATATATATATATATATGCATGTGTATATGTATGCATGTGTATGTATGTGTATATATATGTATGTGTATATACACATATATATATATATATATATGCTGTACTTCTATCCTATTTTCCCCGATTATTTCTCGCAGGAGTTTGACCAAGAATGGGCGAAGAAGATTCAAACGGAAAAGTTCCGTTGGCACAATTCCCAGTGGCTAGAGATGATCGAAGGTGACCATGATCAAGAAGACGACGAAGACGAACTCCTGGTGTACGGTGACGCGCCGACGTTCATCGACAATGGCGATATATTAGATCGTCCGGGATTATTCTACGGCCAGCACGTTTACGGCGACATTGGAAACCGCGAGGGAGCGAGTACACCCGAGCTCATGATGGGTAGTCCTGGGCCTGAGTCTGGTTATCCCATTTATGAGGAGGACGTCACGCCGCAGGGATACCCTGCTGGCATGGGTGGTTACCCAAGCCCCGTTCAATCATACGCGGATGGCGGCATGATCGACAGAGATGACTGGGACCAAATGCTAGACAACAGGCCGTCGAGTCGCTATGGACAGCGGCCTGGTAGTCGTCATGGTCACTCAAATGGGATGGAGTTTGATGGTCGCGCCGTGTCGCGGCATAGTTTCGACCAGGAGTTTGGCTATAGATAATAGAGAGATGTCGTCATTTGAAATACGTGACTTTGAAGTGATATGGTGGCAGCTTCGCTTTTATGATCTTGTGGAAAGATATATGGCAAGTGGAAAGATACATCACGCTCGTAAGTGTGATTTCGTCATAGCAATCAATAGACAATTCAAGCGAAGTTGGCAATGAGATCGAATGCGCGCGTTCTCGATTTTAGGCCGTGGAGCAACTTCGCACTGCGCGCAGTGGAGCAACTTCGGCAAGTGTCTGTTTGAAATCGACTGCCAAGTTGGTTTACTATTGGCGTTTCTTCTTAATCCGCGCTAGACAGGTTGTCACTCATGCTCTCGACGCCTTTGTTTACATTCACGTTCTGCATGTAGTCACTGTACTACTTCCGTATAGCAATAATCATATGAAACTATAATCGGCTGATTTCACCTCCTCATGTGATATACCTGTAATCGTAGCAATCAAATGGTCCAATTTGGTCCAAATCGCGACCAAATGGTCCAATTCTCTCATGAGTAAATCCACTAAATCGCATTCACCATGGTCCGGTTGTGTAAAAAGTAGTTTAGCGTTAACTATACACCTGTATTCTTAACTACGGTTGATCGTAACTATGATTTAACGGCTGGTTAAATTGTAGTAAAGAGTTTTATACAATCAGCCCCATGAAAATAAATTGGCTTAATCAGAGTGTTGTAAACGTAACCTTTGCCCACGTTTACACTAGTACGCGGTGACGACAATGCTTCGGATGGAATAAAATTTAGCGTTACGCGAATATCGCTGCACGTGTTTACACTAATACGCACAAGGCGTATTTCTGTTAGCATTTACCCTATTGAAAGGGTAATAACTATTGCGCACAGCGCAATAATGCGCGCAGTAATTTGCACCGAAGACAGCTTTCTAACATTCTGGCGCTATCTGTGCTCGTGTATAGGATTATATTGAAAGGACCTTGATACGGTAAACTACTCAACGGATAGTCAGTGCTTTCGCTTAGTTCCGAAGTAGGTGGTCTTCGTAATGAAGTACTCGTCAGTGTCAGACATGGGGGCGCCGAAAGAACATTGTGATTCATGGAGGGCCAGCGGGTGTGGTCTATACTACTTATGCAAAGTGTGAATCTTAGGAATACAATTTTCAGCATTTAGAGAAATAATTAGTAGCACTAATTCAATTATATTATCAACGAGCTGTCCCCTAGCATTCACTGTATGAATTACACTAATGATGGAATTTTAGCAGCTTTTCATAAAAATAAACGTGCACGATTTTGCTAGGACATCGGGAAAATATAGCTGGCGATTTGCTATACAGTAGACGGGTCTTAGAGAAGGCCTTGATAGTGATTATACCAATACAACACAACAATACAATATAATACAATGCAATGCAATGCAATGCAATACAATACAACAAACCTTTACACTTCAAGCATGTGCTGCAGCATTCACAGTCACATTCGTTAAAATTTATTTTTCTTATTTTGGATTTTAAAATATTGAGAGCCAACGATTCTTATTTCACCAGTTAGTGCGTTCCAAATCTTGGCACCATAGTACTGTACTTACGTATATTCATGGACGACGTTTCGGACGATGTGTCCTTCTCTGACCTGAAGAAGGACACATTGTCCGAAATGTCGCCATTAATATACGTAAATAACGTGTTTATTTTTTTCGAGCAAAGTAAAAAAAATTGCAATTTTTTGGCGCGAAAAGTTGCGAGAGGTCCGTATTGGTGTGATACGGACCTCGTACTCAGCCAATCAAAAGGCTCTATTTTAGTTACGTACCTGAGTTACGGACCTCAAAAAGTACTCTTACTTAAGTATTTTTCAACACATTGAAGTTCTCTTATTTCTCCTTTTCATATTATATCCAGTTCTTTTGAGAACTTAGCAACTTTCATATTTATTCTTCTTACCATAGTACTGGAAACTATTTAGCGGTGATTGCCTTTCTTTTCTTTCTGACACTTGACACAAGTTTGCAATTTATACTAATAACGTTCTCCACAACTGTTGCATACATATCAGAATAATTAAATTATTAAATGTTATTTTATGTAGAACTAGATGATCTATAATACTTGACAAATTTTTATCATTTATTTATATTTTACATTTATCATTTATTAGTGCAGTGTAACTTTGTAAATATTAAATAAAAGCTCCTAAGAATTATTGTAGTTCCTCATTGTTAATGTGTCTGTACAATTACCGAAATGTTTATATTGAGATTTTGATTTTTGAAAATCAATCTGCTGTAATTATTTTCTTGTGTTGTAGTGCTTCCTGTTATCTACTCTATACCTAATTGTAAATACAATCTTACTGGTGTACTACATTTCTGAAATTAAAGTTCCCATTTTCAGTGTTCTTGATTTTGTCAAATGACCCATGAGATGATATGGCTCAAAGAAAAGATTCAGTATTAGAGGTTGACGGAGTGGCAGGAGTGCGATAGGTTTTGTGTTCAACCTCTGAAAGAGGTGGGGGCTACTTCCACAACATGCTTCTGCCTAGAGTCCGTCCCATATCATCACACGTCTATTCAAAACATTTTGTTAAAAAACGTATGTAGAGCAGTCATTTATAAAACCGTTTCTGCGAGATTGAGTTTGCATCAATGTGAGTGACTAGTTTGTTTTGTTTTCATTGAATAGATTGTAAGAAATAATAAACAACAGTATAAATAAATAAGTTCGCAGATTTATTCTGCATCAAATGACGTTATATGACAAAAAAACATTTTTCTTTGCATGTCTAACCTGTAAATACAAACTATTATGCCATTGGAAACAAATAAATATTTTAGAGTTAATTTTATTTCTCAAAAATACAACATGTCATTATTTTATTACCATTGTAGATTTTTTCTGTAAATAGTTTCTTATATTGCTTTCATTGGATCTTGCATTTTAATCTCAAAATTATACCATTAACTTTTCATTAACTAGTTTGTTTAGTTATACACTACTTTTTATATACTACCTTTTATATTCTGAACTACTTATGTACTTTAATAATACTTTCATCTTTGTAGATATAATAATTTTCTTCTTTCTTTATATATTATATTTTTATAGATTTATATGTTTGTAGTACACTATACATTTAAACTTGTAAATTTTTTGAACTGATTAAATGTAAATATATTAGTAGGCCCCTAGCCCAACAAAAAAATTGTTAAACTTAATATATAGTATCTACAATTTTTACTAATGAAGGCCATCTGGCGGAATACCAATGTAATAGATGTTTATACCTTTGCTAAATAAAGTTCATTATTATTATTATCATTATCAGTAACGTTTTGGGGCCCCTTGCACCTTGACTTATTTTCGAAAGCCCCAAAAAAACATACAGTTCAAAATTGTGACCCCTCAAAATCACCAGCCCTCCTCTAGATAAATTACGATCGTTCCCTTTTTCGTTTGCGAAATTATTTTAAAGGAAACGAACATAAATTAGTTTTACACCTCATAGAGACAAACTAATTGTAATACTAGGAGTAATACTATCGCAAGGGAAATGCTTCCCGGAGGCGTTTTTCGAGAAAACAATAAAACATGGAGTTTAACTTATTTTAACTTAACTTATTCAGCGTATAGTCAGCGTAGTCATACAGTAAGCGCGCGTCTTACTTGATTGTCTTGGATTAAGATCTATAAGATCATATAGTAAGCTATATGTCTTACTCACTGTTTCACCCCCCCCAACATTTTTGAAATTGAGATATTCGGAAAATCGAATTACTCGTTCGGAAAACTACGGCAACGTAGGTTAAGCGAGATTTCAGTCAGTGAACAGCAAAAAACTCATGTTAAGTTTATAGAACTTACAAAATAATATTCACAAGGATAACAAATCTATTTTTGTCGATTTACTGCATACGTACATCAGATAGATGACACCTAAAATTTATCATTTCCGGATTTTAAACAGCCTTCACAAAACCACGAATTATGATACCGTACCGTAGAATTAAATTGTTTATATTTCGCCTCTTTTTTATTGTTGAAAACTAAATTCCTACATCTGTAAACTGTCCAAGGAAATCTCTTAAAACTGCTCTCAGAATGCGGGAAATGCAATTTCCGAGACCCTAGAATTAAAAATTTCCCGGGGGAGCATCCCCCGGGACCCCCCTAGATTGACGCGCCTTACGGCGCGTCGCGTGCCTCCTCATATTCGGAAAAATAATTTGAGATTCGGAAATTTGGGACTTACACCCCCCCAACTTTCACATACTAGCTACGGCCCTGCTTACTCAGAGCACTTCTCGAATATCTGGCCATGGTGTTGTTTGTGGGATATTATTTTCAAGCTATACGAATATAAAAGAATCTTCGATCGGTGCTCTGGAAGTTTTTTTTAAAATATTAATCTTTCCGGAAAGGTTTTTATCAATCACTTGAGTAATATAAACTTAATTACTAGAAATGAGCAATTTCAATAATTGATTAATGAGTGCTTCCGGTGTAATTCATCATGTTTTGTGATGGGCTTAATCAAAGAAACAAGGACCACTTGCCAAAACGTTTAAAACAAGGCATTATGTCTCCCAAAGCTAAATTAGCCTTGTTTCTCAAAGCTAAGACTTTGTTTCCCAAAGATAAGATTTTCTTTCCTAAATCTAAGACTGCGAATGGTTTACATTACCGAATATAATTTATAAACATGTCATCAAATTAGCCTCCTCCACAGGCTACTCTGTGGCTTCTTTTCTCTGAGTCAAATAGCTTCCAAGGCTGTGCGAGCAATGTTTGGTCTGGGATTTCAGGGAAGTATAGGGATTGTGAAGGGATTGATTGACGAAGAGGCTCGGCCAAAATGGCCAAAACAGCGTTGGAAGCTATTTGACTCGGGGGAAAATAAATTACTCTCCTCGGTTCACATGCTCTCACGTGACTCATGTAATGACCAATGAGAATTTATCGGTTGCGTATATTTTCTCGCCGTATACATAAAAAAATGGCGCGAACCTCTACGCATCAGCTGCTGGGTCGCGATGATTCATGCGCGGCGGCATATTAACATGGCGCGTAATTGTAAAATATTCGGCATTCTTTTGCGCAAATTGCTTTTGGGGATCCAGCACGGATTCCACCTGTGTTCACCATTCAAGAAAGAAAACAGAGATGCCAGCACCCCGACAGGTTGATCACATGTGTACGCATGGGTAGTGTAAGCACATAGTGCTACCGACTGAGGCTCTATCGCGGCATACAGGCGACTGTAGCGATATGGCTACACCCAACAATTTGCGCAGTCGTGTGGGACGAGATTTAACGTGTCATCTGTGCCACCAACATTACAAAAACCCAAAACTTCTGCCGTGTTTACACACCTTCTGCCAGGAATGCTTAGAGAAATCGAACGAGGAAGCCGCAAACAAGACGTACGTTCTATGCCCGTCGTGTCACACCCGGGTGAACCTCGGTGGAGATGCCGACGTCCAAGGTATTGCCGGCTTACAGTCCAATTTTCTGGTCAAGAACATGCTGGATATGTTGGCTGTGAACCTGAAAGAGGCCATTCCTTGCGGAAACTGCGAAGACCAGAGCCGAGTGACAGTGCGGTGCGCTGAATGCGCGGAGTTTCTTTGTCAACTGTGCGCGGACGGTCACCGTAGAGTGCGTTTCACGCGCAATCATTCCTTGATGACCTTGGAGGAATGCGAAGCGCAGGGAAAGATCCACAGTACTGCGTACTGTCCGAAACACGAAGACGGCATCTTGAAGTTGTTCTGCGAGACCTGCCAAGTTCCCATGTGCCGCGATTGTACAATAATCAATCATCCGATTACACTTCACGAGTATCGCTACGTAGCGGACGCTTTCGAGACGTGTAAGGACGTTCTCAGCACGCTTGCCACCGAGGTCAACACGCAAATACCAAACATAGTCGAAGCCGTGGGGAATCTCAATGACATCTCGAAACAGCTCGATGTTAACAAGGAGACCGTTTCGCAGGAAATTCATCGGCATATCGAGCAGTACGTGACCGCGTTGAGACAGCGCGAGAAGGAACTGATGGTCGAGATGGAACGCATTTACAGTCGAAAAAGACAAGTGCTGTCTCTGCAAAAGGAAAAGCTAGAAACAGATTTGAGCAAATTAAAAATTGCTACCGAGTTCACGAATAAGGTAAGTTCTCGAATTTGTTGTCATTACACCTTATGATGATCGAATGTTTTTTCTTAGGAAACTGATTCACACTGCTTGATTTTTCATTAATTGAGTTGAAGTGTCCTCAAAAACTCACATGCCCCGCTTGTCAGTGATGTTTCTATCCATTGTCTATTATGATTGAACCAGCGGTACATTCAAAGTGGGTGCCAATTAACCCCTGCTTTGGAACTTATGTACACTACATGCGTTCTATAATTGACTAAGAGGAGTGCGCAATTATTGTACAAATGGTTTTCCAAAATGGCGGAAATAGGCTTTTCAAACACAACTGAACGCGCAAAATAATAGCATTTATTTATACACGAAATAGGGACCGACAGAACAGCTGATGTGGTCGTGTCCATACAGGCTAAAAACTAAAATATCCTAACTATAATTATTACATTTAAATATGATATTAACACATTTTTTTAGAACTTAAAAAAATAATAAATATATGCCAGTCTTTAACTGGTTGAATTTTTAAAATGTTGCCTAATTTAAACGGATTTTGCTTAATAAATAGTCCGGGCTGAGACTACTTAAAAAGGGCTAACCTCGTGTTCCATTTCATGGCAAGGTTTTATATGTATCTTTTTTGTAATTGTCATGAATAAATCTATGGTATATTATGTATCGTATTGATTATTCCTTGAATGTTTTCATGGTGACAATAGTTATAGTAACATCATTTTTATTATTTATTACTGAATTAACTTTCGAATTGTTGACTTAGGTCTTCTTCAAAGCAAATACCAATATCCTTTTGGCTCACGTCATATAAACAATATAGTTAACCAACTAAAATCACGTAAGATTACAATGGCTAGGAGTTCTTATCAGAAGTGAAATGCTGCCTCGGGACTGCATACACAGGAGCAGTGGGATGCCAGCAGAATAATGCTAGAAATTTTCTATAGCATAGAGGATCAAATAAATAGAATGCAGAATCTAAACCACGTATCAAGGCGATTAAGGTTATCAAGATTGTTAAATCGTAGATTTTTCACAATTTCGATAGATTATCTAATTCTATGGGCGAAGTAATGCTTGTCGCTGGATAGAAGTGAAGACTTATCACACAGGCCTCACTTGCATGGAATACGATACACAGCCCTGGCAACAGGACTGGATGTAGGCCGCATTTGCTCTGAAGAAGACCTGAGTCAACAGGTCGAAATCTCAGCAATAAATGGTGTTCCCACGTGGTGTCCCCAAAAATAAAACGTTACTATGTATTGACAGTTTAGGCAAAGTGAGTATTAATCGTAAAACATAATTTAAACTTGCATTGATCCTTCAACACATGCATGTGCACAGCAATGGAACAATCGTTGTGAAACGTCTGTACTCACTATGGGGTCACTATAATATCCATTATTTTCGGTTCCAGAGCTTGCGGCTAAACAACACAATCAACCCTGCAAGTACAACTCAATAATAGCCACTATTATATATTAAGAACATCATAATAGAGACCATTAATTTTAGAGACATGTTTTGCTACGGAACATGCCATATTTTATGTAGTATTTAAAACACGAGAAGGAGCGTTTTATCATATTTAAAATGCGAGCGCGTAGCGCGAGCATTTTAGATATGATAAAACGCGAGTTCGAGTGTTTTAAATAGCTTCAAAAACAATTGATTGTAATCACTAGGGAGTGTACTGGTTTTTATTTTCTATTAGAGGTAAATTGGGTTGATGTATGAAATGCAAATTAGCAGGAATTTTATATAAAGTTCGTAAAGACTTTATATAATTTTCATGCTGATTAGTATTCATGAATTTTATCAGGTATAAAAGCCTTGCGCGTGACTAAATACGGAAATGTGATTGGACAATTTGGTTAATGAATATTAATGAGTTTTTGAAGTAATGTTTAAAACACTCGCAGCAGTGTTTTATCAGATATAAACGGCTTAAAAACGACCAGCATTTGGTAAGTTCGTTGGCGTAGTAATTTTGAAAAATAACGTTGTCTAAGCCAAGAAAATCAAAGCTAAAGTTTATGTAAATTAGGATGAATCTTTATCACATATAAAGATACGACACGGTGGTGATTTTCCTTTGTGTTTTCTTCATGCATTATTAATGAGTTTTCGAAATATATTAAGAACATCATAATATTAGAGACATGTTTTGCTATGGAACATGCCATATTATATTTATATATATATATTTTTTGGGAAAAAAATATTGTTGCAGTCCTGTTGCAGCCTTGATTGATATAATACATTGATCATATATTATTGATCAGTCATCATTAACAAAGACTCGTTGTATTTTTGTTTAGATATTGATCTACGGTAGTCCTTTGGAGGTATTGCGAATTAAGAAACAGCTCTCTGCTCATCTTAACAACCTTAAAGGCAAGAAACTGGAAGGTCTACCAATTTCACCCCAGGAAACAGAACAAATAGAATTTCAACTAAGTCACGAGGTCTCACAGAGACTGACAATCATCCCTGAATTTGGTAAAATCGTCAGTGGACCGTTCTGTTGTTCGAACGCCACCATAGTCGAAGGTGATGGCCTGAAGAAAGCAATTGCTGGTCAACCAACAACGTTTACTATCAAGAAAAACCCATTTTACATCGACGAAGAAGAGCAAGATGATGGCGGTATCATGAAAGTGAAATGCAGTGACGCGGACAGTATCAGTGGTGTCGACATCACAGAGGAAGAGAATGGGATCTATAGGGTTACTTATGTACCAAACACACCAGGTATTACAGAACCTCTAGGAAGCATGGTTAAAGTGCCCCTAACCTTTATTGTCTTATTTGGAAGAACTTTTAAAATGATAAAGTAACTTCTTTTGAAGATTTTCACTTCTTCGCTTTCTTTGTGAGATATATCAGTTTGTTTGATATGCAAATATCTGGAATTTCGTCACACATGCATAATGAGTCATCAGAGAATGTTATATATCTTTGCGTTCATGAAATAAAAACACTAAAGTGTGAATAACACGTGTGTGCGTTTCTCCCACAGCACCAAACTTCTTGATTTTAGAGGATTTCGTTCGAGAATGAAAGAGATATACACATTTCTCCAACAAGTCATTATGCATGTGTGACGAAATTCCAGACATTTGCATATCAAACAAACTGATATATCTCAAAAAGAAAGCAAAGAAACGAAAATCTTCAAAAGAAGTTACTTTATCATTTTAAAAGTTCTTCCAAACAAGACAATAAAATATTTTGAACGAACAATGTTATTTGATTATTTTTTTAGAAAAATCAAAGTACAATACCAACTAAGTACACTCACTTTATATCAAAGCAAAGTAATAAATTTAGCGCTGCAAACTTTGACGGTTCTTTCACAATGGAAACAACCATTATTACTATACAATACTCACACAATCTCGATTGTGATTGGCTAAAAAAACCTACAGATAATTCTTATGTCTTGCCACCTATAAAATATCAAAAATTGTCTGTAGGTGACGTAATGGTCTTTACGTGGCTCTTCCTAAACTCTCTAAAGGCTTCTACATTTATAATTGTATAATAAAACAATTATTGGATTTGGCATACACATGATATCAAGAATTATCCAGACCTCTGTCAATGTTATCCACCTCAGCCAACAGTGACTTCGGTCTGGATAATTCTTGACAGTATCACGCTCAGCCTCATCCAATGATTGTTTTATGACGCGGCCACGAAAAACACTCAAGTTTGAGAAAATAAGCAGTCAACATTTGGAAGCATTATTTCACTTACTACCTTCACTTACTCATTATCTCATTACTAAATGGTGCTGTACTTCGATCATATGAAAACAAATGTAACCTAATTTTACTTTTTTGAACTTTAACTTCTCATTCGACGAAATAGCCCTTTAAGCGGTTGCTATTAATAGCTCAAAATGTGCACAAACAAACAAACCAATGCAAATTAGCTATTTTCTTTTGTTATGGCCGCAATACAAACATGGGTACTACCACAGAGGGTGGTACTACGTCATCTCTACAAAGTGCTATTGTGCATAAATGCCAGTATTGTTCACTTTAATCACACCAGGTACCGTGTGCTTGGCAGTGTTCCTCAAAGATGATCACATCAATGGCAGTCCCTTTGTCGTATCCGTGTACAAAGAAATGAAATACGACGGAGCTGAAAGCAAGAAATACATCCTTGGTCTGGCTGCCGACGGTCCTGGACAGTTCGGGTGTCCCTATGGTGTCACTGTCTCTCCTTGCACTGGTGATGTCTGGGTGACAGACAGTGGAAACGACGAAGAGCAAGTGCAAGTGTTCGGAAGGAACAAGGAGTTTCGTTTCGGATTTGGAAGGCTCGGAAGCGGGAAGGGTGAATTCAATGATCCTGCTGATATCGCTTTCTTTGGCGATGACAAAATAGCTGTGGTGGACCGAGGGAACCATAGAGTGCAGATTTTCACTGTTGAAGGTAGTCACAGATATTCATAGCTGTTGAATACAGTCAGTCTTGTCAAATTAGGAACAAGTTCGCACTCATGTTAGTTGAATTTGGTATTTGATACTTGTAGATTGTTTTATGACTTCCAAATTACACTTAGTTCAGTACTGCTAAACTGGATCGATTGCAATGTCTGTATTGAAGATGTGTGAAGTTGATCGTCCAGGTTGTTGTAATCTTGAGAAAGACTATTGTTTGTGACTGACGTTTCGACGGCCTCAGCGGCAGTCATCTTCAGAGTCAAGTCAATCTTAAACGCTATCCCGATAATAAAAGGAATTTTTCTAGAAGACCTTCGTCACCAGTCGTTGCTAAGTCATAACCACCACACTGTTCGTATCCCCGACGGCTTAACCTAATCAGTTACTATTTAAAATTAAGTTAAACTTTTACGCCAATTACAATAAACCTGACACGGAATCCTTTCCAAAAGGATTTTTAGTTTTTATGTGAGAAACGTCAGTCACCAACAATAGTCTTTCGCAAGACTACAACAACCTGGACGATCAACTTTTCACTTCTAATAATGATACTCTTAATGATACACTTCTAATGATATGCTCCGAGCACAAAGTATACGCGGTAGCTTTCGCAAACAACTGAAACGTTTTTAAAATTTGCGAAAAAATTGAGGGAATTTGAGGAATTTAAAAAAGCCATATTAACCTCGTTTGGTCGGTCTTTAAGGCAAAAATTATCCTGCCCTTTGTCTTTTCGCACAGACCTCGCTCATTGAAAGACCGCGCCGCGCATTTGGAATTCGTAGACGGTCGGTAGCATTTTTGATGGTCGGTAGCATTTTTGATGGTCGGTAGCATCTTTGATGGTCGGTAGCATTTTTCATGGTCGGTAGCGCATTGTTGATGGTCTGTAGCGCATTTTTGATGGTCGGTAGCGCATTTTTGATGGTCGCATCTTAGGACTTTTTTAGCGCGACTATTTTTTTGATAATATTCTAAACCAAACCCTAAAACTAACCTAACCTTAATCCTAACTCTATTAAAAAGAAAAAAGTAAAGTAAAAAAAAAATGGAAAAAATCATACTCACCCAACACTCGAACCCCGACCTCACAAGTAAAAATCAATCAATGATACAGACCACTCAGCTATGCAAGCGAACTTGAAATATTCGGTTGATAATCAATATAACAATGTAATCCCATTGTAAGTAAACCATATACATGCTAAAAAGATGCGATGCTACCGACCGTCTACGCGGATTCCAAATTAGCGGGGCCGCGGGCAGTGTATTAGTGTTTAATCATAAAAGGCGTTAACTTCATTGTTCTCATCCTCTGATCTTATCATTATCATCAGGTGCATTCGTCTCAACGTTCGGAAGCAAAGGCAATGGCGTAGGACAACTGTCTTTCCCGACTGGCATAGCAGCCAGTTGCAATGGTACCATTGCTGTTTGCGATAATGGCAACAAAAGAATCCAATTGTTCAAAGAAAACGGTCTTCACATCAAGACACTCGAAGACAAGAGCTTAGGAGAAACAAAATTCAGTAGTCCTTGGAATGCAGCGATGAATTCAAAAAACGAGCTTATCGTCACAGACAGCATCAATCACTGCATAGTGGTGTTCGACGTGGACGGTGAACTATTACAGAAGTTTGGTAGCCATGGTGAGGGTTGTGGTGAGTTTAACACACCTACGGGTGTGGCCATTGATGGTCATAATAACATACTCGTGGTGGACAGAGATAACAATCGTATCCAAGTCTTCTCAACCACCGGAACCTACATTGGTGAGATAACCAATCTCGGGATTGATGGGGCAGAGTTTTCCCATCCCGGAGGGATATGTGTCAGCACATATGGGTCAGTGGTGGTTGCTGATTGTCTTAACAAGTGCATCGAGGTTTTTCAATTCTAGAATCTACCTGGGAAGTAATGTGAAAAAAATATGAAAAGGAGAAATAGGAGAAATTCAATGTGTCGAAAAATACTTCTCGAAAAATACTTAAGTTACTTACGTATACCTGTCCTGAAGGACACATCGTTCGAAACGTCGTCCATTAATATACATAAGTACTCTTACTTAAGTATTTTTCGACACATTGAAGTTCTCTTATTTCTCCTTTTCATATTATATCCAGTTCTTTTGAGAACTTAGCAGCTTTCATATTTATTCTTAGTAATAGTTCAAACACGCGTTTTTCCTCACGCGATCAAAACATCGAGAAGTTGAAATTGAAAAAACGAGGCGAAGCTACGTTTTTAAAGATCTTCGAGGTGTTTTGAAATCGGAGCAATGTTTGAACTTTCTTCTCAAACGAACCTGTGTATTTTGAGAGAAAATAGATAGGAAAGTTGGCGAAATTTACGTCACCGTGCTGATTTGCTTTGTTTTTCGTTAAAAATGTAGACTCATGTACGCATTGCGTAGCTATTTTTTATTCTCTTAATTTAATGAACTCGCTTTGTAAATAGTTTTGCCTTACCATCTCAGTCCACACATGTACGCTTTACGTACCTGTTTTTTAAATGATACCCGACCGGACGTCATAGGTCACATAGACTATCGGCAGTAAAATATAGCATTATCGTAAGCCTTATAGGTTAGTATTAGATTTAGGGTTAGGGTAAGGTTTGGGGTTAGGACTATTTTTGAATTTGGTATTAAAGAAATACCTAATGGTTTCTGTGTTTGGATACCGGGAAGTTGCGAGACTCAAGAAAAGCGTAAAAAAAACACGAGCCGTTAGGCGACTGTTTTTTACCTTTTCGAAAGTCAAGCAACTTCCCAAGTGTTTGGATCACAGACCAATTAGAGTCTGCGTAGCATATATGCGTGTTATTTTATAAACTTATACGAAACCATAGTCAATCGAGATATGGTCTGGAAACTCGGCAAACTTCAAAGCGACTATAATGAGCTACGTTTTGATGTTGAACCGTACCTTACACCGTGCACATCCTTTGTTTTAGGTTTATTAATATTTAAACAACACGGTTGAACGATTAAACCCAAACGATTCTATTGGATGATTGCTTCATTACACTAAAATACAATAGGTTCAGTGACCGTGCACCGTGCACAAAATTGCATAAAGGCGAACAAAAAGATAGAATAAAAAGATAGAACAAAGACTTTAGCTGAGTTTCCAGACCATCACTCGATTGACTATGATGAAACGTCTGCCAGAAGTAGGGTTAGTGTTTCTTTATTAGAGTTTTTATTTGGGATTTAATATGGTTGGGGTTTTGTTCCTGTAATTTAAAGCTTCTGAATTGTGAAAAAATAACGCTGATGTGTCTAGTATATGACGTAGTCAATGTGTTCATTACCTCTTTGATATAATGTCCGACTTGATGTGTGTGTATATTTCAAAAATTATTTTCATTGGAGAAAGGAGATTAATGGGATCAGTATAATAGTGTATTAAAATTAGTATTTATCTCATCTCATGTCACACAAAATTGTACCAAACAAACTGAGCTTTTTTCCATTGTGGATATAATCTAAAACTGAATCCACCGTAGCAAAAAAAGAGGGGGGATTGGGGCAGAGGAAACGGAAACCCCCCCCCCCCCCCCCAAGAGCTTGTTGGGCTGAACCCTTTACTCCCCAATATCAACATATAAATTCTCCTTGATAGTCTCCAAACATTTCTTACAGTACTAGTTGGCAGAAGTTGTTTTAAAAACATACGAGTTTATATTTGTTGATCATTTCCTTTATTCTCATTACCTCTATGCTTGGTTAACCATTGATATTATTAGGAGAAGATAGATGCTGATCACTACTAAGATTGTTTCTGTCATTTTGTCCGAACATTATACTCAATTTTTTGTGAAAGTAAAATATTTTTGTGTTGAATGAACTGCGTTTAGATTTTGTATTGTACAACATTACGCTATTTTTTTAGACATTACGCTAATTTTGGAGACATTACGCTAATTTTGGAGACATTACATTAACTTTGGAGACATTACATTAACTTTGAAGACATTACGCTAACTTTGGAGACATTACGCTAACTTTGAAGACATTACATTAACTTTGAAGACATTACGCTAACTTTGGAGACATAATGCTAACTTTGGAGACATTACGTTAACTTTGGAGACATAATGCTAACTTTGGAGACATTACGCTAACTTTGGAGACATAATGCTAACTTTGGAGACATAATGCTAACTTTGGAGACATAATGCTAACTTTGGAGACATTACGTTAACTTTGGAGACATAATGCTAACTTTGGAGACATAATGCTAACTTTGGAGACATAATGCTAACTTTGGAGACATAATGCTAACTTTGGAGACATAATGCTAACTTTGGAACATCGAGATAAGTTAGGATACGTTACGCTATTAAAGTTGTATCGTGACAGGTACAATTTTTTGTGTGTCCGTTACAAATTTATTTGTGCTTGGTCATTCTACCCTTTATGCGCCTGTCAGCACCTAACTTCTCCTAATAATGGTAAATATGAGAATAAAGGAAATGATCACCAAAAATTAACCTAACAATACATGGACGATTGTCAAGCTCAAATCAAAAAATGTTTCCGAGTTCAGGAAAGGAATCGAACAGTACCTGTAAAAACTGACATGTTTTAAAAACACCTCCCAACTATAGTACTAGGGTTTAAATGGTTCATGATAAAATATACATACAGGATTCGCCATCATTTTTGCTACTAATGGCCGTTTTATCAGTTATTTTACATTTGTATCATAATTACTTAAAAAATAACAAAGTATTAGCTGGAATTTTGTAACACAAATTAAAACGTATATTCAAAAATTATTACAGCAATGATTTCTTAATGTCATAATATTTTCTACAAAGCTTGTAGAGCTGTTACATATAGAAATTCTCATTGTAGAACTCCACAATATAATTTTATATTGTCCTGTGATGCTAAACAGTACTCTGATAGCAATCAAATTACTACACAATACATGTACTGTACATAATTTTTTTTTTTTCGGTCCGTATCCTACCAAATCCTGCTTTCTGATTGGCTAACGAGCGGTCCATATGAGCCCATACGCACCGCTCGTATGGGACCGCTCAACATAATTTCAGTTTAAATGCATTTTATAAGCCGTAAAAAAATTCTAAAAATATTTGAAAATGAACTGAAACGAGATTGAACCTATAATGAAAGACATATAAGTGTTTTTTTTTATCTGAAAAGGTAAAAGCACAGATTTTCCTTTTTAATTACTCTTAAATAATACACAATGATTGCCTGTACTGTAGAAAATGCATCATCATGTCCTCATAAACTTCAACAAGTTCTTAAATTCTAGCAATAAAGTCAGCTATCTCTCCTTTAAATTCAAAATAGTAAGCCTGGGCGAATGATTTAAAAAGTTTGAATATACTAATCAAATCAAATGAGCTGAATAAAGAATCTGCTACACTGAATGGCAGACTAAATGGGATAAAACCTCGACCATATTCAAGAGTCCATGTGTCAGCTTTCCATTGCATACTACTTGCAAGTCCCCACGTAAGGGTTATTGTATCACCAGGTTGGTGTTGAGTTGTTTGGATTCCTCCTTCCTTCCATTCTTTGATTGAACCCGATAATAAGACAAGGGTAATGTTCGCCCAATGACGTCCTAGCAAGGGGAAAAGACGTTTACTTTTAATACTTAATAAATTGCATAAAACAAGATTCACAATGGTAAAACTTCAAAGATTTGATAGGTTAACTTTACTACGGTTGCTCATGTGGACTCTCATGCTCATGTGGACAGATCGCAAAAACTCAGACGGGTGCGTTTGCATGAGCCAAGCTACAATATACATGTACTATTAATAAATTGCCAATAAAGACTCGAGTATTGAGATACTACCTGTAAATTCTTCATGACACAACCATTTTTGGCATACCGGTACTTAGAACAAAGTTCCTTGTACACTGACAGGTATATACTCACCAGAATGACCTTGTGATTCTATTGCTGTACCAGTAAAAACCAGATACTCTGTTAGAGATGCATGTAATATATTTATAGACCCAATCCAACCACCAGATTTAATCATTATCCATTTTCTGTACTGTTCAGGCATCATGTGTCCTGAGTAGTGTTCCTCTAATTCACTAACGATGTCTTTAAATTGTTGAATATGATTTTCCCTTGCTAAAAATATGAACAACAGTTCCAAGGATAAAAATTACAAAAACAGAATGAAGAACAAGTTGTCATGTTCTTTACTCTTAGTATAAATCTACAATTTTTGCATTAGCCCCTTTTTTGGTCTCCAAACATTTCTCATAGTATCGTACTAGTCGAGAGTTGTTTTAAAAGCATGTCAGTTCATTAATGGTGACCATTTCCATTATTCTTATTACTTCCATGCAGCTTAGTTAACCAATTGATATTATTAAGTCAGGTCAGGTTTGTCCTGCTACTGGTACCATGTAAACCAGTACTACCTGTTTAATGGTCGAGTTGTCGGTGACTAAACCGGCTCCCCCCACCAAGCTTGCCTGGTGAGGAGGGTGTGTGGACACCCAGCGGCGACAAAAATAAGAGCTGTTAAAGGACAGATGAACTCATTAGGAGTCAACGGCCATCCATTCATAGGTTAAGGAAAGTGGACCCTGACAGAAAATGTCACTCCATTGTCAGGATCACTGGCTAGGTGGTGGACCGATACTTGATAGTTGTAAAAGTCGATTTCTTCAGGGGAGGCTGTTGTAAGATAGGAATTCTTCAGGGGGGCTGTTGTAAAATAGGAATTATTCAGGGGGTATGATTTTATACTTCTAATGCACTTGCTTGTAACATTACAATGTATCAAATGTACAGCTTACTAGTAAATGGCTTTAACATCGAATACTGTACCTGCATATCGATTCCCAATTTCGACAATCGTTTTCTGCTCAAATAAGTAAGACTTTGTAGTTAACCAATAATGAATAAATACAATAAAAAGTACAAACAGAATAATATTCTTCACAAAACGCATATTTTTTTTCGGATGAGTCTTTCTCATTTGTTGCAGTTTGAAATTATTGTACGAAGTGTCAGGTGTATTCCGACGAAACACGACGATTTCCGAAGCCGGAATAAATCTGATAATTTGGTATTTTATTCAGAGTTTACGATGGCAGATAGAGAAAGAATTTAGTTTGGATTTCTTCCTTAGGTTGTTCCGATAATAGTACGAACGCTTCTTCGAACTATTCTGAAATTTTAAAATATAAAAAATCAGTGTGAAAATTTTCTTGTCAGCGGTTTTCTAATTTGTGAATGAAAATTGTACGTTGCTCTTCACAACATCTTGTTTTGTTCGTTTAAAATGAAGTAACTCGAGTCAAAAGGACTACCGTATGTCACTGAAAAGCTGCTGTGTCCATAAACATTTTGCACGGAGAAAGAAAAGCTTGAAATATGGATAGTAGGACTGAAAATGGGGAACCGAGCGATCCTGATTACGAGAATTTGAGAGTTGACAAATTGGGGGAAATAAACGAAAGTTTACACAGAGAGGATGCCAGGGACCAAACGGTGCAAGAAATACAGAAGATCATCCACGAGCAGTTCTCGTTTGAGATTGAGTTGAAGGAAAAAGAGGTAACAACTATTAATCGAAGAGTCCATGAAACACGCTGTCTCTTGGATCGACTTAGGGCTTGTGTTTTAGCAGGATATTATGGTTATGGTAAGTCCAGTGGGTTGTTACGTCCAGAGGATGTTAGAAAGAGAAAAAACAGAGTGGGGAAGCCTCGAAGTAAGGAGACATGTTTGAGTGATGTTATGAAGTGGAAGCAATCGTTGCCGTCAAATTTAAACGAGCATCCAGTTGCGGAGACCCTTTCAAATAGACCAGAGGATGATGACTCAGAGATGCTTGGGGTTGATGGTGTACATCATGGGACACAGCAAGGTACATTGTCAGAAAACTATGAACTTAACGGTGATCTTAGTTCTGCTTTTTCGCCCAAAGAATCACCAAGTGTGTCCGCACCGGAAACCGTCCCGACTTCTGTGACCGACTGCGAATCTCGGTTCTATGTGAAGAGGAAGATCATAGTTGGCAATACTTCGAAATACATTCTCCCCGAACATCGAGAGAGTAATGACAGGTCGACTCACAAATGGATGGTCTATGTCCGTGGACCAAAAGACAACTCGGAACTCCAAAACTTCATAAGCAAAGTTTGGTTTCTTCTTCACCCAAGTTACCAACCAAATGACCTAGTGGAGGTCTCCAAGCCACCATTCCAGGTCACTAGGAGAGGATGGGGGGAATTTCCAGTCCGTGTTCAGCTTCATTTTATGGAGAACAAGAACAAAAGAGTAGACATCATTCACCATCTGAAGTTAGATAAAACCTACACAGGTCTGCAAACTCTTGGCGCTGAGACCCACGTTGAGATCGAGCTTGATCGGAAGAACTTCGACTGCCAGAGTACACAGAGTACAAATCACCTGCAACCAGATGAAGTAATAACCCAGGCAACCAAAACCAGTGTTTCTCACTCAAGTACTACAACTCCTGAGGATCAGAATTCTAGTAATTTTGATTTATTACAGGAATTGAATCGTCATGAGTTGGAGGATCATTCTTATAGTGCTCCTCTCATGAAACAGCAAAAAACGAGTAATGATGACATGAAGTATCCCACGCCACCAATCTCTGTACCTGGGTCAAGATGCACCACCCCAGAATTGGGCAAAGAAAGTGTATTTTTGACACTGGCTTGTGAATCAGAAGCAAGTATCCGAAAGTCATTATTGCAGTTTCCTCTTGTCAATCCTGATCACAATGTTGACATAGCTCCATATTGTGCCAGAACGTTAGATCAGTATCTCGGATGGAATGTTGGAAAACGGTTGGCGGCAGAATGGCAGCGCGCTCTGGCCATTAGAAACCATGTGCGTTCCAACCATTCCACCTCTAACCTGTCGAACAAGGAGATCATGAACTACTGTCGTTTCCATGGATACACTCCCATGACAACCATTTCAGCAGAGGGAAAGAGCCTATGTAAAATATGCGGCGAGGAAAAGATTTTAGATCAAGATATCGAGATGTCCCTTGGAAGCTCAGCTCACGAGCATTGTGATGAGCAAAGTAAAATTCTTGGAACTTTATCTAGTGCTGAAGATTTCCTGAACTGCATGCAGACTACTGCATCGTCATCGGTTGAACCAGACATGGAAACTGATAACGAACTGGAACCTAGTGATATAGATGTGGTCGGTATCACAGATGGGCCGTCAAAAGAACATTCACAGAACTCAAAGTTGCTTTTCATCCCGTTGAACGAGGATCTGGAATGGGTGCAAGAAATTGCAGCTGAAGTTGATGTTCACCTTCAAGGTGTCAACTTAGATGGAGTACGGGCTCCCGTCACTGCCGCCATGGTGTATAAGGCATGCAGTCTTTTCATGGAGGATATTGTGCGCAAGGCAAACCGATTCACTTGGAAAAACCCATCAACAATCCCTAAGACAAAGTGCATTCTCCCAGCACATGTTAGGAAAGCTGTTGAGGTTATACCACACTGTGACTTTTTGACTGATAAGTATTTGGGTGTTGTGGAACATAGTGAGGAAGGCTAGAGTGATAATGACAGTGTAATATTGAAGCAGTATGACTGTATTACTGGACTCCAATTCCCTAGGACATTAAATTATGAAACATTGAAAATTTGTTCTTCTGGCCACCTGCTCTTCCAATCACCAAGGCTGCATGTTTGCACTTGAGTTGAATTGTTCACATTCAAGGCCAATCCAAATACATTTTACGTGTCCATTTTGTCTGCATAAACAGTCAGCACTTCTAGCTCCAGATGGATGCACTGGGAGTAGTTCCGGAAATAAATGTACCCAGAAATAAATTCGTCATCTCTGACGTGTGAAATTTGTCGCAACTTGATACTGCAAATTATTTTTAAAAAACTGAACCAAACTGTATTTCAAAAATTGCCGAAGCCTTTTTTAGATAATTTATCGGCGAATACGACAGTACTTCCAAACCACAAACTGAATTACAAAGGACTTTAAACTCCGCAAGCCAACACAGTTATTTTTTTCTTTTGATAAATATGGCCAAAATATTTTTATTATTTTATTTTATTTTTTTAATTATTTTTTTTTATTATATATTTTTTTAATTATTTTTATATTGTTGGCCAAAATATTTTATTGAAATTAGATCTCATAATCAATTAGCTTTAAATTGATATATATGATCTTGATGCCAATATTTATACACAGACCGCCGATTCCTCCAACATTATGCTCGTGAACTTAGAGATAATTTTGGTCACTTTCCCACATGTCTTTTTACGTTCTCTTTTTCAATCTGGACATCGGTTGTGTCTAGTTTCTTTCCTTTCAAAGATCGAATTCCCATGTTGCTGAGCGATCGCGTATTGTTTATAAATACACGTGTCAATGCTGTGAAACATTGTATTTGGGGCAAACTCGCCGCTACTTATACATACGCATGGAGGTTTCTAGTTTGATGGATAAGAAACGGACAGCCACGGCCCACTTGGCTTTCTAGCATCTCTGGGCTCATCTTTATATCTTAATACGCCCAATTAACGCCTAGAATTTGTGAAAGAGTAACACTGAAAATATTTGCAAAAAAATAACAGCAGGAATCTCTGCTCTCCGTCGTGTCAAACCTTTTGTTGATAAAGATACACTTAATTCCATATATAACGCTATTGTTCGCCCATACTTCGATTATTGTTGTGAAGTATGGGATGTGTTTGGTGAGACACAATCAAAACGACTCCAAAAAATACAAAATAGAGCTGCTCGAATTATCAACAAACATGAGCAACGATATAGATCATTCTATTGCTTTACATGCCTTGGGCTGGGAGCCACTAAAGATGATGAGAAAAAAGAAAAAATGATGTTTAAAATTTTAAACAGAATGGGTCCTGAGTCACTCACTGACCTTTTTACTTAGAAAAGTGCGATGACAAACTATAAACTTCGGGACATTTCAAGTCGTCTTTGTTTACCACAACCACGTACTAATAATATGAAAAATAGTTTCATGTATGACGGTGCTCATCTATGGAATTCTATTCCAAACGAGTTTAGGGAGAACAAATATCCCTTTCATGTTTCCAAAAGAAAATTGCTACTCACATTTTTTCAATCGTGAAAATATTAAATTGATTAATGTAAATAGATTACTCATTAATTATATATTTCCTTTTTTGACACTATACCTCATATTTTGTAGATAACTTTAAATATTGTACTATTTTGACACTATACTTCATATTTTATAAATAACTTTAAATATTATACTTATGTAATTTCTTTTTACACCCGGTTAGCGTGGTCTAAATAAAGTTTTTCTATCTTCTATCTAAACAATCCCGATTTCTTGCAGTAAATTGCTATGATACACAGCACATGATGTTTATGACCAAACACAGTCGCGGTTTGTGCTGGGAAAATCGGTTGCTTGAAGTCTTAATTAAAGTCGTCTTCCATCTTCATGGAGTTTTACGCTGTCAAAGTTATTGATGTGATGTCACAAGAGGTATTCCAAACCAGTTTTCTTTTGTTACTTGCCACAAAAATGCCTCTTGTGACATAACATCCGATAACAGCAAAAAAGTCCATGAAGATGAAATTTCCGACTGACAAGATATATTATGATTTTGCTCAGGAAGACCCAAATGTTATGAAGAGAACTTCAATTTGTCGAAAAATACTTAAAGGGAAATGGCAATAAAAATTTTCTTATCTGTGAACAAAAATATCTGCAATCCGCCATCTTGTTTTATAATTAGATCTAATTAAGTGACGTCAAAACCAGGGTAAACATTCTAAAAGTTGTAAATAATTGCCCAAATATCAGTGGAATGCGTTCAAATAGATTGCTACTTCACTTAAAAGTATACAACACCCAAAACAACTACGATTTAGCATCTATAATGACTCGATAATTGCTGATATAAAAAACATTTCTAACCCTGGTTGTGACGTCACGCATATGCATATCCAAGATGGCGGAATGTTCAATGTTCTTTGTTAAAAAGAAGTGAAATATTTACAGAACTAAGAACGATATGGAAAATCTGTAAAAGGTCTTCATATATCATTTTAAAAGTTCTTTCAAATAAGATAAACTTAATTTTTATTGCCATTTCCCTTTGACGACGTTTTGCACGATGTGTTCTTCTTCATCTGAACGACACATCGTCCGAAACGTCATTACTGCAAATACGATTTTGTTTCCGTAGATTATTCTCTTTAGATCCCGAATGGACTATACGACAGTTGGTGGAAAGTTTCGCACATATACGTTATACTTCGACTCCCACTGGTGTTCAACGCTAACCAATGGCAGAGAAGGATATTGGAAACAACATACATGTTAGCTACTGACGCGAAGTTGTTCGCTCTAACCATGAAAGGTCAGTGATTGTACACACTTCCAAATGACTATTTTTATGACTATTTTTGACTCTCGGTCCCGTCTCTATATTTTTCCTAAAAGTAGTTGTATGTTAAAATTAGTTGTTGTGTTAATGCATAGTCAATCGAGATATGGTCTGGAAACTCGGCAAACTTCAAAGCGACTATAATGAGCTACGTTTTGATGTTGAACCGTACCTTACACCGTGCACATCCTTTGTTTTAGGTTTATTAATATTTAAACAACACGGTTGAGCGATTAAACCCAAACGATTCTATTGGATGATTGCTTCATTATACTAAAATACAATAGGTTCAGTGACCGTGCACCGCGTGCACAAAATTGCATAAAGACGAACAAAAAGATAGAACAAAGACTTTAGCTGAGTTTCCAGACCATATCTCGATTGACTATGGTTAATGGTGTTGTGTTGTTGTTGGTGTTGTTTTTAATCAAACAAAATTCAAAGAAACGCATTTAGTTCGTGATTGTTTTTCGCTGTTTATTTTCATTTATTTTACAATTTATTCTGGATTACATTGTAAGACTTTTAGTAAAATAAGATGTGTGAAGTTGATCGTCCAGGTTGTTGTAGTCTTGAGAAAGACCGGCTATTGTTGGTGACTGACGAGTGACGTTTCGACGGCCTCAGCGGCGGTCATCTTCAGAGTCAAGTAAAGCGTGTTTGTCAGGGTTTGCCTATATATACGTCTGGTTTATTACGTCATCGTTTGTTTCTCAACCTGGACGATCAACTTCACACATCAAATGATACTCCTAAGTTCGAACCATTTACTTTACTTTTAAAATAATTTATTTATAAAGGACATTCGCGCAGTATTAGACTCTCCTGTACTCTCATCTTGGTTTGACTGGGAGCAATGAGAATCGGGATAACTCTCATGCAACTAACTCTTGTCTAGGTTGATCTACGTTTTATACCGTTTTCATTGTCGACTTGGAGCGTGCTACGTGGACATTTGGCAAATGTCGCGGATTGTGGTAATACCTCAATCATAATTTTCCACCCGTTGAATTGTCTCACTAACAGCAACGTGTTACGTGTACTGCACGCATGAAACCATACTTTTCTTCGCGAAGTCGGGCTTGTGTCGCGCAGACTTTTGATGTGCGCGAAGTCCGGCGAGTTGCGAGTAGGCGAAATGACAGACGGTACATTTGTAGGGCTTCTCACCCGTGTGCAGTCTCGTGTGGTTCCTGAGCGTGGAGGACTGGGAAAAGCATTTCTTGCAGTATTTGCACTGGAATGGTTTCTCGAGTGTGTGGATTCTCATGTGGGAACGAAGATTGCTACGAGAATTGAAACCTCGGCAACATATGGTGCATTTGAGACGTCCATTTTGTTCTGGAAGGGGGACTTCTTTTGGCTTACTTGCAACGACACAGCCAGCATCTGCTATACAGAATAAGAAAATGAGAGAAAACTTGAGTATTGTTTTTCGGTCTGTCTTTTTTTGTCTGTCTGTCTGTCTATTTTTTTTTGTCTCTATTTTTTGTCTGTCTGTCTGTCTGTCTGTCTGTCTGTCTGTCTGTCTGTCTGTCTGTCTGTCTGTCTGTCTGTCTGTCTGTCTGTCTGTCTGTCTGTATATAACATACCATGAGTATCATAATGTCGTCGTCTCCTTGGTCGTTCTACCATTGGTGGTATCCCAGGAATTCCGAGAAACTGTGCATAACTCGCCCCATACCAAACCAACAGTTCCTGTTCAGGAGGTATATCCTTGGTAGCTCGGTAGTAAATATGGTTCGCGTATTGAAATATTTCCAAATTCTGTTCCTGTTCGTTTCTCGCGCAGTTCACAAAACACATCCAGTTTCTTGGACTTTCGTCTTTGCCGTCGATAAAATGGCTCACTTCTCCGTCTTCGCTTAGCACCTGAAGTGAGCAAACATTAAAGTTTAGTAACATGCATGGTTCGCCATTACGTGTTTTGCCGGTTGATCCTAACCAGCATATCCCCAGAAGCTACGTATACTGGTAAAACCCAGAGAGAAGATAAGAGAAAGCAGACGGTACGAACACGTGAAGAGAAAAGAAGAGGACGGGTTTGTAACAAGGAAGAGAGGGCGACCGAGAAAGCGATGGATGGATTGAGTTTGAGATAATGGTAAAGTGTGGATCTGAGTAATTTGATTTGATTTGAGACGACCCAACCCCCTTGAGGGGACAAAGGGGATGATGATCTTCTATCTCGAAAATTAGTTTTAGCCATATCAAAGCATTATCTTTTTACCTCCCACATAAGGTTGTTGTCCACATTGTGATTAATCTCGTTCTTTTTCAAGATCTGTCCTGTGAATGGCCCCATATGAGTTCCTTCCTTGATCCAACAATTGGTGAAAACACCGAGTTTGACACCCGGAATGGAGGACGACTCGATGGACACTTGTTCCGGTAGTGATACGAACGCCATGTACCGTGATGTTTCCCTATCTGGGTACTTCCTCTTGGATTTGTACGATTCCATGTCGTAGGACCCCAGTAATGGCACGACGGTGGTTGGTGAAAGACACGAGACGTAACCGAAGCTGTCCCGAGGTACTACGAAAAAATAGTTTACAAAGGTTAGGATTATGCTGTACTGTTAAAGGCGTGCCTGCGATTAATCAGACCGATTTCGTATCCTTGCATAACATGCACCTAAATACGAAATCTACTTATTAAATGTAGTACTAGTACTATGCTACTAGTACTATACTATACTATACTACTGTATCAGTAGTAGTAGTTCTATACTAGTAGTAGTGAGTAGTAGTTAGTAGTTGTAGTAGTTAGTAGTTGGTAGTATAGTTCTATACTACTAGTATTAGTAGTTCGAAGTAGTAGTATAGTTCTATACTACTAGTATTAATAGTTAGAAGTAGTATAGTTCTATACTACTAGTATTTGTAGTTAGTTGTAGTATAGTTCTATACTACTTCAATCTTGGAAAAAATACCTGTAGACTTTTAGAAAACTATATCCAAATTTAAGAATATGTTATGAAAATATGCGTGTACCTCCCAAACTCGTCCGCTTATTGCCCTAAATTGCCTCCCCCCACACAATGTTGGTCAAGGTAAAGTCGATTTGAAAGTCACATCGTCTAAATACCAACATTGTGTAGGGGGGAGGGGGAAATAGTATAAAAATTCAAAAAGTCTACGATATTTTTTCCATGATTGTAGTAGTAGTTATATACTAGTAGTATCAGTAGTTAGTAGTAGTATAGTTCTATACTACTAGTTGTAGTAATTCGTATGTTCGACATACGTATACTGCTAAATCGTACTAACTAGTACACAACGTAGACTTCGTTCTGCCATCTGAGTTCTGCTAGTTCAATGGTTAGAGCGTCTAATCGGAGATCAGAAGGTTGCAGGTTCGATTCCCGTCTGGGGCTCAGAAACATTTTCCTGAGCTTGCGTTATAGTAACAATTTACTATATTAAAATAACCAAGCTGCAAGTCACATTTAATATATTATTAAATCTACTTATTAAATCTAATCAACGAAATCTCCTTTTTAAATATTGTGACTACCCTCACAATATTAAAGATCTCTTGAAAAATTACCAAAACAATTTTTGTAAGTCCGCCCAGGCCCGGAGGAAACTCTGGAGAAGTGTAGCGGCCAGATCAGAGATATTACGAAAGTTGTTGTATGTTATGGAGGCTAGTGGGGCAGGCTCTCCAGAAAATTTTGAAGGCAAGGGTACTGATATTCAGAATTTTTGAAGAGGGGAATCATGATGATATCAGGCGTTTGTTACATTAAAAAAATAATCAACCCATTTAATTGATGGGACTTTTGCTTTTAAAACGACGTGAACGTGTTTCGTATCGAGTTCCAGTGCGGCGAATGCGACCCTTATAGTCAGTATATGACGCCACAAACACTCGCGTTTTAGACGTGTAAAAGACCGTGCAAAACAATCATACTATAAAACAACCGTTAATCGTACCGTACAAAACAATCGACATACTAAAAAACAATCATACTGCAAAACAATGACGTACTGCAAAACAATTTGTGCAGTAAAATAGCTGAGCTAGCCAGCTGCAACCGTGATGACTTACAAACAACAAACATGCACATGCACGAAGACGTATTAGATACCGTAGTGGCGTAGTCGAGTATGAAGTCTAACTTAATGTATGGCTAATGTAACAGACGGCGATGCGCGTGACAAGCAAAATGTGCTGTGATGCGCTGCGGTATAGACGATAAAAGGAGTCACATACAGATATAAACTATGCATCATTTAGTACGCTTTGCGCTTGTTAGAAACTAAAAGAGATAGCAGAAGAACATGCGTATATGTGTGGGATTTTGAATCTTAATGTAGCCAATGGCAGAGGGTTGCAAGATTCATACCTGTCAATCTCTTCAAGTTGATTGAGAGGGGTACGGTTTGAACGAGTCAATATCACCGAAAACATCAACACCCTGCAGAAACAGGCGTGCAAAACTGTCGTCATTCGTTTATCTCAGGCTAAATCTAATTAAAAACCTTCCACTCTTATCTCGCTTCTTCGTAGACAGCTGAAGGATATATATATATATATATATATATATATATATATATATATATATATATATATATATATATATATATATATATATATATATATATATATAATATATATATATATATATATATATATATATATATATTCAGAAGGTTATATATATATATTCAGAAGGTTATATTATATATTCAGGAGATTCTGAAGACTATTTATATATATATATATATATATATATATATATATATATATATACATGTATATTCTCGTTTATTGAGTAAATTACTAGATAACGAAATAAAACCTCATTGTGTCATGCAACAAAGCGACATGCATATTTCATTTCAATTAAAAGGTAAGCCAATACAAGCACGTCACAATGTCTTATTGAATTAAATCATTATTACCACTGTAAGTCCATAATCGACCCATAAACATATACGCGCTTACAATGTGTGTTATCCTGTGGCTGTATGTTAGCCACAGCGTGCTGTAATGAAATTTATTCTCCCAAAGCAACACGCTGTCGTTAAATGATGTTGTATATGTCGGTGTGTGATACATAGACAACTTTTATCACCTTTGACGCGATGTACGGCCGAATCCTTCATCAAGACGAAACGTCGTACAGATAATATACATATATATATATAAGTACAAATAGAATGCTCTAAAAGATCGGGAATGCTGAAATATAGTGTATATAGGTATAACGAAATAGTGTATAGTGTATAGGCAATTTGTCAGAGAGTGAAAGTGAACCAACCTGCTGTAACCTTCTAATCGACGGTGACATTGAGACACCGAGATACGGAGAACGAAGGTTACAATCGTGAATATGAGAGCTTGGAGTAAACAGACGATACATGGACGATCGTCAAGCTCAAATTCTTAGAAAATCGTTCCGAGACACGGATCAACTTTATTTATAGATACAGTTTATATAGTTATTTTAGACATAAATATTGTTCATCCTGTTAACACCAGCTTTAACAGCTGAATGGATGATTTTACAATTCAAATAAAGTTATTATTATGCATGCGAGAAGGTTGTGTGATTTGCGCGTCATACAGAACCGGTGAACCCGCAGTGTTCTAAAGAACCGATACATCGCACTTCTGTACATAAAATCCTGTTTAATTAGAATTACAACCGAGATGAACCCCGTGACGAGGTGAAATATAACGATTTTTCGATGCTATTTATTTAAAAAGGTTGTAGGCGTATTTAGGTTCGCGTGTGTAATCATATATTATTCTATATGATATTCGTTTAGCAGTTTTATGACTTGTTTTTTGATAACAACCGAAATCACTAGCAAAATCTCGTACGTTTAGTGTTTCCTCGCTATCATGCAGGGCATCTTTGAGGAAAATTCGAATCAGTTTTTTGCTTCCAGCAAAATCCCGAGCTTGACGAACACAGACTCGTCATTTACAAAAGCTTTTCAGTCTGGGTTTTCAATAGTCTCGTTAGCCGATTTTCTTCGTTCGCCATCCGAATTCCTTTCACCTGCTTTAGGGCAGCAGCGAATTGTGCCGCGCGATCGTTAGAGAGAGAGAGAGAGGGGATTTAAGATTTGATGGTTTGATAAACAGACCACGCTGAAAACGCGTTAGTGTTCGGCTCTTTTGTTATCTTTATATCCGACATTAACAAACCCACATTCATAACGAAGGTGAAGTTAAAAAATCGGGAGGCAAAAGACGACGCCGCGAATTAACCGTTTACCAAGTTATTTTTGTTACTCCGTGAAACACCGGTCGTAGAGCGTAGAACAAATCCTAAACTGTCGTTTGTATATCTTGCACTATAAGATTCATGAACTAAATAAGCAGGATCATTATGACTAATTCACGAAGAACAACTGCGAGTTCTGTGTTTCAGAAGACAACTGGAAGACATTAATGTTTTTACTAGTATTCAGAGGCTTTCTATAGTTAACAGTTTAGTTGGCGCTTGGCACTATCAAATCAACTATCCTTTTTGAACGGAAGACAATTCCTCTTTGTAGGATGCTTCGCCACTGTTTCTCTCGAAGAAATGTCGAATGACTCGGATCACTATATGGAGATCAAGTAATACCAACTCTGTTGTTTAATTTATCGTTAATAAACTACAGTCGAAACAAAACGGTCACCGAAAATAAGAATCGCAGCGAACTTGACATTCTTTGCAATATAAAAACATCTTAGCTAAGACTAAACGCGCGGCTAACATGCACCAACCCATGGAAAAAAAAGGACGTGCCCTCTAAAAAATGCGGCCGCGCGGCGAAGAACGGCGACATCAGTTCAGAAAAAGTACCAAACATTAGTAATACTTACTGTTCTCTGGTTTATAAACGTCTTTGCGAAAGATTGCTGCGTCTGATTTGAAGGTAAGCTCACGGTCGTCTCCAAATACACTGCACCATTTTCCATAGAGAACACTGCGTAACACGTCTTGGCTGATGTGCAGGCTTTTCGTCTCGTTTTCTGGTGACCACGCCATTCTAAATAGGAGCTTTACTAGATCTCGATGTGGCACTAGAAAGGGGGGATATACACTATATACAGCTGCGTGAGGTTACAACTGGGCAGACGACTCGAAGTGTAATTTCTGCAGCGCCTATTTATATCACTTGACAGCGCGTGTGTCGCAACGACGTCAAACGCTAAACAATCTAGTGAAAAAACTAAATACGGCTTTGTATTTAATCAAATATGTTTCATCAACTTCTATTTTATACATCTCTTTGAACAGTTCATAATCAGTTGCGAGGCACCTGCGTATCGCGTCAACGCGCATGCGTGACACCTCGCGCAGTTCGTGAGAATCTCTAGTTTGATCAGACTTGCGCGGTATCCCGTGTTTTTGTAAGATTTGTAGAAAATACAAAAGCTGTAATTTTAACTGTGAATTACGACCTGCATTCTCCGCAAGTCTAGGAAATTGACCGTAGATTCCGAAAATAAGAAGCTATTTTGTTTAATATAAACAGTTTTTCTTGAAATAGAATTATAAACGATAATCCGCGGCTTTCAAACAGTTCAAAGCACTGCATTTTCTTCTGTTACACTTTATGTTTCTCCAGCTACCACATAGATCCTTTTCGAACATTTTAATAAACAACCCCGAGTTGAACTTTTTTATTTACCACGACAACTTTAGCGAAATGCGATTTTGATTCCCATTTCAATTCTCCCAAATGATAGTTTGATTAATTCATCCCTACCATTGGCCCAAATGTTTTCGACCTACTGTCATTCGATTCGCGGGTTCAAATCTTTCATCCGGCGTTGCTACCACTTTAAACCTATAGCCCACTGAGAATCCAAACGTCCAGAAAAATCCCACTTAACTCTCTAATTAATAACAAAAACGCGCTTTGCCCAAAACGGCTCCTTTCTTATAATTACACAATAGCTGCTATTTTGCCAAACCTTGTTTCCTAAACGAAACTCAAAGCAACGAGCTGCGAATGAAGGTTTAATTATTTGGTTATTAAGTAAAACCGTTTAGTACCCAAATCAATTACAGTTTATTAGACGCATGTCCTTAATTAGAAGTGTTAGACGAGCGAAGAATGAATAGACCTAGCTCTCCCGTTGAGAGCGATATGTTGTCATGAGCTTCATTTATGGTTGTCGAAACCGAGAAACTTTGAATAAGAAATTCTCCTAAACCGCCGTGAGTGACGCCATTCAGGAAACCTACGTGTGCGACCACAAGCTTCCCTATTATTCTTCGTGAGTATTATTTGAAAAACCTAAAACAGTGTTTAATAAAGCCGTTATCCGAGGCAGAAATACGTCAAGGGAACTGGTTAATTTTTTAAGAAGTCTCACAATGGCTTCAGCCATGACACCTGCCGTTCGGCTCGTGTCAAAAGCGTGGTGCAAATGAAACACAGAACCAAATCGCATTGTTCTCTTCTTCACACCAAGACACGTTAAAGTGATTAATATATAATCTTGCTGTGTATGGGAGCCAGACCCCTGTTCGTCTGTTTACGACCCACGCAGTGTTTATTTGTTATCGCGAGCTAGCTTGCGCGAGAAAAATTGGAAGGGTCGATACATGCACGAAAGAGCGTGAACGGTGACCGTTTTGTATACGTTGCTGACAATAATTACCCCTTTACCTAATTCAGGGCAACTTTCATACCGAATGCCCCCAAAGTGTCGTCGCTGTTTGTTATAGGGAGATCAATGCTTAATATGTCTTTATCATTGGTTAATTAGAAAAGGAAGAAGGGAATAACCGTAGCTCGGAAGACAGTGATCACCGTAATTTAATAACCAAACTCGTAATAAATTGAGGTAGTAGTCTCGCACACGATTTACATAAGTTCAGATAAAGGAAAAAACTCTTTCACCATATTCCCTTCACAGTCCTAACGAACAAGTGTTACTGGCGATCGTGATTAATACATTGCTGAAAGCCTAAAAACATGTTTTTTCGGTCGCGGAAGACGATTTGAATAATTCTTTCGCAAACGGTCATCAGATTTCCTGCCACTGTTATCTTGAATGAATAATAAAAATCATACCGTGATTATCTTGTGTTATAATCATAAATACCAAACAGAGAATGAAAAACACAATTATAAATGCATAAAAGCTCGTAGGTCGTGTTTATAGCAAGAATTGATTTGATTTTCAACACTTACGCAATATTTTAAGTCGTTTTCATGGCCATCACATATCACACACAGCCTGGAAGTGAAACGTTCACTGTAGACAGGATTTTGAAAATGTATTTTAGTTGTATTACTATAATCAAGAACGTGTTTCCAGATTTTCTGGTGGTAACGGCGTTTTCCGAGTATCACGCGCGTCGTGTTTTTCCGCTTAAACTTTGTCGGTGACGTACACTTTTACTACTATAGTCTACCTTTAAATCCAAACTTCATTTCGTTTTGTTTAAACTTAAGTTTCAAATTTTGTTTTAATTTGAATATATTGAGCGGCTAAACAGTAGAATTAGACGCTTTTAGGTTGATTAATTAGACGGTTCTATCAACTCACTTTCTGACGTTTTTCTACTGCATTTTATGAATATACAAGACATCCTGTTTCGCGTTTCGCTTGTATCATGCATGCAATCTGTCATGAAAATAAATACATATGTGTGTATTATGTATATACATATGGTGCTGAATAAGGGCGCGCACGAAAGCAAAAGCAAAACGACAACAAAGTATGAAATAAATAGCACCTGACATCCGATCGTTCATTAATTATTGATCTGGTGGAACAAACACCTAATCGGTTAAATCATTGCGCGAAAAAACAAACTTGGCTTGGTTTCTTATAAGTAAAATGAAATTACACTAAGAGACTCGTAGTATATCAAGTCATACAGCGTAATCTTACGAAAGGACTTTCACCGAGTTTATTATATGTAGCGCATGCATCCTACAGCAGAATCCATAATGCTCATTGCTGTGTATATACAATGTAGTGTAATTGGCCTGTATTTGTAGTACATCGATCTAGTTTATATAATACGAGCAAAAACACTAATATGGTTGATTTTGAAGTGAATGTTTATTCACATATTGCTTGGATATTTTAGTATTTTTAATTTTGACGCCAAATGCAAGATAGATCATGGATAGATATATATAGCACAGACTTGGTCGATTTTATGTCTTCGATCCTGATAACGGACACGAAGGTCCGATTAACCTTTTTCACTTTTAACTGAAAGCTCGTGTTAATAAGCCAACACAACGGCAAGATCTGATTATAAATATAAAACAGGGTGTTGTCTAAAATTATTTACTCAACATCAACCAGAAAACATAAATATTTTAACAGCCCAGGAAAATGTCATTATCATAATATCATTACTAAATCTATTATCCTGTATATATCAAAGACGAGAAAAGCAGTCAATAATTATTATGGCTCGGTCATAACTGCATTAGTCTTCGACTCTTCAGTGAAATCAACTGTGATATGTTGAATATAATAGTCCAGAATTCATTTAAACACATTAAACTATCATGGGTGTTTCTTTATCTTTGGTTTTCGCGAGATATATTATATGTACTATTTACAAGTTTTTTCCTTCCCGTGTAAAATTAAGATTTTTAATAAAGATTAAAGTAATTTTGAGCGGTGTTTGGAGATGTATTATTCAACACGACGCCCTCCACTGTCGTGGGTCGTTCTGAATTTATTCAACGACCAAATGTACAGTTCTCTTACCCAAATGCAAATACATACTAATGACACTTTAGAATCAGAGGATTACAGCTTCGATTCCTGTCCGGGACTCAGAAACATTTTTCTGCCAGGATATGAGCTTGACGATCGTCCATGTATCGTCTGTCTACTCCAATTCCCTTGTTGACTACATTAGTTTATATTGCATTACTGATATATGTCTTCCTTTAATCCAAAGCAACTTGTCGTGAATGTAGAATATTTTAGTAGAGTAGTTTCAGTTCTAAAATGTTAGTAATTTAAGTAGAGTGCGCTGCGTAGGCAGAGTTTTGGATATGTAGCAAAGTGAAAAGGTGGAGAACTGCGGAGATTTTTAGGAAGGAAATACTGACGTTTCGAGCAAAGTGGGTGAACCTTTTTTGTGCTGCCGCAGCAGACAAGACTCGGTACGAATGATGTCCACGTGATGTCCGCCATTTCACTTTCGTTACTCGAGTACTTTAAATCTTCGAGAGATCCGTTCCCGGTGCCGACAGATCGATCTCCATATTCCAATGTGAAGCCCGGCGCTAGCTAGTCTCGCCTTTAAATCGATATTAGTTTTAGGGTTTAATAGTATTAGGGTTAGTACTAGGGTTATAGTTATAAGGTTAGTATATTGTAGTTAGTATTGAGGTTAGTATTAAAAGTCAAATATCTAAAAAGGTTGGTGTACTGCCGAAATAGCGTGTAAAGCTGAATTTCGATGAAGCGAATATATAGTCGCGCGAACGACTTTTCTCGTAAGAGCGGCGGTGTTTCAAGTAGAAAACCATTCAATTTGTACAATGGAAAAGTCATACCGCGCGACTATATTCGCTTCATCGAAATCCACCTTAAGTTTCGAGCGAAGGCCCTTCGTCAGACGTTTCACTCTCTGAGCTAAAGGCCTTTCGCTCAAAACGTTAGACTACTTACACGCTATTTCGGCAGCACACCAACCTTTTTAGATATTTGTTTTAGTATTAAAAGGGTTTAGTTTTCGGGTTAGTATCGAGGTTGCTAAACGTGTGTATTTTGCAGAGGAATTATATGTTCTCGTATTCGTGCGACACACAAGCATATGGAGACGCAGATGTTTTTTCCGATCCCACTGATTTTGTTTACACAATATCATGAATAGTCACAGCAAGGGTTCGTGCGATTGTGGCGAATTAATTTTATTCATGAAAATATAGTCGCCAATTAAAGGGATGCTAGCGGTACCAGCTCGAGAACATCGCCAACTTGTACAAGTAAATAGATTCGGATGATATTTGGGGGCGTTTTACGTGGTGGAAATAGTTGGCCTCGATTTACCGGCGAAAGTATCAGGTTTAGCTGGTGAAATATACCCGGTGTTTCAGCATGCATGCCTAGCTGACACGGAATGCTTAAGAAATTAGTCGCCAAAGATCAATATCTTGCGCTTTAATATTGCCATTATCACGAACAAATGGGAGGATATTACATTTGAATATTAAGTTTAGTAAAGACGCCTGTATAACATTAGTTTTCGTTGAGTAATCTATGGTGATGACAATGATGGTGATGACGATGATGGTGATGATGTTGATGAAAAACAATCTTTTAAATTTATGATTGATTAGGTTACCGTAAACATATATAAAGATCATTAAATACAAAATACCATGATGACGACGAAGATGAATACGATGACGGTGATGATGATGACGGTGATGATGATGACGACGGTGATGATGATGAGGACGGTGATGGTGATGAGGACGGTGATGATGACGGTGATGATGATGACGACGGTGATGGTGATGAGGACGGTGATGATGACGGTGATGATGATGACGACGGTGATGATGATGAGGACGGTGATGGTGATGAGGACGGTGATGGTGATGAGGACGGTGATGATGACGGTGATGATGATGGTGATGAGGACGGTGATGATGACGGTGATGATGATGACGACGGTGATGATGATGAGGACGGTGATGGTGATGGTGATGAGGACGGTGATGATGATGAGGACGGTGATGGTGATGAGGACGGTGATGATGATGAGGACGGTGATGATGATGACAGTGATGACGATGACGACGGTGATGATGACGACGACGGTGATGATGTCGACGACGGTGATGATGATGAGGACGGTGATGATGACGACGATAATGATGACGACGGTGATGATGATGACGGTGATGATGATGAGGACGGTGATGATGACGACGATAATGATGACGACGGTGATGATGACGACGGTGATGATGATGACGGTGATGATGATGAGGACGGTGATGATGACGACGATAATGATGACGACGGTGATGATGATGACGGTGATGATGATGAGGACGGTGATGATGACGACGATAATGATGACGACGGTGATGATTACGACGGTGATGATGATGACGGTGATGATGATGATGATGAGGACGGTGATGATGACGACGATAATGTTGACGACGGTGATGATGATGACGGTGATGATGATGAGGACGGTGATGATGACGACGATGATGACGACGGTGCTGGATGATGACGACGACGATAATGATGAGGACGGTGATGATGATGGTGATGACGACGACGACGATGATGATGACGATGATGATGACGGTGATGATGAGGACGGTGATGATGAGGATGGTGATGATGACGAGGACGGTGATGATGATGACTATGATGATGATGATGATGATGATGATGATGATGACGGTGATGATGATGACTATGATGATGATGATGATGATGATGAGGACGGTGATGATGACTATGATGATGATGATGATGATGATGACGGTGATGATGATGACTATGATGATGATGACTATGATGATGACTATATGATGATGAGGAGGACGGTGATGATGATGACTATGATGATGATGATGAGGACGGTGATGATGATGACTACGACGATGACGATGATGAGGACGACGACGATGATTATGATGATGAGGACGGTGATGATGATGACTATGATGATGAGGAGGAGGACGGTGATGATGATGACTACGATGATGATGACGATGAGGACGGTGATGATGATGACTATGATGATGATGAGGAGGACGGTGATGATGACGACGACGATGAGTTCACACAACATTCACACAACTTTTCACAATGAAGGAAAACTTCTTAGCGATTTCACAATGAAGGAAAACTTCTTAGCGATATTTTAGTACCAGCGCAATTTCTTAGCGATTCTTTTCTTAGTGATTCTTCAGTCTTAGCGATTCGATTTCTTAGCAATAACGGCCAAGTGAATGTAATATAGCACGCCATTTCTACGGGTCAAAATAAGTCGAAACTTAAGACGTGGCGACACATGCATCTTATTTAAGTCGCGAATTTACACATTCGATCCCGCGTTCAAATACTCCAATTTAAAGATATATACTGTAAAAGATGTTTTTTTTTATTTTTTTTATTTTTGCCCATATTGAAGTATTACAATAGAAAAATTATTACATTGATTATTACATTGATTGGGCTAGGGGCCAACTAGAAACCTATAAGGCTTTTTAAATAAGACCCCTAGTGTAAGTTATATATTTTAATTATTACATAGTCAGTTCGATAAAATGTGTATAGTTTAAAGGATAAAGATAATTATTTATATTTGCAAAGTAAGAATAAGATAAAGAAGAAAAGATAAAGAAGAAAAGATAAAGCAGATGTGTACTCAGATGAGACGTGCAACATCTTAACATTATAAAACAAAATATCACACCGAAACTCCTGAACTCATATAAACGCTTTTTATCGTTTCTTATTAAACAACAATTAAATGCTCTCAGAAGTCATATCTTCTTCATCTTCTGCCACATTCATAAAACAATCAATTTATTATTGGCAATTAATCACTACTAGCCCCGCGGGCGCAAAAAGGCGGCGCTACGGTAGCGTCAGCGCCAAGTTGTACGTGTGTTCTGTAATTTATACCGATTGTTCGCAATGAATGCTTATAGCAACTAACGAGTATTCACTAAACGAACTCGTGCAAACTTATGATTAACAATTCGATTCCCCGCATCGCTTCGACTGTTTGATCATCCTCTAGCTAACCAAAATTTATATGCCGACTATAAACAGTCAGCCTTTGAAAGTATTAGCAAATACGTTGAGGCGGCTGACAAGCTGTCTTGTTAAACAACAAACATTGAAAACGGAAGCAGTTGTTAACCAATTGAATATGGCGTGTTTAACTAAATTTTCAGTATAGGCGACCAATCATGGTCTATTATTTAAATTTTTCTTAGTAGAACACGATTAACGGCGCTGGGAGCCTCCTAGGCAACTCTGTGGCTTCTTTTTCTCGAGTCAAATAGCTTCCAACGCTGTTTTGGCCATTTTTGGCCGAGCCAGAGAGATGCGCTAGGGCTGTCCCCTCTTCGTCAATCAATCCCTTCACAATCCCTATACTTCCCTGCAATCCCAGCCAAAACATTGCTCGCAATTTGACTCGGAAAAAAGAAGCCACGGAGTTTTTCAAATTTCACAGACATGACGTAGGCTATATCATAGTTAATATAACCCGCTACAGGCATAGTGTCATGCTAGTAGATTGACGATTCTATAAGAGACAGTTTGTATAATTTAAACACATTCATAGCTTTCCTATTCCCTATTATTCCTATTCTATACTGGACAGGTGACGCGTTACGGTGAACATTCACAAATCATTTTGAAAATAAGCATGTCGATTGTCATTGTGTCAACAGTTTGATAACTATATGTTCACAAGCACTAAAGTAATAATAAATTTCAGATATACGACAAACGTTTTTGTTGTAGACATGTTTCGGCAAAACTTTTGCCATCTTCAGTACAGATAAACGATTAACTATTTTACAAGTAGATATAAAAAAAAGTTTGATAACTATGTTTAGTAATTTAAGACGAGAATTAGCGTTGCAGAACAACTAAAATAAGGAAAGGGCGTTCTCTGATCAAAATATTTCACTGATTAGAAGTTTACTTACCTTACAAATGATGATGGCTTTAAATAACCACGGATGGATAAAGAATTGAAGACCAAAGAATCGATTAATTTGTAATTGAAACGTGATCACACCTTCGGCTTTTGACTAGATAATTTGTCCGTCACGTCCGTTTGTATAAACAACCCAGAGCCAAGCATTTCCGGCCGCGTAGGTTCGTAACGTATTACAATTTGTGACATGCCCGTACGTCACAAACACAACGTAACGTACGGAATTCGAACGTTTTTCAAACAACAATGTTTGCTATCAAATAAATTCAACATTCAAATTCAAACAGTTGTACTAAAAAGATATTTAATCTATACAAACATTTTTGTTACTGATAACCCAACGTTGAGATGTGTAATGTAATACCCAACGGATGGTTTATGACACCTCTATGTAATTTAATATATCTACGTGTAAGAAAAACAATGTTGGGGGAAAGTTGTCAGAACGTTAGGTCCGACCAAACCAAACCACAACCTTTTACGAACGTTGCGATTGCGTTGTGTGCTAGCTCATGGGTGATGATAACGACGGTGATGATGACAATGATGACGATGAAGACGACGATATGATTGAACCAACTAAAAATGAATGTTCAATACAATGTGCAAAAAATATGCGTCAGCTCCTATTCTGTCACATGAATACGACATTATTATCACTAGATAATATGGGAGATTATTATTATAATAGGAGATTAGACGATATATGGACGAGCATCAAGCTCAAATCAATCTGGAACTCCTTCTGACAACACATCATAGCATTACTGATATATATAGTGACTGCCGCATAGTCAGAAGTAGTATACTACTCCTACTACTACTACTAAGGCGGCCTCAGCCGGGCATGAGCATGGCGTCCCCACACTTTCCGATCCTTCATCAAGCTTCCGAGCTCACCGGTCGTCTCAGAAGTAGTATACATATATGTCAAACCAGTATAAATATATCAATTGGAGTGTATATTGCGCTAGATGAAAAGTAAGGAAATATGAAAATCCGCTTCACAATTGATATATTTATATTGATATATACAAAATATAGTGATAAAAGTCTCTTCGGAGGAGAGAGGGTTCGATTCCTGTCCGGGACTCAGAATAATTTTTCGAAGGATATCAGCTTGACAATCATCGACCATGTATCGTCTGTCTGTCTACTCCAAGCTCTCCCACATTCACTACCACAATGTATACATTAACACACGATGATCTGGGGGGAATGCAGCTGCCCCAGAAAATGTTTAATTGCGTATAAGGTCCTGCATGGGCCTAGATGTATAAATCCTTAAGTGTCCTCTCTTGGGATTCAGCGAAGGTGAACTATCGAGATTTTTAGTACCAACTACTGACGTTTCGAGGGAAGCCTTTCATCTCGTCTTACTCTGACGAAGGGCTCTGCTCGAAACGTCAGTATTTCGTCACTAAAAATCTTGGCAATTCACCACCTTTTCACTTTGCTATATATCCAAAACACTACCTACGCACCACTCTACTTTTTTATGTATTTATCGGTGTGATCGAGTTGATGGACGTTTAGAGTTTCACGTTGGAGGCTAAAGCCTTCACTGGCTGACATAAGTGAAAATCATTTCACGTGAATTTACGGGACATAACGAGGTCCTGTAGGTTTATGTGAGAATTTTCACTTGTGTGTTACCTGTAAAAGCTTTATGCAACGTGAAACCGTAAATGATCGCCCAACTCGTACACTTTCTTCCATATTACACTTAGTTTATATGCAACAGTCCTACAGAAGTGCAGTTATTGCGAAAATAGAGCACCAAGCCATTTCTAAAATATGTAAGATTACCAAGAGGGTATTGTACATCAGTACACAAAACGTTATTAATGGCACACATTAATATCTCAGAACTGAAACTGAACTCATCACATATAATTCTCTGCGGAATTAAGTAATTTACCCAACACGGGCTGGGGGCCGACGAGGGCTTTCAACATCCTTTCAAAACAAAACCCGGACTGCTACCTCTGTCCTACTGGCACGAGTACCTGGACTTAGTATACCTTTTTAAAGCATTAGTTCGTTCATGTGACTCTTGTATTTCTATTAAGTCCTCCAGCCATGTAACAAGACGTACAAACCGATATATAAAATGAATTTGTTTTAAATATCCCTAAAATGAATAGCGTAACTTTTCAGAACAGTTTCTATTGTAGAACCCTGAGGATATTCAACTCTCTACCATCACATCTGCGAGATGTTAACCTTTCTATTGGCCGACAATTCAAATCTGAACTGCTAAAACATTATCATTATACAACCGAACACGTGTACGAAATTGTCGAAATTCCGCAAACCTTTAAAACCGTCTGTGTTAAATGTCACATGTGTCGTCCCCTATCTAGTGTTTATGTTAAAATGGGCTGTTAGTTTATTTTTATCTTAGGGACCCCGTAATGGAGCGATAAGCTCTGTACGGTTCTCCCGCTACTCAATGTAGCAAAGCTTGTAAATAAATAAAACAATTAATCAAATCCTGCTTAGAATGCATGTGTTCGCTGGAGATGTATAAATGTATCAAATATCAATGCGTATGAAATTTCTAATTAACTTTGATGTCGTTTAGAAACATGTTGATCAATGCGTATTTTCAACGCATTTTACTTTTTAACATTTTTTCCGAAAGACGAACTTTCTGAAGATGTTTTCTCTAGTAAGGTTTGCCGACGGGGGTCTTCAGCGCCCTACCCCCCTCTGGCGCGCACCCTGCCAACTTGACGAATCTCTACTCATTGTCTTCCAGCGATATTGGATGCTTGGTATTAAAGTGTTAATGATTTATAAAACTTAAATGAGACTAGACTTTGAACTGTACATATCTATTAAATTAGGCCATGGTTTTGGTGGACGCGGTGAATGACAGACTTGTCAGTGCAAAGAACATTTTTATGTGTCCCATGTCCCATACAGGGACAGCCGCCAGTAAGTGAGATGCTCTCACACTTGAATTGTACTTGCAAAAAGTTATAATTACTAATTATAGCGTTACTAATTACCGCCCAAATGTCCTACATTAACTGAAAGCACTCCACAAATGTACCGTTCGCTTTGTCATGGTTTGCATTGTTGTTATTAACACTTGTACTACAACCTACTCACTTCTCACGACTTCAAATACTCACTCTACGAGTCTATCTGTCCTAGTGATGGCTGCTCAATGGTCACTCATAGCATGCAGCCGGTGATCAGCTAGGCCATAGGGGTTCGAATGTCGTGTGGATGCAGATCCAAGGCATGCCAAAACATTTTCGGACTAATATATTGCTCACGTATTATATTATCTTTGATCATTTGTAAACATACAATCACCGCATTCCTTCGCTGTGTTGGCTCACAATTATCTTAGCTAAACCTGTTTGCTAAATATTTCATCAACACTCAGTTCCTTTTCCAGATCCTCTTCGTCTGTAGCTAGCAGACGTTTAGGCATGCGAAGATACCGCGCCTTCCTCGCCTCCTTTAATAAATCTTCTAAAGGAGGAATCAGATACATCGTCCTTTTTCGACCATCCGGTGGAACATACATGTAGGACTCCACATCGTCCGATTCTTCGTTTTCCTGGTTGATAGTATCACCTTTCATATTTCCAGTCTTGCGGCCAAGGATACGTTTCCTGGCTTGTGTTCGCGCTTCGTCTAATTCAATAAAAGAACGCGAGTCTGAGGCTGCGTTCTCGCCAAGCTGCGGTAGCTTTCCGCTCTCTTCCATGTTAGCAAACGAGACTCGCGTGACCCGACGTGTCGATGATACAATCTGGTCAGGTGTGTTGTTCGTGTGAGTTGTGGTGTCGAGATTGCGAGAGAAATTATCACCTGAGTCTGACACCATCAGTGCCGGCATTAACAACGAATGTCCGCGAAACTTTACTTTGTTTCCAACGACAGTTTCATCTCGGGTTAATCGTCTTCTCGACTTCCCCGTCTCGATCGCTGTCGATGTTCTTTGTCTTACTGTTGTCCTTTGGCTTTGCTTTCTCTTTCTTTTGCTGTTGCTGTTAGCAGTGCTGTCTTCTGCGGCGGATGTGCCCTCGTAGCCGGTGATTTCCCGTATACCGTGCAGTTCATTTTGTATTTTCTTCATCTCCTGATCGATCTCGATGGCGACCAACTCGTGGTTATCCCGGAATTGCTCATGCTGCCGACGTAACCTGTTGTTCTCGTTCCGGTTGAGTCTTCGGGCTGCGCTCTGTCTTCTGTCCATTTCATCAGCAGTAATACTCAGCTGTTTCACTCGCTTTTCCATCTTCGACTTAGCCTCGTCGGGACCACGTGCACCGTCGGTCGTCACCGCGCGCGCCGTCTAAGTACCCTATGGCTATAGCATTGAGAAATTCCAGTGTGTTATTGAACGCGGTCTGCGATGATGCACCGTACTCCAAGCATTCAACTAAAGTCTCGAAGATAAACACGAGTGTTTTATTATTGACTGTTTAACGATTATGGTTCAACAAAAGGATCAATTTAGCAAGCAACGTCGGCGTATGAAAACAAGGGTGAGATAATGACTCCGTCTGTTGCTAAACAACCATGGATATTGATGGAAACACAAAATAAATATATATTGTAAATATATAAGTATAATAATATTTGATATACGGGTTCGGGATATGAGATTCGTCATTTTAGCGCCAAAGTGCTTAATGTGATAAAGTCGTAGTCATCGTTCGATCCATTTGAGTACGTTTGACCATTTTAGTATAGTGCTGGGTGCACGTCAGAATTCGATACATACTTTATGGCTTGTCACAGTTGGTGCAGGGTGTAGCCCCAGAATTCAATACTTGCTCTATGTCTGGGTGCAGCCCTAGAATTCTATATTTGCATCATGTCTTGCCACAGTTGCTGGGTTGCAGCCCTATAATTCTATATTTGTATCATTTCTTGCCACAGTTGCTGGGTGCAGCATGTCTTGCCACAGTTGCTGGGTACAGCCCTAGAATTAAATTGTTGCTTCATGGCTTGCCTGCACAGCTGACTGGCGCCACGGTAATATTCATGGAGTACAGTTAATCTTAAACCATTGTGGGAAGAGAGTAAGGTCAGACAACAGTCTATAAGTAATAACAGATGGAGTAATTGTAAGTGTGAGATAATAATAATAATAATATATAATATTTATTCTTTAAAGAGGAAAAGCTTCCGTCACTAAAAGTGATTTTCACGAAGGTCCTCTGATAAATAAAATTACAAAAGTTAAACAAGAATGACCGTAAAATATATAAAACTATATACATGCAAAAGTTAATGATATTGACTAATTAAAAACATTCTGAGTTTTCTCTTAAAAATATTTTGAGGCATTGGCTTCCTCAGGGCATCTTCCTCATTCCAATCATTGATATTTCACTGTGATGGTCAGGTCTACACTCCATATCACAATGCACCAGGGTGCAGGACTTCAATCATTATTAGTAACAAGAAACCCACACATATAGCCTAGAGTACAAAGTATAGTGACGGCAGGTGTTAATTGTTAGTGAAAGCAAGTTAAACCGTCTGAACTTTAAAGAAGTTTAAAGGGAAAGTTAAACTCTTTTTTAATTTTCAATTAACTTTTAGGTTTTCTTTCGTTGACAGAAAAGCAAAGGTTTTTTTTTTACTGGAATCAATTGAAACGATACTCATTTTGTGCTAATTGGGTTTTTTCCTCATTTATCTCCGCGATTTTAATTAAAGTGCGAAGACAATGGGGGATGGCTATATAATATTTTATTCTGCTAATACGACCCAGAGCTAAATATCTTCGTGATCATGGGAGCAAAAAACGGAAAAGAACAAAGCAGATTGCTGCCGACTTATATACAGTCATAGCACCCGAAATTATTCGCTGGAAGTAGGCGTACAAATAGCGGGACAAATATTTTTTCAAGACAGAACTAGTCTGGCAACCTAAAACCTATCAAAGTGTTGACATTGGATTGTTTACATTTCGTCTAAGCAGACGAAACAGTATATATGAATTCGATACTATGAAACAAAGGTGGGACCTCAATCAACTCATTCAACTTTGTTTCACCTTTCACTTTGACGAAGCTCGAAAGTTATATCCCCTATTCACTATTTTGACATTCAACAACCTTATTACTTTGGTATCATATATCATGGGTGCAAATAGCCGGAGAGTTGATCTGTCCCGTATGTGGGGTGCGCATGTGATTGGTCAATTGTCGTGTTTTCATGAGCTGTTATTTATTTTGGAGACGAGTTTAGAATACAGTAGAAATTATAGATGGAGAGACAAATGGTCGTCTGTCTGTCACTAATTTGTATCTACTATGTGTCTTTCCGAAACGAGAGGAATGGTTAATAACATAGTTATATATCATGTACGATGTTTTGTGAAATTGAAGTAATAATGCTGGTACGCCGTACGTGTCGAACTATGGACGCTTAGCTACTGCTCAGAGAGATATACTAATGTAACGTTTGGCCTATCTTTCTCGCGACGAACCACTGTAACCAAGGTCCCTGGGTTCAAGACTCCCTTGAAATTATGTTAGACGCACTCCAAGTTGTAGACACATATATAACTGCTTTATTTATGATTTAACACGGTTTATATACAGTAGCATCGACTATATAGGTTATAATGACGTAACTACATTTATCTATGGTCCTTAATTCTATAATGCGCACAGTCATGCTTGCTCGTGCTGCATTGCGTCACTGATTAAATGCGGTTGCGCTAGATTGCGCTGTGTTCCTAAGCTGCGCGCTACACAAACATGAACCACAATAGAGAACTAGACAATAGACATTGATAAACAAGAGCCAGAATGGCGAACTATTTAATTGCACAAAACGTGATCTATTTATAATATAGACATCCATGATTACCATATATGCCATATATGAGCTATTCTGCAAGCTGAATCCAATATACAAAGGACATAGCGGCCATTGTTCGATTGATATATATATATATATATATATATGTAGTCACTATATACCAGCAATGCTTAATTGGATTATATACTGGTAGCAGTGGAGTAGCCAGCGCAGTCCCTGGAAGACTGGGACTGCGCATAGGCTAAGCTTGGAGTACTGGTAGACAGACGAGGGGACAGGGATCGAACTGGCATGCGTACCTTTTGAGACAAGGCTAAAAGAGATGACTCAAAAGGATCTTCCATTTTCAAGAACTATTCTAATCCGAACTTACCTTAAACCTAACTGTAGCTACCCTAAACCTAACCTAACCAAAAATAAAAAGCAGAAACAGAAAGGTCATCCCTTCTAGCCATTCCCAACGTTTTGATTTCCGGTGAGATGCTCCAACCATTGAATGTGTGCCGCATAGGCAGTATACTAAGTACTTATTAACCGAGCGCGAGGTCTGTACTCAAAAGATCTCAAGCAAAATATTTTCCCGTACGGACCGAGCTTGTGAGGTTAATAAGGAATTTATTATATGTCTCGACAACAACGAGAAATAATTTAGAGAAAACATTATTTAAAATGGCTTGCTTTTTTTCTCTAGTGTACTCTGTCTCCGTAGCATTTAAGATATCATCTTCGTCGGTTAGTTCCTCCGGATAATAGAGTTGGCCGTGCATTTTTTGTTATTTCGTTTAATTTTGCTGTAGTTTGTTGTTTTTGTGCGGGTCCGTACACCGAGTCCGTACGGTAAAGTACGGACCCGCACGTTAGCCAATCAGCGTTCAAATACGCCAGTTCGGACTCGCAAGACATATAATAAATATACATATTATCAACGATCCTTCATTGTCAGAGTAACTAGAACTTGGAACGCATTACCGGACTTTCTAAGATTAAAAACACTCAAATTTAGTTCATTTAAGATCTCATTACTCCATCTATAACCAGGACGACCCACGTACGAAATAATGGAAATCCATTTGCCTAACTAATGTAACTTGGCACGTCGCCTCGAGAAATCCCTCACTTGTTGTTGTTGATTTTTGCTACAGACTTTTCTTTTCACCTTAGTATTTATGTAAATATAACCTCAATTTTTTAAACTTTTTAAAAAAAAAATTATACACGGGGCCACAGTAATTGGCGTAAGCTGTGGTAGTATAGGCCAGACTTATATTTTATATGTTAATTTACTAATGGCGAATCGAAATAAATAAATAAAAAATATTGACTGCCACATAGGCAAGCAGTACATTATCAAACCAGTACATCATTGTAACCTTTGTTCTCCATCTGAGTCTCGGTGGCTCAATGGTTAGAGCGTCTCACCGGCAATCAGAAGGTTACAGGTTCTATTCCTGTCCGGGACTCAGAATCATTTTCTGAGGATACGAGCTCGACGATCGCATGTATCGTCTGTCTACTCCAAGCTCTCCCACATTCACTACAGCAGTGTATATATTATACAACACAAGAATGGACATCTATAATTGCGAGTAAATACATTCATTTAACAGATATGTAGGCGCCAGGCGATTCACATCAAATTTCGTGGCCACTGCTTCGGAAATAACGAATTGGCAAACATCGGAACTCTTCCGTCGAATGTTATATGAAACGTTCTTTAACTCATTCCATTAGTAGTACATTAGTAAAACCAGCACGCATGCCTGCATAAGAAACTCGTACCGCCGTATACGTGCAGTCTCGACAGCCGCTAACCCGCTTTATCCGTAGATGCGCAGTCTCTATACCGAAAGCGGGTTATCCTTGGTTATAATTTCATGTTACGATGTTCCAAATATATTAGCAACAGAACGATAGATATGTTCTTTAAACCCCCGCTTAACTAGGCTGAATAAAAACAGAAATTTAAAGCGGGATTTTACCGAACGTAGTACATAACATATCTATCGTAAATTCTGTTACTATTATATATTTGGAACCTCGGGCCAGACCAATGTTTCTCGGATTTTTCCGCTGTAGCAGTGACCCGGCAGGTCGGTAAATAAAAATAAATCAAATGTTAAACATCTCAGTGAACAGTAAATCCACAGCAACATAGATCGCTCTGGTCTGTTTACGCACACACAAACACGCGAATATATTAATATTTAGGTTTTTAAAATTGTTCGTGATAAGACGGTTTTTGGCCTTCTTTTACTCCATGCTCCACTCTGCTAGCCTGCGTAAGCAAGCACTTATGTGAGCCTAATTTTTATTTAACGACAATTCACGAAAGTGACCCGGCCGGATCCGTGAAACATAAAATTAAATTGGTCTGGCCTGCAGTAACATGAAATAATAACGGTATTCTTTCAGTGCCATAGCTGCAGGTTTGTAGAGGACGCAAAATTTAGTAAGCTGCACGAGTATTCTGTATTCTTCGACAGGTCTTTTCGATATTCTTCGTCGCCTTATAACTCTCAGAAAGACTATAGACGTGAATCATAACTGTTCAAGCTTCTGTTTGGTGATCTGGGCTATTTCACCTTTGACTTCTGGCTTCAGGAGATCTTTCTGTTCAAGAAAAAAAAAAATCTAGAATCAAAAGAATGTAGTAGCAAGAACGTCGCTATATAAAGAATAAAAAAGGTAAAGGCTGCATGGTTCTCATATATCGTCCGAGTTTTTTCAAAAAGTTTGCAGACGATATTGGAACGACAGACTATATGCATATAAACCCTACTTGCACTTTGCCAAAATCGAACTACTCTGGAGACAGAACAAGCTATAGGCCTAGGGTTAAACATAAAGAAGTTTGATACTATCTTACACTTACCACAGCACGCTGCAAAGATGCTTTGAATGCGAAGTTAAGACTTGAGTCAAAGATGAGCATCCGATGGTCAGTTAAAGCCAAAATGCAATTTCTTAAACGAGCTATTACTTCACGGTCTTCTCTCGATATGCAGGAACCCTGATCAAGGAGTTGAAAATGTATACAGTGTTAAATATAGATTATGAGAATACTACTATTACAGTATTATAATACGATATAATACTATACTATATACTATAACATGTGGACCGTAGTATATAGTATATAGTATATAGTATATAGTATATAGTATATAGTGTATAGTGTATAGTATATAGTGTATAGTATATAGTGTATAGTATACCCATATAGTATACCCATAACTATTATAACCATAACTATTATACCCATAACTATTATTGTACTGTACTGTTACTGTTACTGCACTGCACGCACTGTATATAGTATATAGTATATAGTATATAGTATATAGTATATAGTATACAGTATGATATTGTATCACTGCACCACACTGCACTGCGCTGTAATGTACCCACCACCTCATTATTTCCATGGGGCTGTATCCAGATGTATCCATTGTTCCCAATGATAATACTTGCGCCACAAGATAACTCATGAAAATGTGTCTTGCATCTCTTGATTAACGATGGTGAAACTTGGACTAACATTCCCTGTTCAAGCTGCATGGCAAGAATTAAAACAAATAGAAATTACTTGATGACTATTGTTATAAAGATATCGAAGGACACAACTAATAGTCGACTAAATGAACGATCTCGTCATCAAATACTTGCGCAACTGGATTGAAAAGATACCTATCACTACAAGAACCGTGAAAATGTCATGATAAATGTTAACTTATGATGATAAAGTTGTTGAATTTCAGGCAACATCACATTTTTAAACTAACCTTTCCATATTTTTGGCTACGTGTATGTAGTGACAATGAACCATCTGCGAATAGTGATTGCACTTCAGCCTATTTTAATAATGTTATGGAAAAGATGCACTGGGGAAAAGATACACTGGTGACAGACAGACAGACAGATGCACGCACACACACACACAGACAGGCAGGCAGGACCACTTAGGACTTCCCTGAAAACCACGTAATGTGATGAGCGCTTCCTCATAGACAAGCAATAGAAGTTTCTGCATCAAAAAATTAGTCATCTAAACCTTCTGAAAAAGCATGTAGATCAGGAATCACTTCAATTGGTGGTCTGCGGGCCACATCCAGCCCGTGAAGCATTTTCATGTAACCCGTGCCGTATGATCAAGACAGGAGACAGCTATTTTTATTTGCTCAGCGTATGCAACGATTTTTACTACCATACTAGTGTCTATAATCTCTAATCATATTCCCCTTGCACTTGGTTCATGTTTCTTTGTCATGACACATTGGCCATCAAATAATTACAATACATCTTACTTAAAAATATCTAATAGCATAAAGCTGTAAAAAATAAACACTAATTTTCTCATATCAAAAATACTTATAGGTTTACAAAAACTCCACGCCATTGCAGGGCCTTTTATAACATATAAGCTGGGGGGGCAAATGCCCCCCCAGTCCCCCCTTGTGCCCCCCCCCACTAATCAATTTCCCCCCCCCCAGGAAAAGTCCCTTTTTCTTAAATTTAATCAACAAATAAGCAAGGAATAAAAATTAAACAAATGGAAAGTAAGTTTTAGCCCTTAATTAACAACTTAGACTTACTTAAATTATTATGTTGACCTACACGGCACGCGTCCCCCATTTAAAATCCTGCTAACAAGCTAGTGTTTTCTGTTTTTTACCATGACAAGACGAAGAAGTCGAAGTGATAAATGCGACATTATATGACCGATTATAAGCACAATGTTTTGGTAGCTTATGAAGATGCCTAAAGTGTATATATTGGTTCCGTACTATTTCTGAGTTTATATTAACGTGTGTTTCATAATCTTGATACCCCTTTGTAATCGTGCATTTTTAGCAACGGCGTGGTGCCTTAATGTAGCAAAAATTCTTATCAGAAATCGCCGGAAAAGCACTTCTGGGCTTTGCAAAATTAAAAATTTTCCAGACCCCTAGTAGGTTACCGTTACCCGTCTCAAACAACCCTGGATGCCATTGATCATGAACTGAAGAAAAAAATTTTTTTAATAAAATGGCAGACAAATATATATATATATATAAACGAAAAAGCCTGCCTCAGAAACAGTAAACAAATATTTCGGCCAGGAAGGTCCCTTTTAGGAAAACGCCCCCCCCCCCCCCCACGGGAAAATCCTTTAAAAAGGCCCTGCGCCATTGTATGCATATTGAGCTCTTGTCAATATGGGTGGTGCCTATAATATAGGCCAAGGTAGGTCAGCTCCTACAATAGAATCATCAAACAAACAAACAGTCTAAAAGATACACTTATTAAGTCTCCTTCAGCAAGAACATCTCTCATCTTCAATTCGTCTTGAACTGACCGTCGCCTCTGTGGGATGAAAGGAAATTTGAAATATTAAATGCATTGCTATTTCTGAAATGATCAATTATTAACCATTTTGCAGGCCAGGTATACCTATTTATGTAAAGAAACAAAATTGTTTAAGCCAAGCTCTCCCACATTCACTACCGCAGTGTGTATATTAACACATCCAAACAATCTCTTACCAACTCTCCTCCAGGTAGATTTACAGATGATAACATCAACACAGAATCTAGCTTTGCAAATGTATCCACTTTCCAACGTTTCTGACCCACCTGAAAGAATTTCACAAATTATGTTATAGATCTGTCTCTAATCTTTGGGGTACTCTTCCCAAACATATCAACTAGTATGTAACTCCCTGGCAGGTGCCTTCAAAACTATATATATTTCAAAAATATATAAAACAAATTGTGACAAATTAATTGAATAAATAAATAATATATGTTTTCAATAATCTTACCTCCTTTATTCTACCTACAACAACATCTCCAACTTCTCCATTGTATCTAATAATTTAAGATATTATGGTATATAATAATTATATACAGTAATAAATATACGAACAAATTCGTTTTATTGGCATATCTATAGGTAACCTATAGGCTTCTATAGGCAATTGGAACATTTTCTATAGGCACCTATAGACTTTTTCTGTATAGCACTTGCATGTTGGAGTGTGTTATCAGGATTTACTTTACTCACTCACTAACAAGTGTTCGATTTTCATACACTGTATTGTGAGTGGTCGAATTTATACCAAGTGAGGCCCAGTTATTCCATGGCAATGCTCAGCCATGCCGTAATAGTCATACAGTAACAAATAACTGGTATAACAGACCTGGCTTTCAATGGCTGAACAAAAATCAACTTGTTTACAATTTCCACAGTCCCAGTAACAGATGCCATGAGTTTGTCATCTTCAATGAATGTGCCATGGCCCCTTAACATAGGAAGTGACATTTGTGACAAAAATAAATAGAGTGACAAATTGTGACAAAAACAATCAGGACCGTCGAGAGGGGAGGGTAGCCAGGGCAACCTGCCCCGGCCATAATCTAGGGGCCCGTGCAGAATTTGCCATAAACTACGGCATTTAGGGCCCCGCGATACTACATGCCCCCGGGCCCGTCCTGTCTATCAGCGGCCAGACAATACAGTACTATAGTCGATAATTTCTCCATTAAAGGTGTCGTCCTATCCGTTCTGCGCATGTCCACGTTTCTGTTTACATCGTTTGTTTACATTGCATTATGTAAACATTGAACATAAAGTATTACGGATTTTTTCACACGCTTGAGCTTTTCCGCCTAAAAAGCGTGTTATAAGAAGCTGTTCTGTTCTTAAATGTGGATAATATATCAAACTACCACTCATGCCTTCACCACCTTTGATGAATACTCGCTTTCGAACTGTCGCAAACCTATTCCGTTAAAGTTTGTTGACATATGGATTTTATTTAATAACTCATAAAATAAAAAGGGAGGTATTGCATTTATTAATAATAAATATATACATTAATAATGTATTATATTATTTATATAAAAAATTCTGAAATGACGTCACATAGATTATCGGTAGTAAAATTTGTTCTAAAATAAAGCATTATCGTAAGAGTTAGGATTAGGTTTAGGGTTAAGATATAAAGTAGGGTTAGGATTAGGGTTAGGATAACGTAATGTACCTCATGTAATCCCCTGTTTCTGTGATCACATCTCCTGGCGAAACTATGCGTTTTTTGCTCACAAATTCGTTAGCTGCGGACGACATGGTGGGTCGTTTTCTTTGCTTTCTAGGTATACGTACTTCTATACCGCCACTCATAATGCACACCTTTTTTAGTCAACTTTGGTTGAGGTTTTAACTAGCCACTACAGATAATTATTAAAGATAATTACAGTTTTCTATTTCTTGGAGTGACAATTTGACAAACAACGGGTAAATGAAATAAATAGTAAATGCTCACACCCGAAGGTTGTCCGAGTCATTCCGACGATAAACAACATCTTCTCAAAGGTTGTTCTTCGAGAGAAGAAAACATGGCCAAACAACCATCAGGGAAAAGCGATAATTTTCGAAGGACTTGGGATGCCGAAGAGTACGACAAGCTTGCCAAGGACCGATTACAAGATGAAGAAGACGTTAAAAGTGACAAAGTGTCGACGGTACCTGTGAAAAGAGAGCTTTTGCGACCAAGGGAACACCAAGTAGATTTGGATTCCAGTTTAGGAAAGTCTATTGTCATCACGAAAAGCACGCCGAACTCTTTACAAGGAGGATATTTTTGTAACGTGTGTGATTGTATCGTCAAAGATTCTATCAATTTCCTCGACCATATTAATGGCAAAAAACACCAAAGGAATCTGGGCATGTCCATGAGAGTGGAGAGGTCGAATTTGGACCAAGTTAAAAAGAGATTCGAGCATAACAAAAGGAAACTTGAGGAAGATAAGAAAAAAAAACATTACGATTTTGAGGCTAGGATGGAAGAACTAAAAGAAGAGGTTAGTGTGATACAATTTAATGTGGATTCTTGACTTGCAAGTTGCAACCAATCCCTTGAGACTCCGAAGACAAAGGTTTGGTGGCCATGTTGGTGCCACAAACAAAAGAAGTTATTGATATTCTTTTGTTTAAGTTCCACCAACATGGCTGCCGTGACGTAACGTGCAAGTCATCAATTCAAAGGGGAACTGTACCCAAAAATAAATTACTTTTAAATAAAAGGCCTTTAGAATGGTATATTATGCTTCTGGACACCGCCATTTTCGAGTTTGCTCAACAGCTCAGGTCGGGGTTTCTTTTCGATTTTGACGTCACTTGAGTGCAAGGAAAAAAAGACAAGCACTCAACGACATCAAAATTGAAAAGAAAATCACCGCTGTAGATCGATCTTGAGCCGTCGAACAAACTCGAAAATGGCGGATTGATCCTGATTTAATCCTGTCTGTTAATTCTTTCTAGGAAGAACGTCAAAGGGAAAAACGCAAAGAAGTGAGAAAACAAAAGAAAAAGAAAGTAGAAGTGGAAAATGATTCTGGTCTTGATCCTGAAATGGCAACGATGATGGGATTCTCTGGATTTGGTACAAGTAAAAAGTAGCTCTTAAATGTTCATTGTGGTTGTACTGTATTTGGATAATTTCCATTTCATTCAAATTGGTGTGGTAAATAGCAACTATGGTACTTGTTTGGGTACTAATAATCATGTTTTGGAGCCATCTTCAATTTAATCAACAGATGTGTTGCTTTTTGGTCATTCTCCATTATTTTTTGGTTAGATTTTCAAATGTACAGTTATTTGTAGTAAGATGCAAGATGCAATTAAAGTTGGGCAGTATACCGGTATTTTTAGTTATTCACAAATTATTTAGTTGATATCGGTATGGCGGTATAAGGTTCTGACGATATACCAGTATACCATTATTTATCTTTTTATTTAAACTGCAAGAAAAGTTCACAGATGAGAAACAAACACAATGTGTGTGTGTGTGCACGCAAAATAATATATAGATCAAACTTTAACTTTTGAACGATCGCAAAGATGGGCAATCTTCTTTTTTCGTTTGTGGTTGCTGAATTCATTTTTGACTTTGGAGCAATCATGGTGATCGTACTCATCGTAGCGATCGTATATGAAGACCAGGCTTTTGAATATGGAGTTGAAATATGTAAAACCCTGATTTATCCATCTAATTTTAGATCATTTAACGAAAGGGTTATTGATTGTCAACTGTACTTACTGTAGATCACACATTTGCTAAAAAATTGTAATGGTATACCAGTATACTGTACCATGACATTTTTCGAATATCGAATACCGGTATTGAAATTCCCATACTGCCCAACTCTAGATGCAATGAGAACAATTTAAAAACTAAGTGGAAGATTGCACCAAACTTTGTGTCAAAATGAAGATTACACCTTTAGAAGCAATTTACAGTGATGTCAAATGCTTCAGATATTGTAAAATTTTACCATAACTAATTACCAAACTTTTCATTTTTGCAACTATTGCAACCATTTTTAACTTTTAAGTAATGTTTAAAGAAAAAAACATTTCTGTCAAATATGGTATGTCTGAGAGATATTCAAATGTTGAAGCTTTATAGGTTCCAGACAGTTTGGACTTTAAATAATTTCACTGTAAAGTTAATTGGATTTAAGCAATAAATAATACTAAGGAATGGTCATTATTTATGGATATATATTCATTATTTATTCTTTCTACGGGCTATGAAATTTTTTGGTTCATCAAAAACAAAAGTGTAACACACAATAAGATGAGCACAAGCACACATAAAAACACAAAGTGCATTTGTTTTTAGTGTGACAAAAAACACAAAACCATAAGTTCTGTCTTAGAGAGGTGTCTGTCTTAGAGAGGTGTCTGTCTTAGATCTGCCTTAGTGAAGTGCCTGTCTTAGAGAGATGTCTGTCTTAGAGAGGTGTCTGTCTTAGATGTGTGTGTCATCTTATCTGCCTTAGTGAAGTGTCTGTCTTAGAGACTAATAATTACTTTAAAGGGACACTCCGGCCCAAATACAAATGCAGTTCATATGAAAGATCTTACTGACTTTAGTTTATTTCCAAAGTTTCAGCATTCCTATCAATTTAGTTGAGAAGATATTGCTAGTTGAAGTTGAAAATTTGTGGATTTTGACGCCATATTGGTTTTGAAAATATGACGTCATTGAGTGATTCTTTATCGTCAGTGGAGTTGTTTTGATGGCGATCACATAGTGATAGTTATTGTGAATGGTCTTTGGACGAAAATTAGTCGAAATAAACTATTTAGTTCATCATGCAAGAAAGTAGAGGAGCTTCTTAGGCATAATACGAGATCACGTCACTCAGTGACGTCATATTTGAGAAACAAAATGGCGTCGAAATTGGACAAACTCTCCAACTTCAATTAGCCACATCTTCTTAACTAAATTGATAGGAATGCTGAAACTTTGGAAATAATCTAAAGTCAGTAAGATCTTTCATATGAACTACATTTGTATTTGGGCCGGAGTGTCCCTTTAAAGGCTTTGCATGGCCAGGCGCCTGTTTATATTACTGATTTGCTATTTAACAATTAGACAACGAGCCCACATTAGACAACGAGCCCGCAATTAGACAATGAGCCCGCATAGAAAACAAGGGCGAGTTGTCTAATTGTTTTAGTATAAATTTACAACTTTCTAACCCAAGAAATAACTTTTATTTCGCATTTTTCATGCAAAAAGTAAATATTCTTTCGAAATCAGGTGACTTTTTCCCCAGAGGTTTATATCAGCGGATAGTAACTCCTGCGATAGCCAATCAAAATTGAGGATTTGTGATATATAAACCTACTCGTGCTTTGAGATCATCTGACCGAAATCTGCTACTAATGAGCCAAAATCCAAAACGGTGACTCATGGAGATGGAACATTCTCGGTTGCAGCACCAAAACTGTGGAATTCGTTACCACAAATCTTGCATTGCAATTTGTGTGTGAATTAAGAACATTGTCATTCAATCCAAGATGGTGCATTATCTCTGAGGCATGTCTGTCTTAAAGAGGTGTCTGTATTAGTTAAGTGTCTGTCTTAGTGAGGTGTCTTCGAGCCTTCTGTTTTAGAGAACTGTCTGTCCTAGAGAGGTATTTGTCTAATAGATTAGGTGTGTCTGACTTAGAGAGGTGCTTGTCTTTATATTGTCAAGAATGTGAAGCCGACTATCGGCTGTCAGAAAGTGAGGTGTTACTTTTATGCTTTTATACCAGCTCTTTATTTGTCGGGATCTACTTGCTGGGCCATGCCGTTTTTAAAATCTGGCCGTTTTTAAATCTTCGCGCGCCGAACCCTACTCCATAACGTTTCTCCGCGCCTTCAAGTAAAACAAGCGCCTGGGTACGAGGGCCGAGAAGGAGATGCAGTGTGACCAGACATAGTAATTTAAATTACTTTTGGTAATTTTTCAACATTTTTGGAAAATTTTGGTAATTAAAAATTTGTGGTAATTACTTTGGTAATTTTGGTAAAATATTGGTAATTTTTTGAAATTTTCGTATGATTCCTAATTTATTGTCACTGAGAAGTACAGCATTTATGCTGACGTTGAGGCAGTGTATGGCGATGAGTCGTAATCGTATGAGGATGCTAACAACTATACCGATTAGAGCAATGATTATATTATTTCAGACTCTACGATGTCTTGTTATGTGTTTATGCATTTGTTATTTGTTATTTTTCCTATTTCTGTTAATGTTAATAACTGAATCTGTAAATTTTGGCATTTTTTATTTTGTAGAAAATGTTCACATACATTATGACGTTTTTTCACCATTGGGGGGGGGGGGGGGGGGGGGGGGGGGGGGTAATGATGTAGTAATTTTTTGCCAAATTTGGTAATTTTTGCCTACAGAGGCAATTACTACATCACGTGGTCACATCTGCTGTTTTTGCTTGTCTTCGAAGTAAAGGTCTAGAAAGGTGTCTTTTTTACTGCAAAAGGATGTTAACATTAAAAGAACTTTAGGTAATGAACACTTTGTCCTTGCTGTGTTTTCATATTCTGTACTTTTAAAGAATTAAACAGCACTGCAGGTCCAAATTCTGTCCTGAACAATAACTAATTTGTCTGACTATGTTTTTCAGTTTTTAGGCTTCGTTCGCCAAACTGCGTGAGATAAGTGCACGAAATGAAATCGTAGACATTGAGAGGGGAAGCCTTAGACTAGTTTACTTTCTAGTTGGTAGTCGTTTAAAACTTTGGGCGTTGGTTTCGTTTTGGTTTCGTTGGAGGTCTTGGAGAACTTGGAGACTCGCTGGTTGGAGATAACTTGATCAGTCTGTTCAAGCGAAAGGGCTTCAGGTAAGGAAGTTTTTGCTGTTTTGTTAACCTCGACATTCGAAGAGCGAAATTATTCTTTCCACCAAAACTAACACGACGAAGTACGACCGCCATGTCTTTCTGTGTAGAGTTTAACCTACTTCCTACCTTAGGTTTTTAGCCCGGTTTTTAGCCCGGTTTTTAGCCCTTAATAGTTGGCTAGCTCTTTCGAATCTTCTAACTTTTGGAGGGCTTAACGAAAAGATTGATATTTCATGCCAGATTATGGGTGTGGTTTTTGCAACTAATGTTTTTGATTCATTTAATTTATAGATTGTTTATACAGTTACATGAAAATTATTTCTGCTAGTTGGTTTTCTGTTTGTTGCCATCAGTCCAAAGAATAGAAGCAAGATGAAAGTTGCTATGAAAAGGTAATGGATTTATTATAAATACTATGTTATATTTACTTCTTAAAAGTTATGAAAATAATTTAATATTTTGCGATATAGTCTTATCAATTTTTTTATTGAAAATTTACATTGTCTGGCGACAATGATTTTGACAATGATTTTTCGGTCAAAAGATCACAAGCTTTATAATTAAAAAATTAAAACCAAATTAATGTTGGGTCCATTAAAGTTTGTATTAAACATTAAATATGTTAAATAATTAAAAAATAAACATTAAATTTAAAACAGGATAATACTGCTTGTAAGTGACATGATAAATCATCTTGTCAAATAAGATAAATTTTGATATCACTATCATAGTATGTTGTATAGACTTATTATATCATTATTTTAGTATTATAGTAAAAAATTAAATTGTTTTGCCCTTTTACTTTTTCAGAGTAAGTCACAATTATGGTTGATCATTGAATGATGTTGGAATGATTTCAAATAAAGAAGTTGAAGGGAAATGTTGTCTGGATTTTGAATTGGCTTTAATAATTCAGGTACATGTACAATAATTATAATTGATAGCTATTGGAAATATGTGATAAATATTTATTTTATTTGTAGAAATTAACTTGCAATATATAGAATTATTAGTTAAAATTCTTAATTCCTTCTTTTGCTTTGAAATTGCAGGCATTATAGTTTGTTAATTGTTCTGGTGGAAATTATAAACTACAAAATACATCAAAGGAGAAAAGGTAGAGGAAATAATGTGATCAATTTTAATTATTGATCTACAGGTTGATACACAGTACTTTGTGCATCGATCTGCCTGTTCAATAATTATAATTTTAATTAATTATTGTATACTGGGCAGGTGTTTGTAGTAGTAGCTTTCACATAATAAACTAAATTCAAAGTAAATACAAAGTAAATTTCAACTTTGTCAAAGTCAATCATTTCATGCATGAAGATATTATATATAGCATTCAGATACTATTAAAACATCCATTTAACAATTAGACATTGAGTCTGAGTTGTCTATAGGCTAGCCTGACGGCCAAGTCTGAGTTGATTTTTCGCTCGGGACAATAACGACGACGAGTTGTATAATTGTTTTAGTAGAAGTTTTAGTAAAATGTTTAGGAGAAGTTGCATGTTTATACAGCTATATATTTCAGAACTTCATGATAGTAATATTAACAGCATTATAAAAACATTTGCCCAGTGTACCTTTTGTTGTTCCAAATTGGTAGATCACTTTCACCAAAACAGTTGCTGCCAAAATACTTTCACGTAATTAAAAAGTATTTGCAGCAAGGTAATATGGTCGCTTGCAAGGAAGAAATTTGGAAACATGAGATCTGTACGACAGCAGATCAAAAAAGAGTTGTCACATAATGTTTGGCTATATGAAGTGATCTTAAATTTGGAGCACCTAGCTAGCTAATAGATGCGGACCAAATTTGTTTCAATGCACACAAAACACAACGGCTTGATCTGAAGATTGGCAATTCGGGTGTACAGTATAACTCCAATCTTGAACATAAAGCCAATTGTTTGTGAAAATTGAGCAAGTTTGGGCAGTGTCTATTTTAGTTAAATAATTAATTACATGCAAATTACAAATTAGGACCCTGGCATTAAATGGACCGAAAAGGTGGGTTTCCATTCAGTGCTTTTTATCGTTATTCAAAAGAAAGCGATCAAATTGATCGTGCGATAAAAAGTGCTGAATGGAAATCTGCCTTTGAGGAGGGGGTGGTTTTTCGTTTATTTCACCCCTGGCCTCCTGGTCCGGCTTATGTAAATTTAATTTTTGCATTGTCTAATTTTAATTGTATACAATGCAAATGTCTTATTAAATTTACATAAGTTGCCACACCACGAATGGGACAGGTGCCCGGGTGGGGTCGGACCTCCCTCCGTATGCAAATTAGCTCATTTGCATATGGAAATATGTCTGACCCTACCCAGGTCCCTGTCCCATCGTGGGGTGGCAACTTATGTAAATTTAATAAGACATCTGGTGTTGAATATTCTGAAATGAGATTAATCTGAAATAAGTTGTGGTGACTTGAGCTCCATGGAAAGCAATAGTTTAATAATTATATGGTGGGACATGCAGTTATCTAGTAGGAATAGGATGTATAGCCAGCTACAAGGATATTTATAAAATTTTGGCATAATTTTTAAATATTTCAGGTATTTGTGCATGCTTAATTGCAAAAGCCAATTGTACAATTACTTACTTGTTTATTGTTGAGTGGTATTTGCATGCAGCATTTCCTAATTTTGAATTTAGACCTTAAACAAGATTGACCTGTTGTGGAAAGACAGTGATCATTCATTACACTGCATAAATTATTGCACTAATTACTTAATAATGATTTTACCAAGTTTCAATACATGTATGATAAAGTTATCAACTGTTATTGCAATCAATTATTTTGAATGAGGTGGAATGATTATATAACTTTGTCACAATAATATGATATACTGTAAATTAAATAGAATGTTGGCAATGGATTTGGCTTAATGTTAGCGACCGTACATCATGGTTATTAAACTTGAGTGGTGTTAAACAACTTTTACATTAACAATTAGCTTAAAATTAACAGTTTCACACACTGTAAACGAAGATAAAATTTGCGATCCCAAAAGAAGTAGAAATTATTGCAATTAATTACCAAAGGTTCACAGTGTACCTGATTTAAATTATTACATGTATTCAAGCTTGAAAAACTAAGTTGCCTGTCAACAACATTAAGGAATATACTAAATGTAATTAAGGATTTTCTCTGGGAGCTACTAAGTTAGTTGTACACTTGAACAGAACGTTAGTTAGTTAAGGTAAGAAATTAGTGTAATACAAAAATAAATGCTATTATAATTAGCCTGTGTGGCTATCATATTCCATTTGGTTGAAAATGCTTGCAGAACTGGATAGGATTATAGTGCATATTAAAATAGCTAGTGGTTTGTTAGATAAACTTTATTTGTTTTCAAAAAATTACCTCGAACATATACAGGCATGTTGTAGTTATAGTGGTCTACCAATGGCAACAGGGCAAGGAAATTGACTTGTATATTTAATGTTTTGTATGTTTTATTTTAGCAAAGTATGCATGGCCAAGATGATATGGAATCTCCAGAAACCAAGAGGGAAGAAATGTGTGAAGTCTAGATTATTTTTAACCTTAAATAAACAGTGTTGTGCTGCGTATAGTAGGTGGTGTAGAAATACAAATTGAATACTTTAAAAAGGTTGGTGTACTGCCAATCATAGCACTGTACAAGGTCTAATATTTCAAACGAAGTGCAAATGTTAGACCTACACACCATTTCAGCAGCACACCAACTTTTTAGAGTATTCGATTTGTATGTATAAACATATTAGTTACTTTATTGGGTTAATTCTTACCATGCTACTGCATCAAAACTGGGATTTTTACCGATATAAAGCACACTTTTTCAAACATTACAATAAATTGACATTGGTGTCTTTGGCTTCTTGATTTGTGGTAAGATCTTGACATTTTTGGACTGTACAATTGTGGTGATCTTGAATACAACTTCACTAATTTCTGTTAAACAAACATTTTTAGTTTCATGAATTTTGAAGTGTTGTGTTTCTTCCAAACTAGTAATTTTCTCTCCAGCATTCAGTGATTTTGTTTAAGATATGCCATTTTAATAAAGTTCGTTTTTGGCATTATTGTAGTCAATGGTGCGCTGTACTGACTTGTATGAATTTGAAATAAAAATCAATTTATTTCATTGATGAAAGTGTTGTGTCCATTTTAATTTGGAAGATATAGTTTAAGCATTTCAATATATAAATCAAGTAGGAATGGAATGTTACATGGTCCTGAAGCAAAACTTTGAAGCCATCATGATTGCCAAATTGTGTTAAAAATATAATTGTGCTCAGTATAAGTTGCGTGTAGTAGAAATTATTCATTAAAGTATATACTTGTATTTGACATAAAAAGTATATAATACTATATATACTTTAATACTTATAGTTAAAGTATATACACAATATTAAAGTGCCTATGACACGTAAAATAAGGTTTGCCTTATTATGGCCAAAAAAGTAAAGGGTTAACCTTAACTTTTTGACGATTTTCGACCATTTTTAATTTGGCCATTTTTGCCAAAATTTTGGTTGTCAAAAAATGACTAAATTTACGCTAGTTTCTGCTCAGATTAATACCTAAGGCATTATTTAGGCTATATTTTCATATTTTAAGCTTATTTTGACAAGTTAAAAAATGGTCGAAAAATTGTCAAAAAGTTAAGGTTAACCCCCTTTACTTTTTGGCCATTTTTGCCAATTTTTTTGCAAAAATGTCAAAAAATGACTAAATTTACGCTAGTTTCTGCTCAGATTAATACCTAAGGCATTATTTAGGCTATATTTTCATATTTTAAGCTTATTTTGACAAGTTAAAAATGGTCGAAAAATCGTCAAAAAGTTAAGGTTAACCCTTTGGCCATTTTTGCAATTTTGATGTCAATAAAATGACTAAATTTACGCTAGTTTCTGCTCAGATTAATACCTAAGGCATTATTTAGGCTATATTTTCATATTTTAAGCTTATTTTGACAAGTTAAAAATGGTCGAAAATCGTCAAAAAGTTAAGGTTAACCCCTTTACTTTTTGGCCAAATTTGGCCATTTTTGCCAATTTTTTGATGTCAAAAAATGACTAAATTTACGCTAGTTTCTGCTCAGATTAATACCTAAGGCATTATTTAGGCTATATTTTCATATTTTAAGCTTATTTTGACAAGTTAAAAATGGTCGAAAATCGTCAAAAAGTTAAGGCGCCCCTTTACTTTTTGGCCAAATTTGGCCATTTTTGCCAATTTTTTGGATGTCAAAAAATGACTAAATTTACGCTAGTTTCTGCTCAGATTAATACCTAAGGCATTATTTAGGCTATATTTTCATATTTTAAGCTTATTTTGACAAGTTAAAAATGGTCGAAAATCGTCAAAAAGTTAAGGCCCCTTTACTTTTTGGCCAAATTTGGCCATTTTTGCCAATTTTTTGGATGTCAAAAAATGACTAAATTTACGCTAGTTTCTGCTCAGATTAATACCTAAGGGATTATTTAGGCTATATTTTCATATTTTAAGCTTATTTTGACAAGTTAAAAATGGTCGAAAATCGTCAAAAAGTTAAGGTTAACCCCTTTACTATTTGGCCACTTTTGCCAATTTTTTGGATGTCAAAAAATGACTAAATTTACGTTAGTTTCTGCTCAGATTAATACCTAAGGCATTATTTAGGCTATATTTTCATATTTTAAGCATTTTAAGCATTTTTCATTTTTTGACATCCAAAAAATTTACATAAATGGCTAAATTTTGGCCAAAAAGTAAAGGGGTTAACCATTAACTTTTTTGGGACGTTTTTCGGGGGGAACCCACTTTTAAACTTGTCATTAAAAATAAGCCTTTTAAAAATATGGAAAATATAAGCCTAAAATAATGAGCCCTTAGGGGTTATTAATATGAAAGCAGAAAATAGTGACGTAAATTTAGTTCATTTTTTTTTGAACATTCACATACTAAAATTGGGGCAAAAAAAATGTTGGGGGCCCCAAATTTGGGGGGCCAAAAAAAAAGTATACATCACAGGGGGTTAAAACCTTATATGTTTTTTTTTTTGAACGGAAATTTTCTTTCGACCCAACTTTTTAACTTGTCAATAAAATATAAAGCTTAAAAATATGACAAAAATATAGGGCCTAATAAATAACTTGGCCTGTAGGGTATTAATTTGAGCAGATAACTACAAACTTAGCGTAAATTTAGTCTTTTTTTGGGGACATTCCAATAAAAATTGGGGCAAAAATTGGCCACAAAAATTGGGGGCCAAATAAAGTAAAGGGGTTAACCTTAAAACTTTTTTTTGGGGGGTGACGGATTTTTCGGACCACTTTTTTTAACTTTGTCTCAAAAAAAATAAGCTCTTAAAATTTATGAAAAATATAGGCCCTAAATAATGCCTTAGGTGATTTTAAATCTGTGCTGAATTCTTGACGTGATAAAAACATGTAGTCATTTTTTTTGGTCAATTCGGAACTAAAAAATTTGGCAAATAAATGGGGGGCCAAATTTGGCCAAAAAAGTTAAAAGGGGTTATCCTTTAACTTTTTTTGGGACGAATTTTTTCGGGGACCCACTTTTAAACTTGTCCACAAAAATAAGCTTACCTTAAAATATGGAATAAATATAGCCTAATATTAATTGGGCCCCTTAGGTTTATTAATCTGAGGGGGCTGGAAACTAGGGCGTTAAATTTTGTCATTTTTTGTTGGGGAACACTCCCAAAATAAATTGGTCATATGCAAAAAATGGGCCCCAAAGCCTGGGCCAAAAAAGTAAGGGTGGGTTAACCCCTTAACTTTTTTGGACGATTTGACGTACCACTTGTTTAAACTTGGGTCCTGTCTATATATTGCTTAAAATATGAAAAAATATAAGGGCTCTAAAAATAATTGCCTTTATAGGTTTTTTAAATCTGGTGCAGGGAACATAAACTAGGCCGTTAAAATTTAGTTTCTTTTTTTTTGGAACATTCCTATAAAATTTTTAGCCAAAAATTGGGGCCAAAATTTGGGGCCAAAAATGTAAAAGGGGTTAAAACCTTAAACTTTTTTTGACGATTATATTTCGGACCAATTTTTTACAAAAATACTTGTCAAATTAAGGCTCTTATAAAAATTTATGGAAAAATTATATGCCTAAAAAATAATGCCTCTTAGGTAGTTTAATTCTGGACCAGACACAGAGAAAACTATGCGTTAAATATATTTTAGTGGGGACCTTTTTTTGGGACATCCATAAAAATTGGCATATAAAAATGGGGCCCCAAAAATTGTGGCCAAAAAGTTTAAAGGGGTTAGTCTTACCCTTTAAACAACATTTGGAACGATTTTTCCGGAACCCACTTTTTATAAATTTGTCAAAATTAAAGGCTTATTATATATGAATAATATTTTTAGGGGCTAAACTAAGGCCCTTAAGGTATTTTATTCTGAGCAGGAATAATAGCGTTAAAATTTAGTCATTTTTTGGCTCCATCCAAATCAAATATTGAGGGCAAATAAAAACTGGCCCAAAATTAGGGCTCCACCAAAAAGTTAAAGCGGGTAATAATCCTTAACTTTTGGGTGGGGGGGGGACGATTTTCGGGGAATCCCACTTTTTAACTTGGGTCAAAATAAAATAAAGCTTTTTTAAAAATTTATGAATATAAAAATATAGCCTTAAAATTAAATTGCCTTAGGGTATTTGAATCTGAGCAGGAATCTAGCTAGTTCAAAAATTAGGTTTCTCATTTTTTGACATCCAAAAATAATTGGGCCAAATAATTCCGGCCAAAATTTTATTTGGGCCAAAAACAAGTTAAGTAAAGGGTTAATCCTTAAACATTTTGGGACCCGATTTTTTTTCGGGACCCACTTTTAACTTGTCAAAAAAATTAAGCTTAAAATATGGAAATATTATTTAGTGCTTATAATAATTGGGCCTTAGGGATTAATCATGAGGAGATAATAATAAACATAGCCGTAATAATTTGAGTCCCAATTTTTTGTACATTTTCCAAAATAAATTGGCACATATAATGGCCACAATTTGGGCCCAAAAAGGTATAAGGGGTTTACCCCTTAACTTTGCGGACGATTTTCGACCCACTTTTAAACTTGTTTCCATAAATATTAAGCTTTTACTATGGAAAAATATAAGCTCTAAAACTTAAATGCCTTAGGGTAAGTAAATAATCTGGAGCAGATTCTTTTGCGTAAATTTTGTCATTTCTTGGGGGGGGACACATTCCCAAAAAATTTTGGGGACGGGCCAAAAAAATGGCAAAAAGTTGGGGCCAATAAAAGTTGAAAGGGGTTTAAAACCTTAACTTTTTTGGGGTGACGATTTTTATTATCGGGACCCACTTTTTAAACTTGTATCCAAAAAAATTAAGCTTTTTAAATTATGGTAAAAAAATATAGCATAAAATAAAATTGGGCCCTTAGGTATTTATCTGGAGCAGAAATTCTAAGCGTAAAATTTTTAGTTTTCATTTCTTGGGAACATTTCCAAAAAAAAATTTGGGCAAAAATGGCCAACAAATTTTGGCCCCCAAAAAAAGGTTTTAAAGGGGTTTAATACCTTAACTTTTTGACGTTTTTTCGAACCCACTTGAATACTTGTTCAAAAATAAGCTTTTTAAAAAGTTATGATAAATATAGGGGCATAAATTTAAAAACAATAACGCCTTAGTTATTTAATCTGAGCAGGAAAACAACACTTTTTTAGTTAAAACTTTAGTCATTTTTTTTTTTGGGCGGGGACATCCATAATCTAAATTAGCCAAATATTTTGGGGGGGCCAAAAAATTTGGCCAAAAAAGTAATAAATAGGGGTTATTCAACCTTAACTTTTATTTTGAACGGATTTTATCGAACACTTTTTAACTTGTCAAAAATAAAGGCTTTAAAAAGTAATTATGAACAAATATAGGCCCTAAAATCTATACCTTTAGGTATTAATCTGGAAGGGGGGCAGGGAATTTCTAGGCGTAAAATTTTTTGTCATTTGTTTTTGGACAATCCAATAAAATTGGGGGGAAAAAAAAATAGGCCCAAATTTGGCCAAAAAAAAGTTATAAGAAGGGGTTAACCTTAACTTAGTTTTGACGATTTTCGGGGGGGGGACCATTTTTTTAACTTGTCCAAAATAAGGCTTAATATTTAATGGGAAAATATTAGCGCCTAAAATAATTGCCTTAGGTATTAATCTGGAGCAACAAAAAACTAGCGGTAAAATTTTGGTCATTTTTTTTGGACTTCCAAAAAAAATAAGTGGGGCAAAAAATGGGGGGGCCCCAAAAAATTTTGAGGCAATAAAGTTAAAAGGGGTTAACCCTTAACTTTTTTGACGATTTTTCCGAAACCACTTTTTAACTTGTCAAAAAATAAGGCACTTAAAAAATATGAAATAATTTTTAGGGCCTATTATTAATGGAGCCTTGAGGTTATTTTTAATCTGGAGGGGCTGAAAAACTTAGGGGTAGACAAATTTTAGGCTCCTTTTTCCTTGACCTTCCAAAAATTTGGCACAAATATGGCCAAAAATTTTTGGCCCATATAAGTTAAAGGGGTTAACCCTTTAAACTTTTTTGGACGATTTTCGAACCAACTTTGTGCAATAACTTGGTTCAAAATAAAGCTGTAAAATATAAAAAAAATATAGTCCTAAATTAAAAATTACGCCTTAGGGTATTAATCTGAGGCTGAAAATAAAAACGATAAGTAAAATTTTTTGTCAATTTTTTTGGACATCCATATAAAATTTAGCAAAAAGGGGCCCAAATTTTTTTGGACAAAAAAGTAAAAAAGGGGGGTTTAAACCTGTAAACTTTTTGGGACGGGGGATTTTCGGAACTCACTTTTGAAACTTGTGTCAACAAAAAAATAAGGCTTTAAACTTATGGATAACTTATTTTAGCCTACAATAATACCTTAGGTTTTTTATTAATCTGATGCGGGCAGGAATCTAAGCGTTCTAAAATTTTAAGTTTTTCATTTTTGTTTTTGTCATCCCAAGTATATTTGGCCACAAAAAATGGTCCCAAATTTGGGCCACAAAAAAGTTAAAAGGGTTAACCTTAACTTTTTTGGGACGATTTTTCGGGGGACCCATTTTTTTAACTTTGTTTTCCCCATATAAAATAAGCTAAAAATATGGTATCCAAATTTATTAGGGCCTAAATAATTGCCTTATGGTATTAATCTGGTAGGCACTAACTAAGTCGTAAAAAATTTAGGTCCATTTTTTTTTTGACCATCCAAAATAATATTGGCAATAAAATGGCCCAAAATTTGGCCAAAATGTTAACAGTGGGTTAACACTTTAAAAACCTTTTTGTGGGGGGACAGTCGATTTTTCGCAACCCCACTTTTTTTACTTGTCAATAAATTAAGCTTAAAAATTTGAAAAAATATTTGCCTAAAATAATTGGAGCCTTTAAGGTTAATTTATCTGGAGCCAGTAAAGGGAGGAAAACTAGCCTGTAAAAATTTTGTTTCCAATTTTTTTTTGACATTCCAAAAAATTAGGGCAAAAAAAAATGGCCAATAATTTGAGGGCCCAAAAAGGTTAAAGGGGGGTTTGAACCTTACTTTTTTGACGAATTTTATTCGGACACTTTTTTTAATCTTGTTTCAAAATAAATGCTTCTTTTATAAATAATATTTGGGAAAAAATATAGGGCCTAAATTTAATTTGCCCTTAGGTAATTAAATCTGAGCTCAGGAAAACTACAGGCGTATATTGTTAGTCAATTTTTTTGTGTGACATCCAAAAAAAATTTAGCCTAAAAAAATGGTGGCCAAATTTTTGGCCAATATAGTAAAAGGGGGGTTAAATATAAACCTTTAACTTTTTTTGGGGGGGGGGGGTCGATTTTTCGAACCATTTTTAACTTGTTCAAAAAAAAATAAGCTTTAAAATAATGGGAAAATATAAGGCCTAAATAATTGGGCCTTTAGGTATTTAAATTCTGACCAGAAAACTAGCGTAAATTTAGTTCATTTTTTTTTTGGGGATCCATCCAAAAAATTGGAAAAATGGCCAAATTTGGCCAAAAAGTAAAGGGGTTAACCTTAACTTTTTGACGATTTTCGACCATTTTTAACTTGTCAAAATAAGCTTAAAATATGAAAATATAGCCTAAATAATGCCTTAGGTATTAATCTGAGCAGAAACTAGCGTAAATTTAGTCATTTTTTGACATCCAAAAAATTGGCAAAAATGGCCAAATTTGGCCAAAAAGTAAAGGGGTTAACCTTAACATTTTGACGATTTTCGACCACTTTTAACTTGTCAAAATAAGCTTAAAATATGAAAATATAGCCTAAATAATGCCTTAGGTATTAATCTGAGCAGAAACTAGCGTAAATTTAGTCATTTTTTGACATCCAAAAAATTGGCAAAAATGGCCAAATTTGGCCAAAAAGTAAAGGGGTTAACCTTAACTTTTTGACGATTTTCGACCACTTTTAACTTGTCAAAATAAGCTTAAAATATGAAAATATAGCCTAAATAATGCCTTAGGTATTAATCTGAGCAGAATATAGTGTAAATTTAGTCATTTTTTGACATCCAAAACATTGGCAAAAATGGCCAAATTTGGCCAAAAAGTAAAGGGGTTAACCTTAACTTTTTGACGATTTTCGACCACTTTTAACTTGTCAAAATAAGCTTAAAATATGAAAATATAGCCTAAATAATGCCTTAGGTATTAATCTGAGCAGAATCTAGCGTAAATTTAGTCATTTTTTGACATCCAAAAAATTGGCAAAAATGGCCAAATTTGGCCAAAAAGTAAAGGGGTTAACCTTAACTTTTTGACGATTTTCGACCATTTTTAACTTGTCAAAATAAGCTTAAAATATGAAAATATAGCCTAAATAATGCCTTAGGTATTAATCTGAGCACAAACTAGCGTAAATTTAGTCATTTTTTGACATCCAAAAAATTGGCAAAAATGGCCAAATTTGGCCAAAAAGTAAAGGGGTTAACCTTAACTTTTTGACGATTTTCGACCACTTTTAACTTGTCAAAATAAGCTTAAAATATGAAAATATAGCCTAAATAATGCCTTAGGTATTAATCTGAGCAGAAACTAGCGTAAATTTAGTCATTTTTTGACATCCAAAAAATTGGCAAAAATGGCCAAATTTGGCCAAAAAGTAAAGGGGTTAACCTTAACTTTTTGACGATTTTCGACCACTTTTAACTTGTCAAAATAAGCTTAAAATATGAAAATATAGCCTAAATAATGCCTTAGGTATTAATCTGAGCAGAAACTAGCGTAAATTTAGTCATTTTTTGACATCCAAAAAATTGCAAAAATGGCCAAATTTGGCCAAAAAGTAAAGGGGTTAACCTTAACTTTTTGACGATTTTCGACCATTTTTAACTTGTCAAAATAAGCTTAAAATATGAAAATATAGCCTAAATAATGCCTTAGGTATTAATCTGAGCAGAAACTAGCGTAAATTTAGTCATTTTTTGACATCCAAAAAATTGGCAAAAATGGCCAAATTTGGCCAAAAAGTAAAGGGGTTATCCTTAAATTTTGACGATTTTCGACCACTTTTAACTTGTCAAAATAAGCTTAAAATATGAAAATATAGCCTAAATAATGCCTTAGGTATTAATCTGAGGAGAAACTAGCGTAAATTTAGTCATTTTTTGACATCCAAAAAATTGGCAAAAATGGCCAAATTTGGCCAAAAAGTAAAGGGGTTAACCTTAACTTTTTGACGATTTTCGACCACTTTTAACTTGTCAAAATAAGCTTAAAATATGAAAATATAGCCTAAATAATGCCTTAGGTATTAATCTGAGCAGAAACTAGCGTAAATTTAGTCATTTTTTGACATCCAAAAATTGGCAAAAATGGCCAAATTTGGCCAAAAAGTAAAGGGGTTAACCTTAACTTTTTGACGATTTTCGACCACTTTTAACTTGTCAAAATAAGCTTAAAATATGAAAATATAGCCTAAATAATGCCTTAGGTATTAATCTGAGCAGAATCTTGCGTAAATTTAGTCATTTCTTGACATCCAAAAAATTGGCAAAAATGGCCAAATTTGGCCAAAAAGTAAAGGGGTTAACCTTAACTTTTTGACGATTTTCGACCATTTTTAACTTGTCAAAATAAGCTTAAAATATGAAAATATAGCCTAAATAATGCCTTAGGTATTAATCTGAGCACAAACTAGCGTAAATTTAGTCATTTTTTGACATCCAAAAAATTGGCAAAAATGGCCAAATTTGGGCAAAAAGTAAAGGGGTTAACCTTAACTTTTTGACGATTTTCGACCACTTTTAACTTGTCAAAATAAGCTTAAAATATGAAAATATAGCCTAAATAATGCCTTAGGTATTAATCTGAGCAGAAACTAGCGTAAATTTAGTCATTTCTTGACATCCAAAAAATTGGCAAAAATGGCCAAATTTGGCCAAAAAGTAAAGGGGTTAACCTTAACTTTTTGACGATTTTCGACCACTTTTAACTTGTCAAAATAAGCTTAAAATATAAAAATATAGCCTAAATAACGCCTTAGGTATTAATCTGAGCAGAAACTATAGTAAATTTAGTCATTTTTTGACATCCAAAAAATTAGCAAAAATGGCCAAATTTGGCCAAAAAGTAAAGGGGTTAAAAGTAAAGGGGTTAACCTTAACTTTTTGACGATTTTCGACCACTTTTAACTTGTCAAAATAAGCTTAAAATATGAAAATATAGCCTAAATAATGCCTTAGGTATTAATCTGAGCAGAATCTAGCGTAAATTTAGTCATTTCTTGACATCCAAAAAATTGGCAAAAATGGCCAAATTTGGCCAAAAAGTAAAGGGGTTAACCTTAACTTTTTGACGATTTTCGACCACTTTTAACTTGTCAAAATAAGCTTAAAATATGAAAATATAGCCTAAATAACGCCTTAGTTATTAATCTGAGCAGAAACTATAGTAAATTTAGTCATTTTTTGACATCCAAAAAATTTTTTTTTTAGCAAAAAATGGCCAAATTTGGCCAAAAAGTAAAAGGGTTAACCTTAACTTTTTGACGATTTTCGACCATTTTTAACTTGTCAAAATAAGCTTAAAATATGAAAATATAGCCTAAATAATGCCTTAGGTATTAATCTGAGCAGAAACTAGCGTAAATTTAGTCATTTTTTGACATCCAAAAAATTGGCAAAAATGGCCAAATTTGGCCAAAAAGTAAAGGGGTTAACCTTAACTTTTTGACGATTTTCGACCATTTTAACTTGTCAAAATAAGCTTAAAATATGAAAATATAGCCTAAATAATGCCTTAGGTATTAATCTGAGCAGAAACTAGCGTAAATTGAGTCATTTTTTGACATCCAAAAAATTGGCAAAAATGGCCAAATTTGGCCAAAAAGTAAAGGGGTTAACCTTAACTTTTTGACGATTTTCGACCATTTTTAACTTGTCAAAATAAGCTTAAAATATGAAAATATAGCCTAAATAATGCCTTAGGTATTAATCTGAGCAGAAACTAGCGTAAATTTAGTCATTTTTTGACATCCAAAAAATTGGCAAAAATGGCCAAATTTGGCCAAAAAGTAAAGGGGTTAACCTTAACTTTTTGACGATTTTCGACCACTTTTAACTTGTCAAAATAAGCTTAAAATATGAAAATATAGCCTAAATAATGCCTTAGGTATTAATCTGAGCAGAAACTAGCGTAAATTTAGTCATTTTTTGACATCCAAAAAATTGGCAAAAATGGCCAAATTTGGCCAAAAAGTAAAGGGGTTAACCTTAACTTTTTGACGATTTTCGACCACTTTTAACTTGTCAAAATAAGCTTAAAATATGAAAATATAGCCTAAATAATGCCTTAGGTATTAATCTGAGCAGAAACTAGCGTAAATTTAGTCATTTTTTGACATCCAAAAAATTGGCAAAAATGGCCAAATTTGGCCAAAAAGTAAAGGGGTTAACCTTAACTTTTTGACGATTTTCGACCACTTTTAACTTGTCAAAATAAGCTTAAAATATGAAAATATAGCCTAAATAATGCCTTAGGTATTAATCTGAGCAGAAACTAGCGTAAATTTAGTCATTTTTTGACATCCAAAAAATTGGCAAAAATGGCCAAATTTGGCCAAAAAGTAAAGGGGTTAACCTTAACTTTTTGACGATTTTCGACCACTTTTAACTTGTCAAAATAAGCTTAAAATATGAAAATATAGCCTAAATAATGCCTTAGGTATTAATCTGAGCAGAACTAGCGTAAATTTAGTCATTTTTTGACATCCAAAAATTGGCAAAAATGGCCAAATTTGGCCAAAAAGTAAAGGGGTTAACCTTAACTTTTTGACGATTTTCGACCACTTTTAACTTGTCAAAATAAGCTTAAAATATGAAAATATAGCCTAAATAATGCCTTAGGTATTAATCTGAGCAGAAACTAGCGTAAATTTAGATCATTTTTTGACATCCAAAAAATTGGCAAAAAATGGCCAAATTTGGCCAAAAAGTAAAGGGGTTAACCTTAACTTTTTGACGATTTTCGACCACTTTTAACTTGTCAAAATAAGCTTAAAATATGAAAATATAGCCTAAATAATGCCTTAGGTATTAATCTGAGCAGAAACTAGCGTAAATTTAGTCATTTTTTGGACATCCAACAAAATTGGCAAAAATGGCCAAATTTGGCCAAAAAGTAAAGGGGTTAACCTTAACTTTTTGACGATTTTCGACCACTTTTAACTTGTCAAAATAAGCTTAAAATATGAAAATATAGCCTAAATAATGCCTTAGGTATTAATCTGAGCAGAAACTAGCGTAAATTTAGTCATTTTTTGACATCCAAAAATTGGCAAAAATGGCCAAATTTGGCCAAAAAGTAAAGGGGTTAACCTTAACTTTTTGACGATTTTCGACCACTTTTAACTTGTCAAAATAAGCTTAAAATATGAAAATATAGCCTAAATAATGCCTTAGGTATTAATCTGAGCAGAAACTAGCGTAAATTTAGTCATTTTTGACATCCAAAAATTGGCAAAAATGGCCAAATTTGGCCAAAAAGTAAAGGGGTTAACCTTAACTTTTTGACGATTTTCGACCACTTTTAACTTGTCAAAATAAGCTTAAAATATGAAAATATAGCCTAAATAATGCCTTAGGTATTAAATCTGAGCAGAAACTAGCGTAAATTTAGTCATTTTTTGACATCCAAAAAATTGGCAAAAATGGCCAAATTTGGCCAAAAAGTAAAGGGGTTAACCTTAACTTTTTGACGATTTTCGACCACTTTTAACTTGTCAAAATAAGCTTAAAATATGAAAATATAGCCTAAATAATGCCTTAGGTATTAATCTGAGCAGAATCTAGCGTAAATTTAGTCATTTCTTGACATCCAAAAAATTGGCAAAAATGGCCAAATTTGGCCAAAAAGTAAAGGGGTTAACCTTAACTTTTTGACGATTTTCGACCACTTTTAACTTGTCAAAATAAGCTTAAAATATGAAAATATAGCCTAAATAACGCCTTAGTTATTAATCTGAGCAGAAACTATAGTAAATTTAGTCATTTTTTGACATCCAAAAAATTAGCAAAAATGGCCAAATTTGGCCAAAAAGTAAAGGGGTTAACCTTAACTTTTTGACGATTTTCGACCACTTTTAACTTGTCAAAATAAGCTTAAAATATGAAAATATAGCCTAAATAATACCTTAGGTATTAATCTGAGCAGAATCTAGCGTAAATTTAGTCATTTTTTGACATCCAAAAAATTGGCAAAAATGGCCAAATTTGGCCAAAAAGTAAAGGGGTTAACCTTAACTTTTTGACGATTTTCGACCACTTTTAACTTGTCAAAATAAGCTTAAAATATGAAAATATAGCCTAAATAATGCCTTAGGTATTAATCTGAGCAGAAACTAGCGTAAATTTAGTCATTTTTGACATCCAAAAAATTGGCAAAAATGGCCAAATTTGGCCAAAAAGTAAAGGGGTTAACCTTAACTTTTTGACGATTTTCGACCACTTTTAACTTGTCAAAATAAGCTTAAAATATGAAAATATAGCCTAAATAATGCCTTAGGTATTAATCTGAGCAGAAACTAGCGTAAATTTAGTCATTTTTTGACATCCAAAAAATTGGCAAAAATGGCCAAATTTGGCCAAAAAGTAAAGGGGTTAACCTTAACTTTTTGACGATTTTCGACCACTTTTAACTTGTCAAAATAAGCTTAAAATATGAAAATATAGCCTAAATAATGCCTTAGGTATTAATCTGAGCAGAAACTAGCGTAAATTTAGTCATTTTTTGACATCCAAAAAATTGGCAAAAATGGCCAAATTTGGCCAAAAAGTAAAGGGGTTAACCTTAACTTTTTGACGATTTTCGACCACTTTTAACTTGTCAAAATAAGCTTAAAATATGAAAATATAGCCTAAATAATGCCTTAGGTATTAATCTGAGCAGAAACTAGCGTAAATTTAGTCATTTTTTGGACATCCAAAAAATTGGCAAAAATGGCCAAATTTGGCCAAAAAGTAAAGGGGTTAACCTTAACTTTTGACGATTTTCGACCACTTTTAACTTGTCAAAATAAGCTTAAAATATGAAAATATAGCCTAAATAATGCCTTAGGTATTAATCTGAGCAGAAACTAGCGTAAATTTAGTCATTTTTTGACATCCAAAAAATTGGCAAAAATGGGCCCAAATTTGGCCAAAAAGTAAAGGGGTTAACCTTAACTTTTTGACGATTTTCGACCACTTTTAACTTGTCAAAATAAGCTTAAAATATGAAAATATAGCCTAAATAATGCCTTAGGTATTAATCTGAGCAGAAACATAGCGTTAAATTTAGTCATTTTTTGACATCCAAAAATTTGGCAAAAACTGGCCAAATTTGGCCAAAAAGTAAAGGGGTTAACCTTAACTTTTTGACGATTTTCGACCACTTTTAACTACTGTCAAAATAAGCTTAAAATATGAAAATATAGCCTAAATAATGCCTTAGGTATTAATCTGAGCAGAAACTAGCGTAAATTTAGTCATTTTTTGACATCCAAAAAATTGGCAAAAATGGCCAAATTTGGCCAAAAAGTAAAGGGGTTAACCTTAACTTTTTGACGATTTTCGACCACTTTTAACTTGTCAAAATAAGCTTAAAATATGAAAATATAGCCTAAATAATGCCTTAGGTATTAATCTGAGCAGAAACTAGCGTAAATTTAGTCATTTTTTGACATCCAAAAAAATTGGCAAAAATGGCCAAATTTGGCCAAAAAGTAAAGGGGTTAACCTTAACTTTTTGACGATTTTCGACCACTTTTAACTTGTCAAAATAAGCTTAAAATATGAAAATATAGCCTAAATAATGCCTTAGGTATTAATCTGAGCAGAAACTAGCGTAAATTTAGTCATTTTTTGACATCCAAAAATTGGCAAAAATGGCCAAATTTGGCCAAAAAGTAAAGGGGTTAACCTTAACTTTTTGACGATTTTCGACCACTTTTAACTTGTCAAAATAAGCTTAAAATATGAAAATATAGCCTAAATAATGCCTTAGGTATTAATCTGAGCAGAAACTAGCGTAAATTTAGTCATTTTTTGGACATCCAAAAAATTGGCAAAAATGGCCAAATTTGGCCAAAAAGTAAAGGGGTTAACCTTAACTTTTTGACGATTTTCGACCACTTTTAACTTGTCAAAATAAGCTTAAAATATGAAAATATAGCCTAAATAATGCCTTAGGTATTAATCTGAGCAGAAACTAGCGTAAATTTAGTCATTTTTTGACATCCAAAAAATTGGCAAAAATGGCCAAATTTGGCCAAAAAGTAAAGGGGTTAACCTTAACTTTTTGACGATTTTCGACCACTTTTAACTTGTCAAAATAAGCTTAAAATATGAAAATATAGCCTAAATAATGCCTTAGGTATTAATCTGAGCAGAAACTAGCGTAAATTTAGTCATTTTTTGACATCCAAAAAAATTGGCAAAAATGGCCAAATTTGGCCAAAAAGTAAAGGGGTTAACCTTAACTTTTTGACGATTTTCGACCACTTTTAACTTGTCAAAATAAGCTTAAAATATGAAAATATAGCCTAAATAATGCCTTAGGTATTAATCTGAGCAGAAACTAGCGTAAATTTAGTCATTTTTTGACATCCAAAAAAATTGGCAAAAATGGCCAAATTTGGCAAAAAGTAAAGGGGTTAACCTTAACTTTTTGACGATTTTCGACCACTTTTAACTTGTCAAAATAAGCTTAAAATATGAAAATATAGCCTAAATAATGCCTTAGGTATTAATCTGAGCAGAAACTAGCGTAAATTTAGTCATTTTTTGACATCCAAAAAATTGGCAAAAATGGCCAAATTTGGCCAAAAAGTAAAGGGGTTAACCTTAACTTTTTGACGATTTTCGACCACTTTTAACTTGTCAAAATAAGCTTAAAATATGAAAATATAGCCTAAATAATGCCTTAGGTATTAATCTGAGCAGAAACTAGCGTAAATTTAGTCATTTTTGACATCCAAAAAATTGGCAAAAATGGCCAAATTTGGCCAAAAAGTAAAGGGGTTAACCTTAACTTTTTGACGATTTTCGACCACTTTTAACTTGTCAAAATAAGCTTAAAATATGAAAATATAGCCTAAATAATGCCTTAGGTATTAATCTGAGCAGAAACTAGCGTAAATTTAGTCATTTTTTGACATCCAAAAATTGGCAAAAATGGCCAAATTTGGCCAAAAAGTAAAGGGGTTAACCTTAACTTTTTGACGATTTTCGACCACTTTTAACTTGTCAAAATAAGCTTAAAATATGAAAATATAGCCTAAATAATGCCTTAGGTATTAATCTGAGCAGAAACTAGCGTAAATTTAGTCATTTTTTGACATCCAAAAAATTTGGCAAAAATGGCCAAATTTGGCCAAAAAGTAAAGGGGTTAACCTTAACTTTTTGACGATTTTCGACCACTTTTAACTTGTCAAAATAAGCTTAAAATATGAAAATATAGCCTAAATAATGCCTTAGGTATTAATCTGAGCAGAAACTAGCGTAAATTTAGTCATTTTTTGGACATCCAAAAAATTTGGCAAAAATGGCCAAATTTGGCCAAAAAGTAAAGGGGTTAACCTTAACTTTTTGACGATTTTCGACCACTTTTAACTTGTCAAAATAAGCTTAAAATATGAAAATATAGCCTAAATAATGCCTTAGGTATTAATCTGAGCAGAAACTAGCGTAAATTTAGTCATTTTTGACATCCAAAAAATTTGGCAAAAATGGCCAAATTTGGCCAAAAAGTAAAGGGGTTAACCTTAACTTTTTGACGATTTTCGACCACTTTTAACTTGTCAAAATAAGCTTAAAATATGAAAATATAGCCTAAATAATGCCTTAGGTATTAATCTGAGCAGAAACTAGCGTAAATTTAGTCATTTTTTGACATCCAAAAAATTGGCAAAAAATGGCCAAATTTCGGCCAAAAAGTAAAGGGGTTAACCTTAACTTTTTGACGATTTTCGACCACTTTTAACTTGTCAAAATAAGCTTAAAATATGAAAATATAGCCTAAATAATGCCTTAGGTATTAATCTGAGCAGAAACTAGCGTAAATTTAGTCATTTTTTGGACATCCAAAAAATTGGCAAAAATGGCCAAATTTGGCCAAAAAGTAAAGGGGTTAACCTTAACTTTTTGACGATTTTCGACCACTTTTAACTTGTCAAAATAAGCTTAAAATATGAAAATATAGCCTAAATAATGCCTTAGGTATTAATCTGAGCAGAAACTAGCGTAAATTTAGTCATTTTTTGACATCCAAAAAATTGGCAAAAATGGCCAAATTTGGCCAAAAAGTAAAGGGGTTAACCTTAACTTTTTGACGATTTTCGACCACTTTTAACTTGTCAAAATAAGCTTAAAATATGAAAATATAGCCTAAATAATGCCTTAGGTATTAATCTGAGCAGAAACTAGCGTAAATTTAGTCATTTTTTGACATCCAAAAAATTGGCAAAAATGGCCAAATTTGGCCAAAAAGTAAAGGGGTTAACCTTAACTTTTTGACGATTTTCGACCACTTTTAACTTGTCAAAATAAGCTTAAAATATGAAAATATAGCCTAAATAATGCCTTAGGTATTAATCTGAGCAGAAACTAGCGTAAATTTAGTCATTTTTTGACATCCAAAAAATTGGCAAAAATGGCCAAATTTGGCCAAAAAGTAAAGGGGTTAACCTTAACTTTTTGACGATTTTCGACCACTTTTAACTTGTCAAAATAAGCTTAAAATATGAAAATATAGCCTAAATAATGCCTTAGGTATTAATCTGAGCAGAAACTAGCGTAAATTTAGTCATTTTTTGACATCCAAAAAATTGGCAAAAATGGCCAAATTTGGCCAAAAAGTAAAGGGGTTAACCTTAACTTTTTGACGATTTTTGACCACTTTTAACTTGTCAAAATAAGCTTAAAATATGAAAATATAGCCTAAATAATGCCTTAGGTATTAATCTGAGCAGAAACTAGCGTAAATGTAGTCATTTTTTGACATCCAAAAAATTGGCAAAAATGGCCAAATTTGGCCAAAAAGTAAAGGGGTTAACCTTAACTTTTTGACGATTTTTGACCACTTTTAACTTGTCAAAATAAGCTTAAAATATGAAAATATAGCCTAAATAATGCCTTTGGTATTAATCTGAGCATAAACTAGCGTAAATGTAGTCATTTTTTGACATCCAAAAAATTGGCAAAAATGGCCAAATTTGGCCAAAAAGTAAAGGGTACCTTGACTTTTTGACGATTTTTGACCACTTTTAACTTGTCAAAATAAGCTTAAAATATGAAAATATAGCCTAAATAATAGGTATTAATCTGAGCAGAAACTAGCGTAAATGTAGTCATTTTTTGACATCAAAAAAATTGGCAAAAATGGCGAAATTTGGCCAAAAAGTAAAGGGGTTAACCTTAACTTTTTGACGATTTTCGACCATTTTTAACTTAATTGTCAAAATAAGCTTAAAATATGAAAATATAGCCTAAATAATGCCTTAGGTATTAATCTGAGCAGAAACTAGCGTAAATTTAGTCATTTTTTGACATCCAAAAAATTGGCAAAAATGGCCAAATTTGGCCAAAAAGTAAAGGGGTTAACCTTAACTTTTTGACGATTTTTCGACCATTTTTAACTTAATTGTCAAAATAAGCTTAAAATATGAAAATATAGCCTAAATAATGCCTTAGGTATTAATCTGAGCAGAAACTAGCGTAAATTTAGTCATTTTTTGACATCCAAAAAATTGGCAAAAATGGCCAAATTTGGCCAAAAAGTAAAGGGGTTAACCTTAACTTTTTGACGATTTTCGACCATTTTTAACTTAATTGTCAAAATAAGCTTAAAATATGAAAATATAGCCTAAATAATGCCTTAGGTATTAATCTGAGCAGAAACTAGCGTAAATTTAGTCATTTTTTGACATCCAAAAATTGGCAAAAATGGCCAAATTTGGCCAAAAAGTAAAGGGGTTAACCTTAACTTTTTGACGATTTTCGACCACTTTTAACTTGTCAAAATAAGCTTAAAATATGAAAATATAGCCTAAATAATGCCTTAGGTATTAATCTGAGCAGAAACTAGCGTAAATTTAGTCATTTTTTGACATCCAAAAAATTGGCAAAAATGGCCAAATTTGGCCAAAAAGTAAAGGGGTTAACCTTAACTTTTTGACGATTTTCGACCACTTTTAACTTGTCAAAATAAGCTTAAAATATGAAAATATAGCCTAAATAATGCCTTAGGTATTAATCTGAGCAGAAACTAGCGTAAATTTAGTCATTTTTTGACATCCAAAAAATTGGCAAAAATGGCCAAATAGTAAAGGGGTTAACCTTAACTTTTTGACGATTTTCGACCACTTTTAACTTGTCAAAATAAGCTTAAAATATGAAAATATAGCCTAAATAATGCCTTAGGTATTAATCTGAGCAGAAACTAGCGTAAATTTAGTCATTTTTTGACATCCAAAAAATTGGCAAAAATGGCCAAATTTGGCCAAAAAGTAAAGGGGTTAACCTTAACTTTTTGACGATTTTCGACCACTTTTAACTTGTCAAAATCAGCTTAAAATATGAAAATATAGCCTAAATAATGCCTTAGGTATTAATCTGAGCAGAAACTAGCGTAAATGTAGTCATTTTTTGACATCCAAAAATTGGCAAAAATGGCCAAATTTGGCCAGTAAAAAAAGTAAAGGGTTAACCTTAACTTTTTGACGATTTTCGACCACTTTTAACTTGTCAAAATAAGCTTAAAATATGAAAATATAGCCTAAATAATGCCTTAGGTATTAATCTGAGCAGAAACTAGCGTAAATGTAGTCATTTTTTGACATCCAAAAAATTGGCAAAAATGGCCAAATTTGGCCAAAAAGTAAAGGGGTTAACCTTAACTTTTTGACGATTTTCGACCACTTTTAACTTGTCAAAATAAGCTTAAAATATGAAAATATAGCCTAAATAATGCCTTAGGTATTAATCTGAGCAGAAACTAGCGTAAATTTAGTCATGTTTTGACATCCAAAAAATTGGCAAAAATGGCCAAATTTCGGCAAAAATGGCCAAATTTCGCCAAAAAGTAAAGGGGTTAACCTTAACTTTTTGACGATTTTCGACCACTTTTAACTTGTCAAAATAAGCTTAAAATATGAAAATATAGCCTAAATAATGCCTTAGGTATTAATCTGAACAGAAACTAGCGTAAATTTAGTCATTTTTTGACATCCAAAAAATTGGCAAAAATGGCCAAATTTGGCCAAAAAGTAAAGGGGTTAACCTTAACTTTTTGACGATTTTCGACCACTTTTAACTTGTCAAAATAAGCTTAAAATATGAAAATATAGCCTAAATAATGCCTTAGGTATTAATCTGAGCAGAAACTAGCGTAAATTTAGTCATTTTTTGACATCCAAAAAATTTGGCAAAAATGGCCAAATTTGGCCAAAAAGTAAAGGGGTTAACCTTAACTTTTTGACGATTTTCGACCACTTTTTAACTTGTCAAAATAAGCTTAAAATATGAAAATATAGCCTAAATAATGCCTTAGGTATTAATCTGAGCAGAAACTAGCGTAAATTTAGTCATTTTTTGACATCCAAAAAATTGGCAAAAATGGCCAAATTTGGCCAAAAAGTAAAGGGGTTAACCTTAACTTTTTGACGATTTTCGACCACTTTTAACTTGTCAAAATAAGCTTAAAATATGAAAATATAGCCTAAATAATGCCTTAGGTATTAATCTGAGCAGAAACTAGCGTAAATTTAGTCATTTTTTGACATCCAAAAAATTGGCAAAAATGGCCAAATTTGGCCAAAAAGTAAAGGGGTTAACCTTAACTTTTTGACGATTTTCGACCATTTTTAACTTGTCAAAATAAGCTTAAAATATGAAAATATAGCCTAAATAATGCCTTAGGTATTAATCTGAGCAGAAACTAGCGTAAATTTAGTCATTTTTTGACATCCAAAAAATTGGCAAAAATGGCCAAATTTGGCCAAAAAGTAAAGGGGTTAACCTTAACTTTTTGACGATTTTCGACCACTTTTAACTTGTCAAAATAAGCTTAAAATATGAAAATATAGCCTAAATAATGCCTTAGGTATTAATCTGAGCAGAAACTAGCGTAAATTTAGTCATTTTTTGACATCCAAAAAATTGGCAAAAAAGGCCAAATTTGGCCAAAAAGTAAAGGGGTTAACCTTAACTTTTTGACGATTTTTCGACCACTTTTAACTTGTCAAAATAAGCTTAAAATATGAAAATATAGCCTAAATAATGCCTTAGGTATTAATCTGAGCAGAAACTAGCGTAAATTTAGTCATTTTTTGACATCCAAAAAATTGGCAAAAATGGCCAAATTTGGCCAAAAAGTAAAGGGGTTAACCTTAACTTTTTGACGATTTTCGACCACTTTTAACTTGTCAAAATAAGCTTAAAATATGAAAATATAGCCTAAATAATGCCTTAGGTATTAATCTGAGCAGAAACTAGCGTAAATTTAGTCATTTTTTGACATCCAAAAAATTGGCAAAAATGGCCAAATTTGGCCAAAAAGTAAAGGGGTTAACCTTAACTTTTTGACGATTTTCGACCACTTTTAACTTGTCAAAATAAGCTTAAAATATGAAAATATAGCCTAAATAATGCCTTAGGTATTAATCTGAGCAGAAACTAGCGTAAATTTAGTCATTTTTTGACATCCAAAAATTGGCAAAAATGGCCAAATTTGGCCAAAAAGTAAAGGGGTTAACCTTAACTTTTTGACGATTTTCGACCACTTTTAACTTGTCAAAATAAGCTTAAAATATGAAAATATAGCCTAAATAATGCCTTAGGTATTAATCTGAGCAGAAACTAGCGTAAATTTAGTCATTTTTTGACATCCAAAAAATTGGCAAAAATGGCCAAATTTGGCCAAAAAGTAAAGGGGTTAACCTTAACTTTTTGACGATTTTCGACCACTTTTAACTTGTCAAAATAAGCTTAAAATATGAAAATATAGCCTAAATAATGCCTTAGGTATTAATCTGAGCAGAAACTAGCGTAAATTTAGTCATTTTTTGGACATCCAAAAAATTGGCAAAAATGGCCAAATTTGGCCAAAAAGTAAAGGGGTTAACCTTAACTTTTTGACGATTTTCGACCACTTTTAACTTGTCAAAATAAGCTTAAAATATGAAAATATAGCCTAAATAATGCCTTAGGTATTAATCTGAGCAGAAACTAGCGTAAATTTAGTCATTTTTTGACATCCAAAAAATTTGGCAAAAATGGCCAAATTTGGCCAAAAAGTAAAGGGGTTAACCTTAACTTTTTGACGATTTTCGACCACTTTTAACTTGTCAAAATAAGCTTAAAATATGAAAATATAGCCTAAATAATGCCTTAGGTATTAATCTGAGCAGAAACTAGCGTAAATTTAGTCATTTTTGACATCCAAAAATTGGCAAAAATGGCCAAATTTGGCCAAAAAGTAAAGGGGTTAACCTTAACTTTTTGACGATTTTCGACCACTTTTTAACTTGTCAAAATAAGCTTAAAATATGAAAATATAGCCTAAATAATGCCTTAGGTATTAATCTGAGCAGAAACTAGCGTAAATTTAGTCATTTTTTGACATCCAAAAAATTTGGCAAAAATGGCCAAATTTGGCCAAAAAGTAAAGGGGTTAACCTTAACTTTTTGACGATTTTCGACCACTTTTAACTTGTCAAAATAAGCTTAAAATATGAAAATATAGCCTAAATAATGCCTTAGGTATTAATCTGAGCAGAAACTAGCGTAAATTTAGTCATTTTTTGACATCCAAAAAATTGGCAAAAATGGCCAAATTTGGCCAAAAAGTAAAGGGGTTAACCTTAACTTTTTGACGATTTTCGACCACTTTTTAACTTGTCAAAATAAGCTTAAAATATGAAAATATAGCCTAAATAATGCCTTAGTATTAATCTGAGCAGAAACTAGCGTAAATTTAGTCATTTTTTGGACATCCAAAAATTGGCAAAAATGGCCAAATTTGGCCAAAAAGTAAAGGGGTTAACCTTAACTTTTTGACGATTTTCGACCACTTTTAACTTGTCAAAATAAGCTTAAAATATGAAAATATAGCCTAAATAATGCCTTAGGTATTAATCTGAGCAGAAACTAGCGTAAATTTAGTCATTTTTTGACATCCAAAAATTTGGCAAAAATGGCCAAATTTGGCCAAAAAGTAAAGGGGTTAACCTTAACTTTTTGACGATTTTCGACCACTTTTAACTTGTCAAAATAAGCTTAAAATATGAAAATATAGCCTAAATAATGCCTTAGGTATTAATCTGAGCAGAAACTAGCGTAAATTTAGTCATTTTTTGACATCCAAAAAATTGGCAAAAAGGCCAAATTTGGCCAAAAAGTAAAGGGTACCTTGACTTTTTGACGATTTTCGACCATTTTTAACTTGTCAAAATAAGCTTAAAATATGAAAATATAGCCTAAATAATGCCTTCGGTATTAATCTGAGCAGAAACTAGCGTAAATTTAGTCATTTTTGACATCCAAAAAATTTGGCAAAAATGGCCAAATTTGGCCAAAAAGTAAAGGGGTTAACCTTAACTTTTTGACGATTTTCGACCATTTTTAACTTGTCAAAATAAGCTTAAAATATGAAAATATAGCCTAAATAATGCCTTCGGTATTAATCTGAGCAGAAACTAGCGTAAATTTAGTCATTTTTTGACATCCAAAAAATTGGCAAAAATGGCCAAATTTGGCCAAAAAGTAAAGGGGTTAACACCTTAACTTTTTGACGATTTTCGACCACTTTTAACTTAATTGTCAAAATAAGCTTAAAATATGAAAATATAGCCTAAATAATGCCTTAGGTATTAATCTGAGCAGAAACTAGCGTAAATTTAGTCATTTTTTGACATCCAAAAAATTGGCAAAAATGGCCAAATTTGGCCAAAAAGTAAAGGGGTTAACCTTAACTTTTTGACGATTTTCGACCACTTTTAACTTGTCAAAATAAGCTTAAAATATGAAAATATAGCCTAAATAATGCCTTAGGTATTAATCTGAGCAGAAACTAGCGTAAATTTAGTCATTTTTTGACATCCAAAAAATTGGCAAAAATGGCCAAATTTGGCCAAAAAGTAAAGGGGTTAACCTTAACTTTTTGACGATTTTCGACCACTTTTAACTTGTCAAAATAAGCTTAAAATATGAAAATATAGCCTAAATAATGCCTTAGGTATTAATCTGAGCAGAAACTAGCGTAAATTTAGTCATTTTTTGGACATCCAAAAAATTGGCAAAAATGGCCAAATTTGGCCAAAAAGTAAAGGGGTTAACCTTAACTTTTTGACGATTTTCGACCACTTTTAACTTGTCAAAATAAGCTTAAAATATGAAAATATAGCCTAAATAATGCCTTAGGTATTAATCTGAGCAGAAACTAGCGTAAATTTAGTCATTTTTTGACATCCAAAAATTGGCAAAAATGGCCAAATTTGGCCAAAAAGTAAAGGGGTTAACCTTAACTTTTTGACGATTTTCGACCACTTTTAACTTGTCAAAATAAGCTTAAAATATGAAAATATAGCCTAAATAATGCCTTAGGTATTAATCTGAGCAGAAACTAGCGTAAATTTAGTCATTTTTTTGACATCCAAAAAATTGGCAAAAATGGCCAAATTTGGCCAAAAAGTAAAGGGGTTAACCTTAACTTTTTGACGATTTTCGACCACTTTTAACTTGTCAAAATAAGCTTAAAATATGAAAATATAGCCTAAATAATGCCTTAGGTATTAATCTGAGCAGAAACTAGCGTAAATTTAGTCATTTTTTGACATCCAAAAAATTGGCAAAAATGGCCAAATTTGGCCAAAAAGTAAAGGGGTTAACCTTAACTTTTTGACGATTTTCGACCACTTTTAACTTGTCAAAATAAGCTTAAAATATGAAAATATAGCCTAAATAATGCCTTAGGTATTAATCTGAGCAGAAACTAGCGTAAATTTAGTCATTTTTTGACATCCAAAAATTGGCAAAAATGGCCAAATTTGGCCAAAAAGTAAAGGGGTTAACCTTAACTTTTTGACGATTTTCGACCACTTTTAACTTGTCAAAATAAGCTTAAAATATGAAAATATAGCCTAAATAATGCCTTAGGTATTAATCTGAGCAGAAACTAGCGTAAATTTAGTCATTTTTTGACATCCAAAAAATTTGGCAAAAATGGCCAAATTTGGCCAAAAAGTAAAGGGGTTAACCTTAACTTTTTGACGATTTTCGACCACTTTTAACTTGTCAAAATAAGCTTAAAATATGAAAATATAGCCTAAATAATGCCTTAGGTATTAATCTGAGCAGAAACTAGCGTAAATTTAGTCATTTTTTGGACATCCAAAAAATTGGCAAAAATGGCCAAATTTGGCCAAAAAGTAAAGGGGTTAACCTTAACTTTTTGACGATTTTCGACCACTTTTAACTTGTCAAAATAAGCTTAAAATATGAAAATATAGCCTAAATAATGCCTTAGATATTAATCTGAGCAGAAACTAGCGTAAATTTAGTCATTTTTTGACATCCAAAAAATTGGCAAAAATGGCCAAATTTGGCCAAAAAGTAAAGGGGTTAACCTTAACTTTTTGACGATTTTCGACCACTTTTAACTTGTCAAAATAAGCTTAAAATATGAAAATATAGCCTAAATAATGCCTTAGGTATTAATCTGAGCAGAACTAGCGTAAATTTAGTCATTTTTTGACATCCAAAAAATTGGCAAAAATGGCCAAATTTGGCCAAAAAGTAAAGGGTTTAACCTTAACTTTTTGACGATTTTCGACCACTTTTAACTTGTCAAAATAAGCTTAAAATATGAAAATATAGCCTAAATAATGCCTTAGGTATTAATCTGAGCAGAAACTAGCGTAAATTTAGTCATTTTTTGGACATCCAAAAAATTGGCAAAAATGGCCAAATTTGGCCAAAAAGTAAAGGGGTTAACCTTAACTTTTTGACGATTTTCGACCACTTTTAACTTGTCAAAATAAGCTTAAAATATGAAAATATAGCCTAAATAATGCCTTAGGTATTAATCTGAGCAGAATCTAGCGTAAATTTAGTCATTTTTTGACATCCAAAAAAATTGGCAAAAATGGCCAAATTTGGCCAAAAAGTAAAGGGGTTAACCTTAACTTTTTGACGATTTTCGACCACTTTTAACTTGTCAAAATAAGCTTAAAATATGAAAATATAGCCTAAATAATGCCTTAGGTATTAATCTGAGCAGAAACTAGCGTAAATTTAGTCATTTTTTGGACATCCAAAAAATTTGGCAAAAATGGCCAAATTTGGCCAAAAAGTAAAAGGGGGGTTAACCTTAACTTTTTGACGATTTTCGACCACTTTTAACTTGTCAAAATAAGCTTAAAATATGAAAATATAGCCTAAATAATGCCTTAGGTATTAATCTGAGCAGAAACTAGCGTAAATTTAGTCATTTTTTGACATCCAAAAAATTGGCAAAAATGGCCAAATTTGGCCAAAAAGTAAAGGGGTTAACCTTAACTTTTTGACGATTTTCGACCACTTTTAACTTGTCAAAATAAGCTTAAAATATGAAAATATAGCCTAAATAATGCCTTAGGTATTAATCTGAGCAGAAACTAGCGTAAATTTAGTCATTTTTTGGACATCCAAAAAATTGGCAAAAATGGCCAAATTTGGCCAAAAAGTAAAGGGGTTAACCTTAACTTTTTGACGATTTTCGACCACTTTTAACTTGTCAAAATAAGCTTAAAATATGAAAATATAGCCTAAATAATGCCTTAGGTATTAATCTGAGCAGAAACTAGCGTAAATTTAGTCATTTTTGGACATCCAAAAAATTGGCAAAAATGGCCAAATTTGGCCAAAAAGTAAAGGGGTTAACCTTAACTTTTTGACGATTTTCGACCACTTTTAACTTGTCAAAATAAGCTTAAAATATGAAAATATAGCCTAAATAATGCCTTAGGTATTAATCTGAGCAGGAAACTAGCGTAAATTTAGTCATTTTTTGGACATCCAAAAAATTGGCAAAAATGGCCAAATTTGGCCAAAAAGTAAAGGGGTTAACCTTAACTTTTTGACGATTTTCGACCACTTTTAACTTGTCAAAATAAGCTTAAAATATGAAAATATAGCCTAAATAATGCCTTAGGTATTAATCTGAGCAGAAACTAGCGTAAATTTAGTCATTTTTTGACATCCAAAAAATTGGCAAAAATGGCCAAATTTGGCCAAAAAGTAAAGGGGTTAACCTTAACTTTTTGACGATTTTCGACCACTTTTAACTTGTCAAAATAAGCTTAAAATATGAAAATATAGCCTAAATAATGCCTTAGGTATTAATCTGAGCAGAAACTAGCGTAAATTTAGTCATTTTTTGACATCCAAAAAATTGGCAAAAATGGCCAAATTTGGCCAAAAAGTAAAGGGGTTAACCTTAACTTTTTGACGATTTTCGACCACTTTTAACTTGTCAAAATAAGCTTAAAATATGAAAATATAGCCTAAATAATGCCTTAGGTATTAATCTGAGCAGAAACTAGCGTAAATTTAGTCATTTTTTGACATCCAAAAATTGGCAAAAATGGCCAAATTTGGCCAAAAAGTAAAGGGGTTAACCTTAACTTTTTGACGATTTTCGACCACTTTTAACTTGTCAAAATAAGCTTAAAATATGAAAATATAGCCTAAATAATGCCTTAGGTATTAATCTGAGCAGAAACTAGCGTAAATTTAGTCATTTTTTGACATCCAAAAAATTGGCAAAAATGGCCAAATTTGGCCAAAAAGTAAAGGGGTTAACCTTAACTTTTTGACGATTTTCGACCACTTTTAACTTGTCAAAATAAGCTTAAAATATGAAAATATAGCCTAAATAATGCCTTAGGTATTAATCTGAGCAGAAACTAGCGTAAATTTAGTCATTTTTTTGACATCCAACAAAATTTGGCAAAAATGGCCAAATTTGGCCAAAAAGTAAAGGGGTTAACCTTAACTTTTTGACGATTTTCGACCACTTTTAACTTGTCAAAATAAGCTTAAAATATGAAAATATAGCCTAAATAATGCCTTAGGTATTAATCTGAGCAAGAAACTAGCGTAAATTTAGTCATTTTTGGACATCCAAAAAATTGGCAAAAATGGCCAAATTTGGCCAAAAAGTAAAGGGGTTAACCTTAACTTTTTGACGATTTTCGACCACTTTTAACTTGTCAAAATAAGCTTAAAATATGAAAATATAGCCTAAATAATGCCTTAGGTATTAATCTGAGCAGAAACTAGCGTAAATTTAGTCATTTTTGACATCCAAAAAATTGGCAAAAAATGGCCAAATTTGGGCCAAAAAGTAAAGGGGTTAACCTTAACTTTTTGACGATTTTCGACCACTTTTAACTTGTCAAAATAAGCTTAAAATATGAAAATATAGCCTAAATAATGCCTTAGGTATTAATCTGAGCAGAAACTAGCGTAAATTTAGTCATTTCTTGACATCCAAAAAATTGGCAAAAATGGCCAAATTTGGCCAAAAAGTAAAGGGGTTAACCTTAACTTTTTGACGATTTTCGACCACTTTTAACTTGTCAAAATAAGCTTAAAATATGAAAATATAGCCTAAATAATGCCTTAGGTATTAATCTGAGCAGAAACTAGCGTAAATTTAGTCATTTTTTGACATCCAAAAAATTAGCAAAAATGGCCAAATTTGGCCAAAAAGTAAAGGGGTTAAAAGTAAAGGGGTTAACCTTAACTTTTTGACGATTTTCGACCACTTTTAACTTGTCAAAATAAGCTTAAAATATGAAAATATAGCCTAAATAATGCCTTAGGTATTAATCTGAGCAGAAACTAGCGTAAATTTAGTCATTTCTTGACATCCAAAAAATTGGCAAAAATGGCCAAATTTGGCCAAAAAGTAAAGGGGTTAACCTTAACTTTTTGACGATTTTCGACCACTTTTAACTTGTCAAAATAAGCTTAAAATATGAAAATATAGCCTAAATAATGCCTTAGGTATTAATCTGAGCAGAAACTAGCGTAAATTTAGTCATTTTTGGACATCCAAAAAATTGGCAAAAATGGCCAAATTTGGCCAAAAAGTAAAGGGGTTAACCTTAACTTTTTGACGATTTTCGACCACTTTTAACTTGTCAAAATAAGCTTAAAATATGAAAATATAGCCTAAATAATGCCTTAGGTATTAATCTGAGCAGAAACTAGCGTAAATTTAGTCATTTTTTGACATCCAAAAAATTGGCAAAAAAAAAATGGCCAAATTTGGCCAAAAAGTAAAGGGGTTAACCTTAACTTTTTGACGATTTTCGACCACTTTTAACTTGTCAAAATAAGCTTAAAATATGAAAATATAGCCTAAATAATGCCTTAGGTATTAATATGAGCAGAAACTAGCGTAAATTTAGTCATTTTTTGACATCCAAAAAATTGGCAAAAAAATGGCAAAAACGGCCAAATTTGGCCAAAAAGTAAAGGGGTTAACCTTAACTTTTGACGATTTTCGACCACTTTTAACTTGTCAAAATAAGCTTAAAATATGAAAATAATAGCCTAAATAATGCCTTAGGTATTAATCTGAGCAGAAACTAGCGTAAATTTAGTCATTTTTGACATCCAAAAAATTGGCAAAAATGGCCAAATTTGGCCAAAAAGTAAAGGGGTTAACCTTAACTTTTTTGACGATTTTCGACCACTTTTTAACTTGTCAAAATAAGCTTAAAATATGAAAATATAGCCTAAATAATGCCTTAGGTATTAAATCTGAGCAGAAACTAGCGTAAATTTAGTCATTTTTTGGACATCCAAAAATTTGGCAAAAATGGCCAAATTTGGCCAAAAAGTAAAGGGGTTAACCTTAACTTTTTGACGATTTTCGACCACTTTTAACTTGTCAAAATAAGCTTAAAATATGAAAATATAGCCTAAATAATGCCTTAGGTATTAATCTGAGCAGAAACTAGCGTAAATTTAGTCATTTTTTGACATCCAAAAATTGGCAAAAATGGCCAAATTTGGCCAAAAAGTAAAGGGGTTAACCTTAACTTTTTGACGATTTTCGACCACTTTTAACTTGTCAAAATAAGCTTAAAATATGAAAATATAGCCTAAATAATGCCTTAGGTATTAATCTGAGCAGAAACTAGCGTAAATTTAGTCATTTTTTGACATCCAAAAAATTGGCAAAAATGGCCAAATTTGGCCAAAAAGTAAAGGGGTTAACCTTAACTTTTTGACGATTTTCGACCACTTTTAACTTGTCAAAATAAGCTTAAAATATGAAAATATAGCCTAAATAATGCCTTAGGTATTAATCTGAGCAGAAACTAGCGTAAATTTAGTCATTTTTGACATCCAAAAAATTGGCAAAAAATGGCCAAATTTGGCCAAAAAGTAAAGGGGTTAACCTTAACTTTTTGGACGATTTTCGACCACTTTTAACTTGTCAAAATAAGCTTAAAATATGAAAATATAGCCTAAATAATGCCTTAGGCGTATTAATCTGAGCAGAAACTAAGCGTAAATTTAGGTCATTTTTTGACATCCAAAAAATTGGGCAAAAATGGCCCAAAATTTGGCCAAAAAGTAAAGGGGTTAAAAAAGTAAGGGGTTAACCTTAACTTTTTGACGATTTTCGACCACTTTTAACTTGTCAAAATAAGCTTAAAATATGAAAATATAGCCTAAATAATGCCTTAGGTATTAATCTGAGCAGAAACTAGCGTAAATTTAGTCATTTTTTGACATCCAAAAATTTGGCAAAAATGGCCAAATTTGGCCAAAAAGTAAAGGGGTTAACCTTAACTTTTTGACGATTTTTCGACCACTTTTAATTTGTCAAAATAAGCTTAAAATATGAAAATATAGCCTAAATAATGCCTTAGGTATTAATCTGAGCAGAAACTAGCGTAAATTTAGTCATTTTTTGACATCCCAAAAATTGGCAAAAATGGCCAAATTTGGCCAAAAAGTAAAGGGGTTAACCTTAACTTTTTGACGATTTTCGACCACTTTTAACTTGTCAAAATAAGCTTAAAATATGAAAATATAGCCTAAATAATGCCTTAGGTATTAAATCTGAGCAGAAACTAGCGTAAATTTAGTCATTTTTTGACATCCAAAAAATTGGCAAAAATGGCCAAATTGGCCAAAAAGTAAAGGGGTTAACCTTAACTTTTTGACGATTTTCGACCACTTTTAACTTGTCAAAATAAGCTTAAAATATGAAAATATAGCCTAAATAATGCCTTAGGTATTAATCTGAGCAGAAACTAGCGTAAATTTAGTCATTTTTGACATCCAAAAATTGGCAAAAATGGCCAAAATTGGAAAAAGTAAAGGGGTTAACCTTAACTTTTTGACGATTTTCGACCACTTTTAACTTGTCAAAATAAGCTTAAAATATGAAAATATAGCCTAAATAATGCCTTAGGTATTAATCTGAGCAGAAACTAGCGTAAATTTAGTCATTTTTTGACATCCAAAAAATTGGCAAAAATGGCCAAATTTGGCCAAAAAGTAAAGGGGTTAACCTTAACTTTTTGACGATTTTCGACCACTTTTAACTTGTCAAAATAAGCTTAAAATATGAAAATATAGCCTAAATAATGCCTTAGGTATTAATCTGAGCAGAAACTAGCGTAAATTTAGTCATTTTTTGACATCCAAAAATTTGGCAAAAATGGCCAAATTTGGCCAAAAAGTAAAGGGGTTAACCTTAACTTTTTGACGATTTTCGACCACTTTTAACTTGTCAAAATAAGCTTAAAATATGAAAATATAGCCTAAATAATGCCTTAGGTATTAATCTGAGCAGAAACTAGCGTAAATTTAGTCATTTTTTGGACATCCAAAAAATTGGCAAAAAATGGCCAAATTTGGCCAAAAAGTAAAGGGGTTAACCTTAACTTTTTGACGATTTTCGACCATTTTTAACTTGTCAAAATAAGCTTAAAATATGAAAATATAGCCTAAATAATGCCTTAGGTATTAATCTGAGCAGAAACTAGCGTAAATTGATTCATTTTTTGACATCCAAAAATTGGCAAAAATGGCCAAATTTGGCCAAAAAGTAAAGGGGTTAACCTTAACTTTTTGACGATTTTCGACCATTTTTAACTTGTCAAAATAAGCTTAAAATATGAAAATATAGCCTAAATAATGCCTTAGGTATTAATCTGAGCAGAAACTAGCGTAAATTGAGTCATTTTTTGACATCCAAAAAATTGGCAAAAATGGCCAAATTTGGCCAAAAAGTAAAAGGGTTAACCTTAACTTTTTGACGATTTTCGACCATTTTTAACTTGTCAAAATAAGCTTAAAATATGAAAATATAGCCTAAATAATGCCTTAGGTATTAATCTGAGCAGAAACTAGCGTAAATTTAGTCATTTTTTGACATCCAAAAAATTGGCAAAAATGGTCAAATTTGGCCAAAAAGTAAAGGGGTTAACCTTAACTTTTTGACGATTTTCGACCATTTTAACTTGTCAAAATAAGCTTAAAATATGAAAATATAGCCTAAATAATGCCTTAGGTATTAATATGAGCAGAAACTAGCGTAAATTTAGTCATTTTTTGGACATCCAAAAAATTTGGCAAAAATGGCCAAATTTGGCCAAAAAGTAAAGGGGTTAACCTTAACTTTTTGACGATTTTCGACCACTTTTAACTTGTCAAAATAAGCTTAAAATATGAAAATATAGCCTAAATAATGCCTTAGGTATTAATCTGAGCAGAAACTAGCGTAAATTTAGTCATTTTTTGACATCAAAAAATTTGGCAAAAATGGCCAAATTTGGCCAAAAAGTAAAGGGGTTAACCTTAACTTTTTGACGATTTTCGACCACTTTTAACTTGTCAAAATAAGCTTAAAATATGAAAATATAGCCTAAATAATGCCTTAGGTATTAATCTGAGCAGAAACTAGCGTAAATTTAGTCATTTTTGACATCCAAAAAATTGGCAAAAATGGCCAAATTTGGCCAAAAAGTAAAGGGGTTAACCTTAACTTTTTGACGATTTTCGACCACTTTTAACTTGTCAAAATAAGCTTAAAATATGAAAATATAGCCTAAATAATGCCTTAGGTATTAATCTGAGCAGAAACTAGCGTAAATTTAGTCATTTTTTGACATCCAAAAAATTTGGCAAAAATGGCCAAATTTGGCCAAAAAGTAAAGGGGTTAACCTTAACTTTTTGACGATTTTCGACCACTTTTAACTTGTCAAAATAAGCTTAAAATATGAAAATATAGCCTAAATAATGCCTTAGGTATTAATCTGAGCAGAAACTAGCGTAAATTTAGTCATTTTTGACATCCAAAAATTGGCAAAAATGGCCAAATTTGGCCAAAAAGTAAAGGGGTTAACCTTAACTTTTTGACGATTTTCGACCACTTTTAACTTGTCAAAATAAGCTTAAAATATGAAAATATAGCCTAAATAATGCCTTAGGTATTAATCTGAGCAGAAACTAGCGTAAATTTAGTCATTTTTTGGACATCCAAAAAATTTGGCAAAAATGGCCAAATTTGGCCAAAAAGTAAAGGGGTTAACCTTAACTTTTTGACGATTTTCGACCACTTTTAACTTGTCAAAATAAGCTTAAAATATGAAAATATAGCCTAAATAATGCCTTAGGTATTAATCTGAGCAGAAACTAGCGTAAATTTAGTCATTTTTTGACATCCAAAAATTGGCAAAAATGGCCAAATTTGGCCAAAAAGTAAAGGGGTTAACCTTAACTTTTTGACGATTTTCGACCCATTTTTAACTTGTCAAAATAAGCTTAAAATATGAAAATATAGCCTAAATAATGCCTTAGGTATTAATCTGAGCAGAAACTAGCGTAAATTTAGTCATTTTTTGACATCCAAAAAATTGGCAAAAATGGCCAAATTTGGCCAAAAAGTAAAGGGGTTAACCTTAACTTTTTGACGATTTTCGACCACTTTTAACTTGTCAAAATAAGCTTAAAATATGAAAATATAGCCTAAATAATGCCTTAGGTATTAATCTGAGCAGAAACTAGCGTAAATTTAGTCATTTTTTGACATCCAAAAAATTGGCAAAAATGGCCAAATTTGGCCAAAAAGTAAAGGGGTTAACCTTAACTTTTTGACGATTTTCGACCACTTTTAACTTGTCAAAATAAGCTTAAAATATGAAAATATAGCCTAAATAATGCCTTAGGTATTAATCTGAGCAGAAACTAGCGTAAATTTAGTCATTTTTTGACATCCAAAATTGGCAAAAATGGCCAAATTTGGCCAAAAAGTAAAGGGGTTAACCTTAACTTTTTGACGATTTTTCGAACCACTTTAAACTTGTTCAAAATAAGCTTAAAATATGAAAATATAGCCTAAATAATGCCTTAGGTATTAATCTGAGCAGAAACTAGCGTAAATTTAGTCATTTTTTGACATCCAAAAAATTTGGCAAAAATTGGCCAAATTTGGCCAAAAAGTAAAGGGGTTTAACCTTAACTTTTTGACGATTTTCGACCACTTTTAACTTGTCAAAATAAGCTTAAAATATGAAAATATAGCCTAAATAATGCCTTAGGTATTAATCTGAGCAGTAAACTAGCGTAAATTTAAGTCATTTTTTTGACATCCAAAAAATTGGCAAAAATGGCCCAAATTTGGCCAAAAAGTAAAGGGGTTAACCTTAACTTTTTGACGATTTTCGACCACTTTTAACTTGTCAAAATAAGCTTAAAATATGAAAATATAGCCTAAATAATGCCTTAGGTATTAATCTGAGCAGAAACTAGCGTAAATTTTAGTCATTTTTGGACATCCAAAAAATTGGCAAAAATGGCCAAATTTGGCCAAAAAGTAAAGGGGTTAACCTTAACTTTTTGACGATTTTCGACCACTTTTAACTTGTCAAAATAAGCTTAAAATATGAAAATATAGCCTAAATAATGCCTTAGGTATTAATCTGAGCAGAAACTAGCGTAAATTTAGTCATTTTTTTGACATCCAAAAAATTGGCAAAAATGGCCAAATTTGGCCAAAAAGTAAAGGGGTTAACCTTAACTTTTTGACGATTTTCGACCACTTTTAACTTGTCAAAATAAGCTTAAAATATGAAAATATAGCCTAAATAATGCCTTAGGTATTAATCTGAGCAGAAACTAGCGTAAATTTAGTCATTTTTGGACATCCAAAAAATTGGCAAAAATGGCCAAATTTGGCCAAAAAGTAAAGGGGTTAACCTTAACTTTTTGACGATTTTCGACCACTTTTAACTTGTCAAAATAAGCTTAAAATATGAAAATATAGCCTAAATAATGCCTTAGGTATTAATATCTGAGCAGAAACTAGCGTAAATTTAGTCATTTTTTGACATCCAAAAAATTTGGCAAAAATGGCCAAATTTGGCCAAAAAGTAAAGGGGTTAACCTTAACTTTTTGACGATTTTCGACCACTTTTAACTTGTCAAAATAAGCTTAAAATATGAAAATATAGCCTAAATAATGCCTTAGGTATTAATATGAGCAGAAACTAGCGTAAATTTAGTCATTTTTGGACATCCAAAAATTTGGCAAAAATGGCCAAATTTGGCCAAAAAGTAAAGGGGTTAACCTTAACTTTTTGACGATTTTCGACCACTTTTAACTTGTCAAAATAAGCTTAAAATATGAAAATATAGCCTAAATAATGCCTTAGGTATTAATCTGAGCAGAAACTAGCGTAAATTTAGTCATTTTTGACATCCAAAAAATTGGCAAAAATGGCCAAATTTGGACAAAAAGTAAAGGGTTAACCTTAACTTTTTGACGATTTTCGACCACTTTTAACTTGTCAAAATAAGCTTAAAATATGAAAATATAGCCTAAATAATGCCTTAGGTATTAATATGAGCAGAAACTAGCGTAAATTTAGTCATTTTTTGGACATCCAAAAATTGGCAAAAATGGCCAAATTTGGCCAAAAAGTAAAGGGGTTAACCTTAACTTTTTGACGATTTTCGACCACTTTTAACTTGTCAAAATAAGCTTAAAATATGAAAATATAGCCTAAATAATGCCTTAGGTATTAATCTGAGCAGAAACTAGCGTAAATTTAGTCATTTTTTGACATCCAAAAATTTGGCAAAAACTGGCCAAATTTGGCCAAAAAGTAAAGGGGTTAACCTTAACTTTTTGAGACGATTTTTCGACCACCACTTTTAACTTGGGTCAAAATAAGCTTAAAATATGAAAATAGCCTAAATAATGCCTTAGGTATTAATCTGAGCAGAAACTAGCGTAAATTTAGTCATTTTTTGGACATCCAAAAAATTTGGCAAAAATGGCCAAATTTGGCCAAAAAGTAAAGGGGTTAACCTTAACTTTTTGACGATTTTCGACCACTTTTAACTTGTCAAAATAAGCTTAAAATATGAAAATAAAGCCTAAATAATGCCTTAGGTATTAATCTGAGCAGAAACTAGCGTAAAATTTAGTCATTTTTTGACATCCAAAAATTGGCAAAAATGGCCAAATTTGGCCAAAAAGTAAAGGGGTTAACCTTAACTTTTTGACGATTTTCGACCACTTTTAACTTGTCAAAATAAGCTTAAAATATGAAAATAAGCCTAAATAATGCCTTAGGTATTAATCTGAGCAGAAACTAGCGTAAATTTAGTCATTTTTTGACATCCAAAAAATTTGGCAAAAAAATGGCCAAATTTGGCCAAAAAGTAAAGGGGTTAACCTTAACTTTTTGACGATTTTCGACCACTTTTAACTTGTCAAAATAAGCTTAAAATATGAAAATATAGCCTAAATAATGCCTTAGGTATTAATCTGAGCAGAAACTAGCGTAAATTTAGTCATTTTTTTGACATCCAAAAAATTTGGCAAAAATGGCCAAATTTGGCCAAAAAGTAAAGGGGTTAACCTTAACTTTTTGACGATTTTCGACCACTTTTAACTTGTCAAAATAAGCTTAAAATATGAAAATATAGCCTAAATAATGCCTTAGGTATTAATCTGAGCAGAAACTAGCGTAAATTTAGTCATTTTTTGACATCCAAAAAATTTGGCAAAAATGGCCAAATTTGGCCAAAAAGTAAAGGGGTTAACCTTAACTTTTTGACGATTTTCGACCACTTTTAACTTGTCAAAATAAGCTTAAAATATGAAAATATAGCCTAAATAATGCCTTAGGTATTAATCTGAGCAGAAACTAGCGTAAATTTAGTCATTTTTTGACATCCAAAAATTTGTCAAAAACGGCCAAATTTGGCCAAAAAGTAAAGGGGGTTAACCTTAACTTTTTGACGATTTTCGACCACTTTTTTAACTTGTCAAAATAAGCTTAAAATATGAAAATATAGCCTAAATAATGCCTTAGGTATTAATCTGAGCAGAAACTAGCGTAAATTTAGTCATTTTTGGACATCCAAAAATTTGGTCAAAAATGGCCAAATTTGGCCAAAAAGTAAAGGGGTTAACCTTAACTTTTTGACGATTTTCGAACCATTTTAACTTGTCAAAATAAGCTTAAAATATGAAAATATAGCCTAAATAATGCCTTAGGTATTAATCTGAGCAGAAACTAGCGTAAATTTAGTCATTTTTTGGACATCCAAAAAAATTTGGCAAAAATGGCCAAATTTGGCCAAAAAGTAAAGGGGTTAACCTTAACTTTTTGACGATTTTCGACCACTTTTAACTTGTCAAAATAAGCTTAAAATATGAAATATAGCCTAAATAATGCCTTAGGTATTAATCTGAGCAGAAACTAGCGTAAATTTAGTCATTTTTGACATCCAAAAAATTGCAAAAATGGCCAAATTTGGCCAAAAAGTAAAGGGGTTAACCTTAACTTTTTGACGATTTTCGACCATTTTTAACTTGTCAAAATAAGCTTAAAATATGAAAATATAGCCTAAATAATGCCTTAGGTATTAATCTGAGCAGAAACTAGCGTAAATTTAGTCATTTTTGGACATCCAAAAATTGGCAAAAATGGCCAAATTTGGCCAAAAAGTAAAGGGGTTAACCTTAACTTTTTGACGATTTTCGACCACTTTTAACTTGTCAAAATAAGCTTAAAATATGAAAATATAGCCTAAATAATGCCTTAGGTATTAATCTGAGCAGAAACTAGCGTAAATTTAGTCATTTTTGACATCCAAAAAATTTGGCAAAAATGGCCAAATTTGGCCAAAAAGTAAAGGGGTTAACCTTAACTTTTTGACGATTTTCGACCACTTTTAAACTTGTCAAAATAAGCTTAAAATATGAAAATATAGCCTAAATAATGCCTTAGGTATTAATCTGAGCAGAAACTAGCGTAAATTTAGTCATATTTTGGACATCCAAAAAATTTGGCAAAAATGGCCAAATTTGGACAAAAAGTAAAGGGGTTAACCTTAACTTTTTGACGATTTTCGAACCACTTTTAACTTGTCAAAATAAGCTTAAAATATGAAAATATAGCCTAAATAATGCCTTAGGTATTAATCTGAGCAGAAACTAGCGTAAATTTAGTCATTTTTTGGACATCCAAAAAATGGCAAAAATGGCCAAATTTTGGCCAAAAAGTAAAGGGGTTAACCTTAACTTTTTGACGATTTTCGACCACTTTTAACTTGTCAAAATAAGCTTAAAATATGAAAATATAGCCTAAATAATGCCTTAGGTATTAATCTGAGCAGAAACTAGCGTAAATTTAGTCATTTTTGACATCCAAAAAATTGGCAAAAATGCCAAATTTGGCCAAAAAGTAAAGGGGTTAACCTTAACTTTTTGACGATTTTCGACCACTTTTAACTTGTCAAAATAAGCTTAAAATATGAAAATATAGCCTAAATAATGCCTTAGGTATTAATATGAGCAGAAACTAGCGTAAATTTAGTCATTTTTGGACATCCAAAAAATTGGCAAAAATGAGCCAAATTTTGGCCAAAAAGTAAAGGGGTTAACCTTAACTTTTTGACGATTTTCGACCACTTTTAACTTGTCAAAATAAGCTTAAAATATGAAAATATAGCCTAAATAATGCCTTAGGTATTAATCTGAGCAGAAACTAGCGTAAATTTAGTCATTTTTTTGACATCCAAAAAATTTGGCAAAAATGGAAGGCCAAATTTGGCCAAAAAGTAAAGGGGTTAACCTTAACTTTTTGACGATTTTCGACCATTTTTAACTTGTCAAAATAAGCTTAAAATATGAAAATATAGCCTAAATAATGCCTTAGGTATTAATATGAGCAGAAACTAGCGTAAATTTAGTCATTTTTTGGACATCCAAAAAATTTGGCAAAAATGGCCAAATTTGGCCAAAAAGTAAAGGGGTTAACCTTAACTTTTTGACGATTTTCGACCACTTTTAAACTTGTCAAAATAAGCTTAAAATATGAAAATATAGCCTAAATAATGCCTTAGGTATTAATATGAGCAGAAACTAGCGTAAATTTAGTCATTTTTTACATCCAAAAATTTGGCAAAAATGGCCAGATTTGGCCAAAAAGTAAAGGGGTTAACCTTAACTTTTTGACGATTTTCGACCATTTTTAACTTGTCAAAATAAGCTTAAAATATGAAAATATAGCCTAAATAATGCCTTAGGTATTAATATGAGCAGAAACTAGCGTAAATTTAGTCATTTTTTGGACATCCAAAAAATTTGGCAAAAATGGCCAAATTTGGCCAAAAAGTAAAGGGGTTAACCTTAACTTTTTGACGATTTTCGACCACTTTTAACTTGTCAAAATAAGCTTAAAATATGAAAATATAGCCTAAATAATGCCTTAGGTATTAATCTGAGCAGAAACTAGCGTAAATTTTAGTCATTTTTTGACATCCAAAAAATTGGCAAAAATGGCCAAATTTGGCCAAAAAGTAAAGGGGTTAACCTTAACTTTTTGACGATTTTCGACCACTTTTAACTTGTCAAAATAAGCTTAAAATATGAAAATATAGCCTAAATAATGCCTTAGGTATTAATATGAGCAGAAACTAGCGTAAATTTAGTCATTTTTGGACATCCAAAAATTGGCAAAAATGGCCAAAATTTGGGCCAAAAAGTAAAGGGGTTAACCTTAACTTTTTGACGATTTTCGACCAGTTTTAACTTGTCAAACTAAGCTTAAAATATGAAAATATAGCCTAAATAATGCCTTAGGTATTAATCTGAGCAGAAACTAGCGTAAATTTAGTCATTTTTGACATCCAAAAATTTGGCAAAAATGGCCAAATTTGGCCAAAAAGTAAAGGGGTTAACCTCAACTTTTTGACGATTTTCGACCACTTTTAACTTGTCAAAATAAGCTTAAAATATGAAAATATAGCCTAAATATGCCTTAGGTATTAATCTGAGCAGAAACTAGCGTAAATTTAGTCATTTTTTGACATCCAAAAAATTTGGCAAAAATGGCCAAATTTGGCCAAAAAGTAAAGGGGTTAACCTTAACTTTTTGACGATTTTCGACCACTTTTAACTTGTCAAAATAAGCTTAAAATATGAAAATATAGCCTAAATAATGCCTTAGGTATTAATCTGAGCAGAAACTAGCGTAAATTTAGTCATTTTTTGACATCCAAAAAATTGGCAAAAATGGCCAAATTTGGCCAAAAAGTAAAGGGGTTAACCTTAACTTTTTGACGATTTTCGACCACTTTTAACTTGTCAAAATAAGCTTAAAATATGAAAATATAGCCTAAATAATGCCTTAGGTATTAATCTGAGCAGAAACTAGCGTAAATTTAGTCCATTTTTTGACATCCAAAAAAAATTGGCAAAAATGGCCAAATTTGGCCAAAAAGTAAAGGGGTTAACCTTAACTTTTTGAGACGATTTTCGACCCACTTTTTAACTTGTCGAAAATAAGCTTAAAATATGAAAATATAGCCTAAATAATGCCTTAGGTATTAATCTGAGCAGAAACTAGCGTAAATTTAGTCATTTTTGGACATCCAAAAAATTTGGCAAAAATGGCCAAATTTGGCCAAAAAGTAAAGGGGTTAACCTTAACTTTTTGACGATTTTCGACCACTTTTAACTTGTCAAAATAAGCTTAAAATATGAAAATATAGCCTAAATAATGCCTTAGGTATTAATCTGAGCAGAAACTAGCGTAAATTTAGTCATTTTTTGACATCCAAAAAATTTGGCAAAAATGGCCAAATTTGGCCAAAAAGTAAAGGGGTTAACCTTAACTTTTTGACGATTTTCGACCACTTTTAACTTGGTCAAAATAAGCTTAAAATATGAAAATATAGCCTAAATAATGCCTTAGGTATTAATCTGAGCAGAAACTAGCGTAAATTTAGTCATTTTTTGGACATCCAAAAAATTTGGCAAAAATGGCCAAATTTGGCCAAAAAGTAAAGGGGTTAACCTTAACTTTTTGACGATTTTCGACCACTTTTAACTTGTCAAAATAAGCTTAAAATATGAAAATATAGCCTAAATAATGCCTTAGGTATTAAATCTGAGCAGAAACTAGCGTAAATTTAGTCATTTTTGGACATCCAAAAAATTGGCAAAAATGGCCAAATTTGGCCAAAAAGTAAAGGGGTTAACCTTAACTTTTTGACGATTTTCGACCACTTTTAACTTGTCAAAATAAGCTTAAAATATGAAAATATAGCCTAAATAATGCCTTAGGTATTAATCCAAAAAATGAGCAGAAAGGGGATAACCTGTAACTTTTTGACTTTCTTCGACCACTTTAACTATGCAAAAATAAGTAAAATATGAAAATATAGCCTAAAATTTAGTCATTTTTTGACATCCAAAAAATTGGCAAAAAATGGCCAAATTTGGCCAAAAAGTAAAGGGGTTAACCTTAACTTTTTGACGATTTTCGACCACTTTTAACTTGTCAAAATAAGCTTAAAATATGAAAATATAGCCTAAATAATGCCTTAGGTATTAATCTGAGCAGAAACTAGCGTAAATTTAGTCATTTTTTGGACATCCAAAAAATTTGGCAAAAATGGCCAAATTTGGCCAAAAAGTAAAGGGGTTAACCTTAACTTTTTGACGATTTTCGACCACTTTTAACTTGTCAAAATAAGCTTAAAAATAGAAATATAGCCTAAATAATGCCTTAGGTATTAATCTGAGCAGAAACTAGCGTAAATTTAGTCATTTTTTTGACATCCAAAAATAATTGGCAAAAAATGGCCCAAATTTTGGCCAAAAAGTAAAGGGGTTAACCTTAACTTTTTGACGATTTTCGACCACTTTTAACTTGTCAAAATAAGCTAAAATATGAAAATATAGCCTAAATAAATGCCTTAGGTATTAATCTGAGCAGAAACTAGCCGTAAATTTAGTCATTTTTGACATCCAAAAATTGGCAAAAATGGCCAAATTTGGCCAAAAAGTAAAGGGGTTAACCTTAACTTTTTGACGATTTTCGACCATTTTAACTTGTCAAAATAAGCTTAAAATATGAAAATATAGCCTAAATAATGCCTTAGGTATTAATCTGAGGCAGAAACTAGCGTAAATTTAGTCATTTTTGGACATCCAAAAAATTTGGCAAAAATGGCCAAATTTGGCCAAAAAGTAAAGGGGTTAACCTTAACTTTTTGACGATTTTCGACCACTTTTAACTTGTCAAAATAAGCTTAAAATATGAAAATATAGCCTAAATAATGCCTTAGATATTAATATGAGCAGAAACTAGCGTAAATTTAGTCATTTTTTGACATCCAAAAAATTGGCAAAAATGGCCAAATTTGGCCAAAAAGTAAAGGGGTTAACCTTAACTTTTTGACGATTTTCGACCACTTTTAACTTGTCAAAATAAGCTTAAAATATGAAAATATAGCCTAAATAATGCCTTAGGTATAATCTGAGCAGAAACTAGCGTAAATTTAGTCATTTTTTGACATCCAAAAATTTTTTAAAGAAAATAAAAAGTATTTTTTTTTTTTTTTTTTAGCAAAAATGGCCAAATTTGGACCAAAAAGTAAAGGGGGGTTAACCTTAACTTTTTGACGATTTTCGACCACTTTTTAACTTGTCAAAATAAGCTTAAAATATGAAAATATAGCCTAAATAATGCCTTAGGTATTAATCTGAGCAGAAACTATAGCGTAAATTTAGTCATTTTTTGACATCCAAAAAATTGGCCAAAAATGGCCAAATTTGGCCAAAAAGTAAAGGGGTTAACCTTAACTTTTTGACGATTTTCGACCACTTTTAACTTGTCAAAAAAAGCTTAAAAATGAAAATATAGCCTAAATAATGCCTTAGGTATTAATCTGAGCAGAAACTAGCGTAAATTTAGTCATTTTTTGACATCCAAAAAATTTGGCAAAAATGGCCAAATTTGGCCAAAAAGTAAAGGGGTTAACCTTAACTTTTTGACGATTTTCGACCACTTTTTAACTTGTCAAAATAAGCTTAAAATATGAAAATATAGCCTAAATAATGCCTTAGGTATTAATCTGAGCAGAAACTAGCGTAAATTTAGTCATTTTTGACATCCAAAATAGACTCATTGGCAAAAATGCTGCCAAATTTGGGCCAAAAAGTAAAGGGGTTAACCTTAACTTTTTGACGATTTTCGACCACTTTTAACTTGTCAAAATAAGCTTAAAATATGAAAATATAGCCTAAATAATGCCTTAGGTATTAATATGAGCAGAAACTAGCGTAAATTTAGTCATTTTTTGGACATCCAAAAAATTGGCAAAAATGGCCAAATTTGGCCAAAAAGTAAAGGGGTTAACCTTAACTTTTTGACGATTTTCGACCACTTTTAACTTGTCAAAATAAGCTTAAAATATGAAAATATAGCCTAAATAATGCCTTAGGTATTAATATGAGCAGAAACTAGCGTAAATTTAGTCATTTTTTTTTGACATCCAAAAAATTTGGCAAAAAAAAAAAACAAAAAACAAAAAATCAAAAATGGCCCCAAATTTGGCCAAAAAGTAAAGGGGTTAACCTTAACTTTTTGACGATTTTTCGACCACTTTTAACTTGTCAAAATAAGCTTAAAATATGAAAATATAGCCTAAATAATGCCTTAGGTATTAATCTGAGCAGAAACTAGCGTAAATTTAGTCATTTTTTTGACATCCAAAAAATTGGCAAAAATGGCCAAATTTGGCCAAAAAGTAAAGGGGTTAACCTTAACTTTTTGACGATTTTCGACCATTTTTAACTTGTCAAAATAAGCTTAAAATATGAAAATATAGCCTAAATAATGCCTTAGGTATTAATCTGAGCAGAAACTAGCGTAAATTTAGTCATTTTTTGACATCCAAAAAATTTGGCAAAAATGGCCAAATTTGGCCAAAAAGTAAAGGGGTTAACCTTAACTTTTTGACGATTTTCGACCACTTTTAACTTGTCAAAATAAGCTTAAAATATGAAAATATAGCCTAAATAATGCCTTAGGTATTAATCTGAGCAGAAACTAGCGTAAATTTAGTCATTTTTTGACATTCCAAAAAATTTGGCAAAAATGGCCAAATTTGGCCAAAAAGTAAAGGGGTTAACCTTAACTTTTTGACGATTTTCGACCACTTTTAACTTGTCAAAATAAGCTTAAAATATGAAAAATATAGCCTAAATAATGCCTTAGGTATTAATCTGAGCAGAAACTAGCGTAAATTTAGTCATTTTTTGACATCCAAAAAATTTGGCAAAAATGGCCAAATTTGGCCAAAAAGTAAAGGGTTAACCTTAACTTTTTGACGATTTTCGACCACTTTTAACTTGTCAAAATAAGCTTAAAATATGAAAATATAGCCTAAATAATGCCTTAGGTATTAATCTGAGCAGAAACTAGCGTAAATTTAGTCATTTTTTGACATCCAAAAAATTTGGCAAAAATGGCCAAATTTGGCCAAAAAGTAAAGGGTTAACCTTAACTTTTTGACGATTTTCGACCATTTTTAACTTGTCAAAATAAGCTTAAAATATGAAAATATAGCCTAAATAATGCCTTAGGTATTAATCTGAGCAGAAACTAGCGTAAATTTAGTCATTTTTGACATCCAAAAAATTTGGCAAAAATGGCCAAATTTGGCCAAAAAGTAAAGGGGTTAACCTTAACTTTTTGACGATTTTCGACCATTTTTAACTTGTCAAAATAAGCTTAAAATATGAAAATATAGCCTAAATAATGCCTTAGGTATTAATATGAGCAGAAACTAGCGTAAATTTAGTCATTTTTTTGGACATCCAAAAAATTTGGCAAAAATGGCCAAATTTGGCCAAAAAGTAAAGGGGACGTTAACTTTTTTAACTTTTTTAAAATATGAAAAATATAGCCCTAAATACATGATTTTCGACCACCGTAAATTTAGTCATTTTAACAAAAAATTGGCAAAAATGCCAAATTCAAAATAAGCTTAAAATATGAAAATATAGCCTAAATAATGCCTTAGATATTAATCTGAGCAGAAACTAGCGTAAATTTAGTCATTTTTTGACATCCAAAAAATTTGGCAAAAATGGCCAAATTTGGCCAAAAAGTAAAGGGTTAACCTTAACTTTTTGACGATTTTCGACCATTTTTAACTTGTCAAAATAAGCTTAAAATATGAAAATATAGCCTAAATAATGCCTTAGGTATTAATCTGAGCAGACAACTAGCGTAAATTTAGTCATTTTTTTGACATCCAAAAATTTGGCAAAAATGGCCAAATTTGGCCAAAAAGTAAAAGGGGTTAACCTTAACTTTTTGACGATTTTCGACCATTTTAACTTGTCAAAATAAGCTTAAAATATGAAAATATAGCCTAAATAATGCCTTAGGTATTAATCTGAGCAGAAACTAGCGTAAATTGAGTCATTTTTTGACATCCAAAAAATTGGCAAAAATGGCCAAATTTGGCCAAAAAGTAAAGGGGTTAACCTTAACTTTTTGACGATTTTCGACCATTTTTAACTTGTCAAAATAAGCTTAAAATATGAAAATATAGCCTAAATAATGCCTTAGGTATTAATATGAGCAGAAACTAGCGTAAATTTAGTCATTTTTGACATCCAAAAATTTGGCAAAAATGGCCAAATTTGGCCAAAAAGTAAAGGGGTTAACCTTAACTTTTTGACGATTTTCGACCATTTTTAACTTGTCAAAATAAGCTTAAAATATGAAAATATAGCCTAAATAATGCCTTAGGTATTAATCTGAGCAGAAACTAGCGTAAATTTAGTCATTTTTTGACATCCAAAAAATTGGCAAAAATGGCCAAATTTGGCCAAAAAGTAAAGGGGTTAACCTTAACTTTTTGACGATTTTCGACCATTTTTAACTTGTCAAAATAAGCTTAAAATATGAAAATATAGCCTAAATAATGCCTTAGGTATTAATCTGAGCAGAAAAAAAAACTAGCGTAAATTTAGTCATTTTTTTGACATCCAAAAATTTGGCAAAAATGGCCAAATTTGGCCAAAAAGTAAAGGGGTTAACCTTAACTTTTTGACGATTTTCGATTCGACCATTTTTAACTTGTCAAAATAAGCTTAAAAATATGAAAATATAGCCTAAATAATGCCTTAGGTATTAATCTGAGCAGAAACTAGCGTAAATTTAGTCATTTTTTGGACATCCAAAAATTTGGCAAAAA